>JACVEI010000079.1:0-92553 GCA_018115615.1 Pestalotiopsis sp. DP-2020a | reverse complement strand
GGGGGGGGGGGGGGGGGGGGGGGCGCGGAGAGGAAGTCATCTTTCGGGACATCCAGAACAATGATTTCCGACATAAGCCCGGTTATGGCAAAATCCTGTTTTGCGGAAGGCAGGCACAGCTTGACGGCCTCGACTACTTTTGGGTGGATACATGCTGCATCTACAAGACAAGCTCAGCCGAGTTGGCCGAATCCATCAACTCAATGTACCGCTGGTATGAGAAGGCACAGAAGTGCTACGTATACCTGTCCGATATGTCGTTAAATCTCGATCGAAATACACCGCCTCTGCTGTCTTCTTGGTTGGACGGGTTTCGAAACACCAGATGGTTCACGAGAGGATGGACGCTACAAGAGCTACTTGCACCGCCCGGTCGAGTTTTTCTCTTCCAATGGACAAAAGCTCGGCGATAAGACATCACTGGAGAGGTGATCCACAACATAACAAACGTACCAATACTGTCACTTCGTGGTTTCTCGCAATCCAATGTGGAGCTCGACACAATATTCTCGTGGTGCCAAAACCGAGAAACAACACGGCCCGAGGACAAGGTCTACTCGCTCTTGGGTCTGGCCGGGGTTTCTATGCCAGTCATTTACGGCGAAGGGGAAGGAGCCGCCTTTCTACGTCTGTGTGGTGAAGTGCTCCAGCATAATCCAACAAAGGGTCAAAGTCTATTGATTTTTGTCACGCAAATCGGTCATACACCAGCACTTCGCATACTAATTCGCGGAAGAGAGAGTATTGAGTCGAAAACGAGGACGGTTATTCCCTTCTTGCATTAGCAGCCTCGAAGGGTCACGAGACGGCAATCCGAATGCTTCTTGACGAAGGTGCGAATATGGAATCGAAAATTGATAATGGCAATTCCCCTCTTGGAGTAGCAGCCTCAAACGGCCATGATGCGGTAATCCAAATGTTTCTTGACGAAGGTGCGAATATCGAATCGAGAAATAATGATGGCAATTCCCCTCTTGCACAGGCAGCCGCGAACGGCTATGAGGCGGTAATCCGTATACTCCTCGATAGAGGTGCGAAGATCGAATCGAAAAATAATAACGGCTATTCTCCTCTTGCACGGGCAGTCGTTAACGGCCAAGAGGCGGCAATCCTATTGCTCCTCGATGAAGGTGCGGATATCGAATCAAGAAATCACGACGGCAACACCATTCTTGGGGTAGCAGCCTATAATGGACACGAGGCGGTAGTCCGATTGCTTCTCGAAGAAGGTGCGAGGATCGATTCAATTATGCTTTCTGTTATAGCCACAGTACCCAGCCGACGGATCAAGGAACTACTCGAAGGTGAAAAGCTGAAACGAGGTACTGCTGAGAAAACCTTGGAATTCCGCACTAAAAGGCTGTTTGCCTTTGTCAAAACTATTATGAACAGCAGCATTGGCACTACCTTCTCTGACAGGAGCAGCAAGATTGAATTCATGAACCATATTGAAATCGGCGCCAGTGACATCAGTGGGGTCGGTTGTAGATCAGCTCCTGGGGCCCGTAGCTCCACTGACCGTTGGGTCCATGTGGGGTTTCACGGCATCGATAACGGCTTTATCGTCACGTGTTATTTCATCATTTCTCTAGTCGAGCTCCGATTCGGAACATGGCTGACTGAGAGTTTCGCCCTTGAGAATAAACTGCCCGCTGACAAACCAGCGGAAAATGGAATAATTTATAATTGAGTGCGGTCCATCGCGGGCTTGCAGGGAATCGTATATCATTTCCCTCTAGGTGTTCCACGACAAATTCCCTTTCACCCCGCCAGCAAAATGCGAGCCCAAAGATTTGGTGCTTCGGCACTGCGCCGTCTTCCCGCCTCGGCGCGCTGTGCGAGCTTCGAACATGCGCCCATCTCAGCCGTCAGATCGCATCTGCCAAGGGCCACAACCAGTAGCCAGGCCCAGAGACAGGTACATTCGTCCCCAGCTCGCCGCAATGGAGCATCGTCGGGCGAGGCCTCGAACCCGGCCATGGCGTTCCCATGCCTGGACGCTCTGGAGACGAGGTCGGCAACCCTCGAAGCCAAGTCGCTCGCCTCCGGCCCCGAGCCGACTTACACGGCCGGCGCAACCGAGAAATACCACTGCAAAGACCCTCTCCTACTCGACTGGGGTGGCGTCTTGCCCGAGTTCGACATTGCCTACGAGACCTGGGGCAAATTGAACCAAGACAAGTCGAATGCCATTCTGCTGTACACTGGCCTGTCCGCCTCGTCCCACGCACACTCGACCGAGAGCAATCCGCAACCAGGATGGTGGGAGAAGTTCATCGGACCTGGTGGACCTCTGGATACAGACAAATACTTCATCATATGCACAAACGTCATTGGTGGCTGCTTTGGCTCGACTGGTCCCAGCAGTATCGACCCCGCCGACGGTCAGCGATATGCGACTCGATTCCCGATTGTCACAATGGAGGATATGGTCAGGGCTCAGTTCCGTCTTCTTGACAGTATGGGCGTCGACAAGCTCCACGCGAGCGTTGGTTCCAGTATGGGAGGTATGCTGTCCCTGGCATCCGGAGTCTTGTTTCCGTCTCGAGTCGGTCGGATCGTGTCAATCAGCGGTGCTGCGCGGAGCCATCCATACAGCATTGCCATGCGTCACACACAACGGCAGGTTCTCATGATGGACCCCAACTGGAACCGCGGCTACTACTATGAAAAGATTCCTCCTCACGCTGGTATGAAGTTGGCAAGAGAGATCGCGACCGTTACCTATAGATCTGGTCCTGAATGGGAACAGCGGTTTGGCCGCAGGCGAGCAGACCCTGAGAAGCCGCCAGCTCTGTGCCCCGACTTCCTCATCGAGACGTATCTCGACCACGCCGGAGAAAAGTTTTGTTTGACATATGACCCCAACAGCTTGCTCTACGTAAGCAAAGGCATGGACTTGTTCGATCTAGGCAGAGATACCCAGGAAGCAGCAGCCGTAAGGCGAGCAAAGACGGTGCAAGCCATCGAGTCTGGGTCGCCGTTGACCTCGAATGATCCAGCTTGCAGCCTGACCCTACCAGCAACGCCATATCTCGAGCAGGGCGAGTCCACAATCGAAGACACCAACTCCCCTGTCAAGGTGACTTCGCGCCCACCCGATGACCTGATCGCGGGTCTCTCCCCCTTACGAGACATTCCGACTCTGGTCATGGGGGTGGCTAGTGACATCCTTTTCCCAGCTTGGCAACAGCGCGAAGTGGCAGAGAGTCTGCGACTCGGAGGAAACAGAAACGTCTCCCATGTTGAGTTGAGCGAAGAGCAGAGCATGTTCGGTCATGACACGTTCTTGCTCGACCTCAAGAACGTGGGAGGTAGTGTACGAAACTTCCTCGAATAAGTCTGGCAATCACAGGCGACTTGTGTATTCGTAGTTCATGTGCATAGTTCGGGATATGTTGTCACAAGTTCGCTCGGGCATGGCATTGTATATACTAAATGTTGGAAGTGCGGGTTATTTATTGAAATCAATCTACCCGGGAGAGGAAGCCCAAGAAGCCTGTGCCAAGAGAGTGCTGGAAACCCCCCTTACATACGACGTCCCTTACATGAACAATTGGGAATCCATAGAAACCCACAACGTCTCTCGGGATAAGAATCGTCAGTGCCTATTACATCGGATCCAACACCTCGCACCGAGCCACCAGGATATTGTAGTAGGTCGGGACTGGGTCTGCCCCACCTCGCAATCCCTATAGTACTCCCGATTAGTACCAAGCGGCTCTTTTACGAATACGATAACGACCCCCTATAGGTCAATCCCGCATTCGGTTACAGTCCCGCCTAAGGTTAGGCGTTGCGCCGAGCAGAACATCCCCAACTTGCTTGACTGACCCGAGCGAATACGACGGCTTTCTCGGATCCTGGGACATTGAGGAGTCCGTCGCAAGCATCTGTCCTGAGCATCCACGTACACGGTATAAAGAGACAGATAATCGCGCTCGACCATACCCACGGCTATCTGCCCACAAAGACGACTCCCTCTTTACTAAAAGCACTCGACTACTGAAGCTATATCGAAGCTTTTCAGCATTCAGACCCAACCCCATCTTCAATCGCCCGTCATGGCTTCTCTGCAGGGAACGACAGTGCTCGTAACGGGCGGCGCCGGCGGCCTAGGCAAGGTCATCGCGACGGTGTATCTAGAGGCAGGCGCCAACGTGGCCGTCTGCGACGTCAACGAAGAGCGGCTGTCGGCGGCGCGGGAGGAGCTGGGCTCGGCGGCGACGACGGAGCGGTTCCTGGCCGTGCAGACGGACATCACCGACGAGGAGGCCGTGGACGCGCTGGCGGCCGATGTGGTCGCCCGGTTCGGCCGCCTCGACATCCTCGTCAACAACGCCGGCATCATGGACATCTTCGACCCCGTCGGCGACCTCACCAAGGGCCGCTGGGACAAGGTCCTTGCCGTCAATCTGACGGGCAGCTTTCTGTGCATGCGCGCGGCCGTCAGGGCGTTTGAGAAGCAGCAGCCTGTCGGCGGTACGATTATTCAGATCGGCAGCGCGGCTTCGAATTGTAAGTAGGGGAAATCCAGGCCAGCTTAATAGCACAAGGGCTTTCTCAAACGATCCACGAGAGAACAGAACGCTAACCCCCCAAACAGTGGGATCCTGCGCAGGCGCCGCCTACACGGTGAGCAAGCACGGCGTGGCGGGGCTGGTCAAGAACACGGCCGACTTCTACGGGGACCAGGGCATCTACGCCGTGGGGCTGATGCTTGGCGGCATGGCCGAGACCAACATCGCCGACGCGGCCGGCGGCCTCGGCGGCTTCAACCGGGACGCCTACGCCCGGGCCAGCGCCGCCCGCACGTTCAAGCCCGACGAGCACAGCGTCCCCCTGCGCGACGTCGCCAAGTACTGCGTCTTCCTGGCCGACCGGTCCATTGCCGCCACGGCCAACGGTAGTTGTGTGCCGTTTAATAGGAATTGGCCCAAGGCGTAGATCATAGGTTTGAAAGTGGCAGGAGGACCTTGGGATTGTGAACAGGAAATACGGCATAGTGACCGGATGAAATGAGATGGAAAGGTGTGCCGGAGGTAAAAAAGAAAAGAAAAGAAGAAAGCGAAGCTTTCTGACGAAATGTTACGACACATAGCTTATTGAACTGGCCCAAAACATTCAGACGATTTCGCATGACCAAATGTCCCATAATGAATACTTCACGGTTCTGGCGTATGTTCAATATGACGATCATGCTCAAGCGCCTTTCACCCGTCGCTGCATCAAATACTATGTTGCAAATGCCATTAGATGTCTCGTCATCCGAGGATGGGCAGAGGAGCATGGTTCATCATGGAAAATCCAAAGAAGTTGAGAGTTTCCATATCCCGAGGGATATAATTATCGAGCGTGATCTCGGGGTTCAACGTATCGTGTCACTAGTGTCGGTATATGCCAACGATGACTATTGCTACTACATGTAGTTGATTATAAGCTGCCGGTACGGCTGGCGCCAGCGTTGATGACTGATCCCTCCTGCACGAGCGGCACATCATAGAAATCTCCCGCACCATTCACAAGGCGTACATCATGCCATGTAATGGTACGACGGAGGATATGATAAGCCACTGCGAATTTGCATAATGCTTGGTATACTGCTTCGTTTTCATCTACCGGCGAGACTGGGCCAGCCCAAGTGACGGTATGTATGTAGCTTACGCATCCAGCAACCCCCCTCATCCGGCCTGCCAAGATTGCAAGAATGTATTCTGCGAGGCCTGGAGATCTTTGTAGGAAAGTTTACCGCTGTTTTGACCAATACGGAAACAGCTGGGCTAAATGGGGATCAGAGTTTGGGGAGATATAGTATCTCGCCGACTATTACGAACATTTACTGGTTCAAAGTCATGCAGCATGACATGCACCATGTAATTTCTTACTATTCAAGCTCAAGTTTTATGGTTGCCTCCTTGGCCGATAAGAAGGTATTTCCGGATGACTGATAATCATATAGTATGTGCTCGTATATATAAGTGTACGGTGTTGAGTATAACAGTGAAGAGGATGCCGAGTCTGTTGGGAACCCTCTTGTCTTGCTGCGCCTTTCCACCGTCGTATTCGACACAATGACGGGCCTACAGGATGCCGTCGCTATGCTACCCAGTCATCTATCATCTTTCCCCGGCCTCTGGGTAGGCATCGCAGCTATCTTCTACATTATCAGCTCCTATGTATACTCATGGTACCGACTACGGCACATTCCCGGCCCGTGGTTTGCGTCATGGTCATGTACGTAGGGTTCAGTCTCCACGGTTCTTGTTCGTCAAGATATCATCAAGTCGTCAAGACTGCCATGAGATACTGCATATCTACCAACCGAGAGTTTCACCCAAGAATAACACTGACATAACTCTATAGATCTCTGGATGTTCCGGCAGGGCTTCCACCTCCGGCAGGGCGCCATCTACCGGGCCATCACGGACAAGTACGGCCACCTGGCACGCATCGGGCCCAACGACCTCGTGACCGACGACCCCGAGATCACACGGCGGATGAGCGCGGCGCGTTCGCCGTACGGGCGGTCCAACTGGTACGCGGCGGTGCGCATGAACCCATATAACGACAGCCTCTTCAGCATGCAGGACACGGCCGCCCACGACAAGCTCAAGGCGCAGCTGTCATTTGGCTACGGCGGCAAGGAGAATCCAACCATCGAGGACGGCGTCGACGAGCAGGTCGAGGCCATTCACGGGCTGATACGGCGCAAGTATATATCCTCTTCTTCGACGTCTGCAGACTGCCGCCCCCTCGACCTCGCCGTGCTGGTGTCCTATTTCACCCTCGACTCCATCACGCGCATCGCCTATGGAGAGGCCCTCGGCTTCCTCGAGACCGACTCCGACGTCCATGATTACCTCAAGACGTCGGAAGAATTTATCCCTTTCCTGGTCGCGTGTGCTGAGATGCCGCTGCTGAGGCAGCTATTCATGAATCCGACCGTACTTTCTTGGTTGGGACCAAAGCCAACGTACGTACTTCGGCACTATAACTTGAGATAAACGAGCAGTATCTAACAGAATTTGTGCGCATCAGTGACGAGAAAGGAGTCGGCAAGCTGGTCGGGTAAGAATCTGGCTGATTCCTATCCAGTCCCCCAGAAAGATACTGACGCCAAGAAGATTAGCAAGAGAGCTCGTCGACAAGCGACTCAAGACAGGCGCGGAAGACCACCGAGACATGCTAGTAAGTATCTTAATACGCTCTCCAGACTGAACATCTATAAGACCATTTATTTTGGATACGAATTGACTTCTCAAACTTCACAGGGCTCCTTCATCCGACACGGCATCGGCCGCGAACAGCTCGGGGGCGAAATCCCGTTCCAGATCGTCGCGGGCTCCGACACGACGGCCACGACGCTGCGCGGCACCATGCTCAACCTTATGACGACCCCGTACGCCTACCGGGCACTGCAGAACGAGATCGACGAGGCGGCCGCCCGGGGAGTTCTTTCCATCCCCGCCAAGGCCGAGGAAGGGAGACAGCTTGAGTACCTCCAGGTGAGCATTCTCTTCCGGGCTATCCATATCGTACTGAGAATACCAACCCAAGATCCCCCGTGGGAGGCCGTCATATACGAGGGCCTACGCATGCACGTCCCCTTCACCGGTCTCGCCATGAAACAAGTCCCTCCCCAGGGCGACACAATCCACGGACACTTTGTCCCGGGCGGCACGCGGATCGGGCACAGCTTCGTGGGCGTGGAGCGGTCGCGGGCCGTCTTCGGCGCCGACGTCGACGTGTTCCGGCCCGAGCGCTGGCTCGGAATAGGCGCGGACAAGAGGCGCGAGATGGCCCAGGTTGTCGAGCTCGTCTTTGGCGTCGGCCGCTGGGGATGCGCCGGAAAGCCGGTTGCGCTGATGGAGCTCAACAAGTTTTACATCGAGGTGAGTCAAAGAGAACGATGGTGCTCTTCGAGCGAACCTAGAGCATCGAGACTGACTGATTTGATGTCTTAGATGCTTCGGTACTATGACTTTCAACTCATTGACCCGAGCAAGCCGATGTATGTGACGAATTCCAATATTTTCTTTGCTAACGGCCTGTGGGTTCGAGTGACGGAGCGAAATAAGAAAGCTTGAGCGATGATTATGGGAGATCAGGTACTTGATCGTCTTCGATACCCCCCTCGTGGGTGTATCTATCGAGTATCAATAACGCTGGTCGCAATATATTCGTAGACGTGAGCAGCTACAATGAGATTTATTATACAGTGTTCCAGAATAGAACACATCCGCAAGTTCGTATAACATGAAAAAGCAGCATAGGGGACTTATCCATGGCTGCGCAATCATTGCTCTGTTCCTCATTGAAACATATTGGTATCCTCGTCGCAAACAATCCCAATCAATCCTGGAACCCTACGATTGTTCCATTTCGCAGACTCTCGACAAAGCCCTATCAGAATACACAATCAACTTATGATACAACTCGCCACATTGTTGCCCTTTGCTGTGCGTTGCAAGGGGATCTCGCGTGAGGTTTAGTCCTCCTCAGCAGCAGCAGAAGCAGCACTAGTTTCCGCGTCAGTAAAGGTATGGGTGTGGGAAAAGGAAATCTTACGATCGGCGAGCGCGACCACGCTTGGGCTTAGGGGCAGCTCCCTCGGCAGCGGGAGCAGCAGCCTTGGCCTTGCGTCCACCTCGTCCCTTGGCCTTGGGTGCCTCCTCGGGCTCCTCGGGCTCCTCTGCCTCTTGCTCAGCCTCCTCCTCAGGAGTGGCCTCCTTCTTGGGAGCAGCCTTACGACCACGGGCCTTCTTGACAGGGGCGGGCTTCTCCTCGGGCTCCTCCGTCTCGGCTTGCTCGTCTTCTTCTTCGGGGGTAGGCTCCTTCTTGGGAGCAGCCTTGCGGCCACGAGCCTTCTTAGCCGGGACAGGCTTCTCCTCGGGCTCTTCCTCGTCTTCGGACTCGGCCTTGACAGCAGCCTTCTTGGCGGCTCTTCCACGGGGCTTCTTGGCGGGAACGGGCTCCTCCTCGGGTTGCTCCTCGGTCTCGGACTCGTCCTTGACGGCAGCCTTCTTGGTGACCTTCTTGGCGCGGCCCTTGGCAGCGGGCTTCTCGTCTTCCTCTTCGTCAGCCTTGACAGCAGCCTTCTTAGCTCTCTTCTTAGGCTTGGTCTCCTCCTCCTCGTCTTCATCGGCAGCGTCAGCCTTCTTGCGACCACGCTTCTTGGGCTTCTCCTCTGCATCCTTCTCAGGCTTGGCCTTCTTGGCACGTCCACGGATACCCTTCTGGCCGGGAACATTCATCTCGGGGTCCTGTGACAAATAAGTATAAAAATGGTCAGAGAAATCAGACGGACATGACATACACCATTGAAATCCTCGGGATCAATGTGTCCCTGCTCGATGACGCGCTTGATCTTCTCCTGAACATCAGGGTGGTCGCTGAGAGTATACAGTCAGCAAGAATGCGCGGTGCAAGAAGGGACCGGATTAATCACCCAAGCTCATCGTAGCCGTCGAGCATGTCAAAGTCATAGGAGCCATCATCCTTCTTGATGTTTTCCTGGACGTTCTTGATGGACTCTCCTGAGACACAGCCCCTAGATATGGTCGTTAATACGCGTGAAATCCAGAGATCAATGCGATCAACCGTGGTGATCACGCAGAGGGAGAAACATACCAGTGGCGCCAGTGCCAGCTGCCGTGCTCCTGGAACTTAACCCAGGCGCCGAAGCGGATCTCACCCTTGGTGATCTTTGTGGCGTCCTTCTTGCAAATGGCATCTTTGCAGCCGGCGCGATTGTTCGGCGAAACCTCTGGCAGTAGAGAGTTAGTTGAGCCTTAGATTAAGCTATACATAAGGTATGCACGCGTGAGAGACAACGGCTGCGCGAGTGCAGATGTGTTTGGTGACGTCAGAAACGCGACGAGCACGTCTCCTGCAAGGCACATGGGGAGAAATAAATAATTACTTACCAATGCGGTACGACATCTTGTCTGGTCGAATTGAGGATTGTGCGAGTTTTTGTCTTTGTTGATGGAATGGATCAAAACAGACGAGACGCAGAGTTTCGGCGCAGTCCTGGGTTTTATCAAATTCGGGTGTGTTGGAGGTTTGGCAGGGCTGGGCCAGATAACATGAAAGGAAACTGACGTTACTGGGCCTGCAACCAGCGCTGCACTTGCACGAGCTTGGTTGGGGCCTGTCAAAAATTTGGCGCGCTGCGTCGCGAAAATTGGAGCACGTTTTAGGCGGCAGCCAGGCATTTACAGGAGCTTTGACCACTATTTATTAGCGGGCAGGCAGGACCCAGGTGGTGGGCGATAGCGATAGGTCAACACGGCGCTTTGTTTCATGCAACTTCCTCGATAGGTACCTTTTCTATTATAGATTTTTGTATTTGAAATCCCAAAAATACTTGAACAATCTTCAGTAACCACTGATTTTCTTTGCTTGGTCTTTTGCTGCAATTAGCACCGTAAAGTAGGCAGAAAATTCAAGGTAGTGGCTATCTTGGAAGCTGCTAGATTCTCTCTGTTCTAACCTTAGACCACTGAACAGTGAAGCCCAACTACCATGATACAGGTACAGATTACCTAGCTGGCCGGCTGCCCATCTGCTGCGTGTTAGTTTAATGACAATGAACAACTTCCGCAAACGGAGACAAGGATGAAAGCAGCGGCGGTTTCTGCCCTTCTCCGGAGGATAGATTGGAGTAAATAATATCATGACCAGTATTCTTGATAGGTCTCGGAATTGAAAATAGGCAGGGTCTTGCAGTTGATTCTCAGAACAGAGCTCTTGAATCATCTTGGACACTAATACGAACAAATGATTATCAAAATGAATATGAAAACTCTAGTCATTTTCTAGCTTCAAAGACCTATAGACGAAGAATGATAAACATTTGCAGTTCATACCTCTCCTCGAACTCTAGTCCACACGCTTGAATGTCAACTGCAGATCAACGCCCTCGATGCTCGTTAACTTTCCATCCTCAATAGTAAAGACAAAGTTGTCGGGAGCCAACTCGAATCCGATATCCTCCCAGCTGTGCTGATCGTCGAATAAGCCGCCCATGCCGCCCTCGGCGAACGAGCGCGGTGCGAGCGGAGCCTCGGTGCCCGAGTGCACCAGACGGTGCGCCACCCTCGTCGTGCCATTCGTCTTGTACTGCGCAGACAGCGATCGCGAGTACGAGTTGGGCCCCGTAGGAAAGAAGCGAAAGGTGAAGTTCGTAGGTGCCGCGTCAGCCAAGCTGTTCAAGAGAAGAAGGCCACTGTCGGCGCCCTCCAGGTAGAACGACTCCATGACTAGCCCGGCGGCCCCTTCTTCCACGCAAATCGTCATATTGGTGCCTTCGGAAGTCTCGCTCACGAATGTGCCGGCGAGGTTTTCTCTGGCATTCTCGGCGGCGGCGGCCTCGGCGGCTGGCATGAACACCTCACCAAGTGCATCGCGGATTACGAAGCGAGCTGTGGCAGAAGTCGAGCCGGTAACTAGAATCGAGAAACCGAGTCCATGGTCTGGCGACAGACCGAAGATGGCATTGTAGTCGCCGTTCCCACCAGCCTTTGTGTAGAGGTCGGAGATTCTGGTGCGGTTAGAGCCAGGCGTAGCCGGAAGAGCCAGTCGCTCGATCTCCCAAGGCGCGCCGACGAGTTCTACCAGCGATCCTGTGCCACTCAGAGGCTTCATCCATTGCTGTGTTGTTGCGGCAGAGAGAAGCTCCGAGTTCAGTATGGACAAGCCGGCGGCACAAAGATCAGCACTGCTGGCATGAAGGCCACCGGTTCTGATAGCCATGTTAGCAGAAATCAAGAACAAAACGACGAACAGGAACTCACCCTGCTACAATTGGAATGTCGCTGCCCCATGAAGTCGCATTGTCGATACTTCTGCGATCAATGGCGTTGATACCTGGACCGCTTGGCGCCTTATCCGACATACCCTCAAGGCCCAATGGCTCAAAAAGAATCTCTCGGATGGCTGCACCATATTCCTTTCCGGAAAGGCGTGCCAGAACTTGCGTTAGTATGGCATATCCGCCATCTGAGTATACCGCCGTGCGGAAGGGAGTAGTGACGGGAGCTTTCGTGCACATGGACTCCCAGAGTTCTAGACACACATAAAATAACTCGTCAGTCACTTGCTCATAGACAGAGATTGAGATCAAGTCCCACTCACGATCAGGGGTAATCGAAGCAGTGTCCTTTATATTATCATAAAGAAGCCCTGAGTTGCAAATTAGCCCTGTGCCAGATATGAGGAGACGAAATTACTGACTTGTAGCACCTCCAGATCCAGCTTGGTGGGAAGCGAGCGCGCCAATGGTCACGTCCGCCCATCGTATATGGTCCAAGGGAGTCCCATTGGATGAGTTGCTAGTTGAATTGCACGCGAGCTCAGGAATGTATTTGGTGATGGGATGGGTAAAGATCTCAATGCCAGCCTTGGCGATGATAGCATAAGTCGTGAAAAGTTTCGACACGCTACCGATCTTGGAGATTGTTGTGTCATTGAGAACACCGGCAGTGAGAGTGACTTCCTGGCCCTCTCCGACATGACGATAGCTGTATAGAGACTCGTTGGTCGCAGCCGAGAAGACGTCCACGTCGATGATGAGGTCGGTCTTGTTCAATGATCCGCTCTCGAACAACGAATCAATGGTCTTTGGGAAAGCATCAATGGCCCCGCGGATTGGTTCCGTGTTGGTTGGATCAAAATTGGAAAGAAACGATGGTCCAAGAAGGGGAACAAAGTCGGTAGGGCTGAAAAGAGCTGCCGTGGTACCGGTAAAGGCAGAAGATATCACCAGCACAAGGCTTGCTGTACGTCTCATCTTGGCTGAGTATAGTAAAACGTCAAAAATGGGAAGATTGGGACGAGAATTGGTTGCTGTTTGATCGCTGGATTTGTGGAATTGATGATTGACTTGTAGACTGTCGCTGGCACGACCTTATATATCTAAATCATCTCGTCTTTATGTCTATATATGCAGATCGACAGTGATTTCCAACGTCATTGCTTGAAGTAAGAGCACATACCCTTTGGCAATCCTGCAAACATTTAACCCTTTACGGCTATAGGGCTGTGAGCTGACTTTTACTTGGTAACGGTGATCTAGCTGGGGATTCATGTTGGTCAGTGGAGCACGAACCCGGTTTGTGTATAGAAGAATGCTGATGCGCCACACTCTGCTGGTTACCTTAGCCCGTCGGCACGATTCTGCCCAACGCTCGATCGGCAGTCCTACAGCTAGTAAATTGTAATGGCAAAGGTAAAAAAGAAATTCGCCGCGAACCGGTGCTCTCCCTGCACTTTCTAGCGCGCAACGTAGGAAGCTTGGCCAACGATTTTTCCTAATCGGGGATGAGCAGTGTGAGTATTTAGTATGTAAGCCCTATGATATGCATACACTGCTGCGCCGATGGATCTGCCCTAAAATCCTGCCACTTTAGATCCTGCCAAACTACAATCATGGGCTAGGACTCAGCTCGACGGCAATCACATGAAAGCTGGGGTCTGCTTCATAGGATCTAGAAGTCAGAGTAGAGGAGCGGAAAGAGGATCAAGGCAAGTATGGAAGGCACCGAACAGCTACTTCGAACATGACCACTCCCCATTCACGTCTGTCAACACGATGTGACATGGACAATGATCTCATAATTGGTCACAGGCAGTTCTAGACCATTTAAATTGACTGCATTCAAGACGAGCGCCTTCCTACATGTACGAATTCGCTGCAGCCATTGCAACCAGAAGCTTTCACGATTGGCAGGCGCGATCTATGCGGGCGACGTAAACAAGAAGACCCCTTTCGTCGGACTTCGAAAGGGGCCAGCACCTTTCATCCCATCAAACATCACTTTTTCTATCAATACATCCAACAGTCTAAGCAGCACCATCTGTCAAATGCTGGCATCGGCAAGGCCCAAACCACTGAAACCAGCTGATGCTTCTCTCCCTTGATTTCTTGGGATTCTATTTTCATCTCAAGCCGCCCATTACAACATGTTTTCGACTCTTCACGTCCGTTGATCACCCGCCCCATTGACAAGAGTAAGACTGTTGAGATCGTGTATTCACTTTTACTAACAATACGTCAACTATAGTCTGTCTGATCCCACGGGCTGCATTTAGTCCGCTCGCAGCAACACATATCCCCAGAAGATCCAAGTCCACGGTCAAGTCTACAAAGCCGCAAGGCCTCCCACAACGATCCAAGTCTGTGGCACGGTGGTCTTCACGACGGTCTCCGACCGTATTGGCGAAAGTAGACGAAGGAGTTCACAGTGGCCTGCCGTTCTCCTTTGGATGTGAAACAGATATTCTTTTGCAGCCCAGGGAGAATACTGGGGTTGAAATACCTCAGTAAATGACAGGGTCTCAGGAGAGGGCCTTCGGCTAAAATCTTATGACGGAGATTTCACGGGTTTTGACGGACGCTGGGCTCCCACGTCGTATACACGACGAGAGTGACGACTCGGAAGTATGTTTCGACAACTGGTTTGTCACAATGGACGCTTCCATATCAAAGCGTCACCAAGTGGACGGGGTTTTCCCGCACGAGATCATCTCGCCGATTTTACTAGCACATGATTCCTGGGCTGCTCAAAACATGTATACAAGATTCGAGCCGTTTTCAGCACTGAGAAGTCCAAGACGTGTGAGGGATGTTCTGATCAGTTGCGTCAAGGTTCGAACTCGTCCTCACGAGCAGCAGAAGAGTCGTACCTAATGCCTCCGACATTGCCTCCCTAATCGCAATGGTGTCGACACCCACCGATCATGGACACCAGCATCATTCTGGCAATCGTGTTTGGGATACTCAGCTTCGTCCTCGGAATCTTGGCAAATCCTCTGATTGTGCCACTTATCCGTACCGCTCTGTCTTTGGAATTGGCCCATCAGCCCAACGCTCTTCTTTTCAGTTCATCATCTTCCTCGCTGAATCGAAATCTCTTCTTCCAGCAAAGGTCGTTGCCTAGGTAGATGTTCGAGAACTGAGACTCTTGTCGTATTTTTCGTCCAAAATCTTTCTTATACATTAAACATGAAAAAAGTCAATCAGATGAGCTTTTTGTCCCAAGAGCATTATTAGTCTACTTCACTGGCTCGTTTTCTCATCTAGTGATCAAATCATAGTCCGAGGCTCTGGGGCAATGTTGACTGTGATAGAGAGAAATAGCTATGCGTGACGTTGAGACTGTTATAACCGACTGAATATACGACAATCTGCCAACTACAATTTATGAGACGCTTTAATATACTCGGAACCGGGGGACGAGCAAGGGAATAGCATCGTGAACTACTAAATATCACCATGAAATTGAAATATCGGAAGACCACAAGTTTTTCTTGTTTGATGCCATTAAACAAGATAGCGCGATCATAAAGATCATTTTGGGTGTAATTCAACAAGACGGCGGAGTGTCAATATAGTTGATAAAGACAAATATTGGAGAACACCAGCACAGTTGATCAAACACGACCATGGATGGGTAGCTGATCAATGATTCCCAGTGATCACGCACTGATGCATGGGTCAGTGCCTGTACCCAAACAAGAGTATATAGATGGACTCTTGGTTTTTGGATTCTGTATTCAAGTCTGGCGTCTACTTTGTATTTCCCTGATAATATTTTAATTGTGATGAGTATGCCTAGAATCGAGTATAATCCCACCATGTTCTAGGTTAGTCTAATTCGGACACTTAGACCGCAATGAATAAGTCCAGATCCAGGGCTGCGAGATAAAGTTGCACTTTGGTGCAGAGAAGCACGGGCCTGCTCCATGCAGGCTAGCTAGGATGAGCTTCTCAGAGTGCCACCTTTGACTGACGTTGGTCAGCTACCGAGAGACAACGCGGCGCCGACGCCTACGCCTACCTACCTGGACTGCCCACCATTGCTTGGAATCGCAATCCGACCAAACATTGACAGCTTTCCCATCGGTGCCAGTACCATCGCATATACGTACAAAGGCGCCCATATCTTCCCGACTTTGCAAACCTCACATGGTCGCTCATTGAACGCAAGCAAACGGGACTAGCTCCCAACAACTACAATGCACATTTCGGCTCGCGCCCTCACCGTGCTGCTGGCACTGCCCGCTGCGGTACGAGCCGTCTTCCAAGATGAGGTCAACCACATAGATTACCACCACGAGCTCCTCGGAGTGCCGCAACGCGAAACCACCTTCTTCCACCGCCCGAGGCCGGACGAGAAGGCCAGCCTTCTCTACACATTGAGCGACCTCGGCGTACTCGGCGCCGTCAACCCCAGCAGCGGCGCCGTTGTCTGGAGACAGCTGCTCAACAGCAGCACCGACGCACGCGGCAACCTGAGAGCTGCCGAGGATGCCAACTGGGTCGCCAGCGCTTTGGGAAGCTCGGTTCAGTCGTGGGACGCCCTGACCGGTCGCAATGCGTGGTCGTTGGATTTCGAAGGCACGGCCAAGGACCTCGAGGTCTTGGAGCTTGCGGCGAACGACCGAAAGGACGTCCTGGCCTTATACCAAGAGGAGGGTGCGACGGTCGCCAGACGGATCCACGGAAGCGATGGACGTGTAATTTGGGAGTTCAAGACGGTCACCGACGACATCCCGCTCCAGGTCAGCACCGATTCGGAAAAGGTCTTCGTTGTCAGTCTGCATGGATCCCTGCTGTCATACAGCCTGAAAGTCGCTGTTCTGGACCCCTTGACTGGAAAGAAACTCGACGACATCAGCATTGGCACCAAGGGGGAGGTCCAGAAGGAGGAGGATGTCATGTTTGTTGGCGCCAATTCCGCTGCGCCCATCGTAGCGTGGACAGACAACGCCCTGACGAAGCTCAAGATCAATGTCCTGGGCACCAAGAGCAAGACAGAGTTCCCACTGCTCCCCGAAACGACATCCGTGGAGATCCACGCGCCTCATCACGTCCAGTCTCTGCCGCACTTCCTGGTACAGAGCCGGACAAAGTTGGCCAACAAGGCAGACGTCTACCACGTCGACCTCAAGAGCAATGCAGTCACCAAGGCCTACGAATTGCCTCTCCTCGATGGACAGAGCGCTTTCTCTACTAGCACCGCTGGGTCCAATGTCTACTTTACTCGCGTTACCTCGGACGAGGTCAGCATCACCTCTTCTCTCTCCCACGGTGTCCTGGGCCGCTGGCCAATTGCAGGCAGCGACGCAAATGTTGAGGGTCTGCACGCCGTCTCGGAAGTGATCAAGAAGGGACAGGATAACTTTGCTGTCAGATCGGCCGTTGTCTTGGATTCCGACGATTGGGCCATGATCCGCAATGGAGAGGCTGGCTGGGTTCGCCCCGAGGGTCTGAGCGGTGTCGTTGCAGCCACCTGGGCCGAGATCCCCGAATCCGAGGATCTGGCCAAGACTCTGGACGCCGAAGCCCACAGCAATCCAATCGAGGCTTACATTCACCGGGTGAACCGTCACGTTCACGATCTGCAGTATTTGCCTGCCTACCTGCGTACAATTCCCGGTCGCCTGCTAAGCAGTATCCTTGGTACGGAGGTTCTGCAAAGCAGCCCATCCTCTCTATTGCGCGACACTTTTGGTTTCAACAAGCTAGTTGTCCTTGCGACCAAGCGCGGCAAGCTGTATGGACTCGACGTTGCCAACCACGGCCGCATTGTCTGGTCAAAGTCTGCTAGAGAGACGCCCTCTTCGACACCTTGGGATGTCAGAGCCATCCATGCCGATGATGGCAAGGGCTTTGTGACCGTACGAGGCGCAAACGGCGAGTACATCATTGTCAAGGCCGATACTGGTAAGACTGTCGAGAGTATGAACCCTGGTCTGTGGCCACCGGTTGAGAGTGCTGTCCTCGTTGACAGTGCTGCTGGGCCCTGGCTGTTGCCGATTGGTACTGCAGGAAAGATTGGCGACCTGCCGCTCGAATGGGCGCCGAAGCAGGTTGTCGTTACACGAACCTCTGAACAGGAAATCCAGGGCAAGACTTTTGAGGCAAAGGGAGAGCAGGCCGTCGAGGTTCCAGCCTGGTTCTTCACCACCAAGCCAACTCAGAAGATTGTCGATGTTGCAACAAGATCGCTACACGACCCGATTGCCTCCATCGGCCGCGTTCTGGGCGACCGCAGTGTCAAGTACAAGTACTTGAACCCCAACACGCTCGTGGTGGCAGCTGTGGATGAGGCTGCTTCAACGCTCACCGTGTCTCTCATCGACTCTGTCTCTGGCCAGATCCTCACCACCTCAACGCACGAAGGCGTCGACCCAACCCAGGATGTGTCTTGCGCAATTGCAGAGAACTGGTTTGCCTGCTCTTACTTTGGCGAGTATGCTCTTCGCGACTCGTCGACCCAGACTCTCAAGGGATTCCAACTCGTGGTCACCGACCTCTACGAATCGGAACTGGCAAATGACCGCGGACCTCTCGGCGACGCGGTGGACTACTCGTCTCTCGACCCTGTCGACTCCCCCAGCGGTCCCGTGGTGCCTTCTGTCGAATCCAAGACATATGTGCTGTCTGGCCCCATCAAGTCTCTTGCTGTGACGCAGACAAGACAAGGAATCACCACGCGCCAGCTTTTGGGATACGCACCAGAACTTCACTCTGTGATTGGCATCCCCCGTATGATTCTTGATCCACGCCGAGTCGTAGGCCGTGATCCGGTCGCAGCCGAAGTCGAGGAGGGTCTGACCAAATACCACCCAACCATTGATCTGGACTCGAGATGGTTGATCACCCACGAACGTGACGTGGTTGGTATTGAAAAGATCATTGCAACGCCTGCCATTCTTGAAAGCACAAGTCTGGTCTTCGGGTACGGCATCGACGTCTTCGGAACGAGAGTCACCCCGAGCATGGCCTTTGATGTTCTTGGAAAGGACTTCAACAAGGTGACCTTGATCGGCACAGTTGTCGCTTTGACTGCCGGAGTGTTGGCTCTAGGACCTGTTGTAAGTTTCACTGATTCTCGACTGTTTTATTCGTCCACTGACAACGATATATAGGTTCGCAAGAAGCAAATAAACTTGAGATGGCAATCGTAGAATCTAGGGAGGTAGAAGGATCAAGCGTATCCTGGTGATAGTAACTATTAACTAGAGCTGACCCAGGCTTCGTATGTCTCCGGGTAGAGTGGGGTATCATGCCTCGTTCTGAAAATAAAAATAAAACTTTCCATTTCCATTTCCATTTTGTTTATGGTACAGAGTGATGAGGTAAAGACGCACGCTGATCTTGTGATACAACTATCACTCCAAGCTACAGATGGTGCGTTCCAGGATTCATACACGAAATACAAATGCTTTTCTCTCATGTGGTTTTTTTCTGGGACGATACAACCACTCACTGCTCCAGTGCATCGTCCCCCACGAACCTAAAAGTCAATCCCTTCTCTCGCCTGGCCCCCATCTCAATAGTGCAGCGAACCACCTCGTATTTGTCCGTTTCGCACACTCTCGAACCTGTCTCGACCTTTTCGGATTCGGCGGAAAAGGCGTGCCCAGCGACTTTGCTCTCCTTCCCGTACCCTCTCTGATCGACAAGGGCCTTGTACTTGCCGCCCCAAGTCTTCAACACGCCACCAGAGATATGTGCTGGGATGAGTCGCGGCTCCTCGACGCCCGTCTGCGCCGTCAGGATGTCCGGGTCCGCTAGCGTTCCGTAGAAGAAATACTATACCGGGTACTCGTCGTTGCGGGGAAAGGCGTCGGCGCCGCGGAATTGTGGGAGGGTGGACTCGACGCCGAGGGTTGGGTGTAGAGAGTCGGGGGATAAGTTCTTTTCTGCGGTGCGGTCGGGGAGGATGTTGGTGGCGAAATTGTATGAGAGGGCGTTTTGTCTGGCGAAGAGTGTGATTTGGTCTCGTGCGAGACTGTCGATTTCGCAGAAGCGTACCGGATGGCCAGAGTCGTCGGTGCCTTCGCCGAGCTTTGGTGGACGTGGCAGGTTTGCGGCTTGCTGGATTATGGTGATGTCCGAGAATGGTCCGTCGGGCTTTAAAAGGAATCGGACTGGCTTCTTCGCCAGTGCTGTGCCAGGCCGAGATGAGGTGTGCTGAGAAACGTGGCGAGCCCGCTTCGAGATGTCGAGGTAATGCTCGTACGACTCCTTGTCGTGTCCCTCGGCCTCCATTTCATCGCGAATCATATCCCAGTGTCCGATAGTGATCGTGGTACGGTTCAAGTCGTTTCGACTTTGTTCGATCTTGTCTTGGGCTTCAGCGTGGGTGTAGCCAAACAGTTTGGTCCATCACTCCACGGTGTCCGACTCGTGAGTTGAGTCTTGGTAAGTCGTGGCCTGGCCTTGGGCCATGAGCTCGAGTGCTTCCTGGATGAATTCCATGTTATTGGTGGTCGGTTGCGAACTGAGGTATTGTGTAATAAGACTTGGTGTATGTCTTTGATAGGATGTCCGCAGTCTCGATCTGCGATGTGTTGACCGTCTGACTTTGGACGGTGGCGCGCGAGTTTTGTGTCGTGGCTGTCGAGTCGGGTTTTTGGAGCTGATTCAGTACAGCGGGAGAGTGGATATATGGTGAGCGAAGATGACGGATGGCGGGAGAGAAAAGTTATCGTTCTTGGATTGTTGCGGTCACTGCGATAGAGTGACTGCTTGTGCTGGATGTCTTCAAAGTGTGATGTTTATTTGTGAGGCAAAGATGAAATTCAAAATGGAGAATACAAGTGACGTCTCTATAAGTAGGTAAACTCGAGGACGTGACTCAATTTAGGGTATTTTATTAGTTTACTTTTGAGGAAGTCTAAAGTTCTGTGTTGATTCGGGGTGGAATTGAACATTAAGGTGTAGTGGCTGCAATAGTCGGCGACGCCACTTGTAGAAATCGTCAGCCGAATCGGTTGACATTTATGAGTTTTTTGCACATAGATTTCAAGCCAGGTGACTGCGATGTAGACCATCTGATAAACTATAATACAAAGACTCTGAATCGCGCGAACATACTATATAGCGTCTGAGTTGTACGAGAAGCAGGGGGCATTTTACCATTACCGCAGTTCCCTGGGTACAACCATTAGGAGAAAGTTTCCGTATTAGGCTCGCAAGACTGCGTTCCTTTTTTAAAATAAAAAAATTTCTTTTGTATAAAATCAGACGATCATCTTCTATAAGAACAGCGGAAATTATGCTCGAAAATCCTTTCCCAAAGCTGGGCATAAGATTTCTAATAAGAAAAAGGGTACGGAGTCGTTTGTTAGCATAGGATAACATCACGGCCGCATAAAGACCTTCCAACAGAATTCTTCCAGCTCGTTGCTGGTCCAGCAGCCGATTCGATATATATACCAGCCATATGGGACAGCCATCCAGCTAGGTAAGTATCACCCACTCAGACCTACAGCTAGTATTGGCTGTAACCCATCCCAGGAGTCCTTAATGCTAATGACAATTTAATGTCTAAAAAGACGAACATGATTATTTTTGTCGATTGGTAAATTCTCTACAATTGCATTGTACATGACTTCTTTAATCTAGCAGAAATGCTTCGGTCGTTCCAAGACATTGAAGTTGTGTCATAAATAGAGCTATTGAATTTGTATCCTGAGAGTTAAACCATATTATTGTCGTTACTGTGTTCAAAGATGCTATTCACGAAACAGCTCAATACGACTTCTTTTTCTGCTTCAGGTTGTCGTGTGAACGCTATCTGTACTGGCGTGATAATGCAACGGCACGGAATTTCCAGTTTCTCAAGTAAATATCTTGCCGATAATCGGTGTCTACACCACTAGAGTGTGCAACTTGATTGTAGACAGGTGATCTGGCTGGTTGACAGGTATGGGCGTAGTTGTATTCTTTATTGAAAAAAAGAAACCATACAGACGGAATGTTTTCAAGAAACTGGGTTCAAAGGGAAAAAAGGAATTCGGCATTCTCATCTCGCAGCCGATCGAAATACACAAGTATATTAGGTTAGGCAGTTCCCAAGTTGGCTTTAGGTGGCCTCGATCCCATTCTATAATCATGATCGCCCCAATGTTCACAGCACTTAGAATTATGATTACGGTTTCGCTCAACTCACCACTGGTACATATGGGTCTAACCATGGTGCATAAATTTTCGAACCTCCTCATCTGGCACATCACCACCCCGAGACTTGCGCGAGAGGCACAGGAGCAGCATTGTAAGTTACGAGGAAACGTCATTGGGCACGCGCTTCGCTTCCCACAGCTTTGCGATCGCCCAAGGGCACCACCTACGAGTTAGATAAGCACCTTAAAAAAGACGCGGCTGCACGTCGTTTGTCCCGCGCTCCCCTCCCAACAGTCTGCCACTCACGGTCCGCCATCTGCTATGTTACACCAGAAGATCCCATCTTTGGGATTATCTCTCGAGCTTCATTGGTCGCCCGGCCATCAGCCTGCAGGGACGGGATGCCCTTTCTGGTTGGTCAGTTCAGCTGCCAGACAGAGCAAAAGGCGGCCCCACCCAGGGGGTGCCGACTGGCAGGTCTGGACGGGAATCCAAAATCGCCATGTCATCAGCAAAATGTTCGCCAGCTAGCACCCCGACTGGCGACCTTGGCACTCAAATGTTGCCAGGGGCGGTGCCCATATGGGTCTGTAGGAGAGGTGAAAAGATGGGGTCATTCTCCTACCAACCGTTCTCATTGGGCATAATCAGCGAACCCGACAGCCCTCCTCGGACCCTTCGCCTCCCATGTAGGTAAACACTGGGTTTTAACAAGCTCCACCACCGCCTGAAGTATTTCGGAATGAACATATATAGTCCCTGCGTCCCTCAAAACGATACGTCTGACTTCAGGCAGTGGCCGAAAATACCCCAAGCTTGAGCACATCGACGATAACAATACATTTATTTATTCGACTGTGCTGCCAACAAGCAGACTGCCATTCACGACAAATGGCTGCTCATGTTTTCGGTACACTGCTACGCATCACAACATGGTCTTCTAGCCAGCTTGTCCTTCTTGCTTCAGCGCACCAGGATGGAGGGCAATGGGCAAGATTGGCGTCAATAAGGTGAGACAGACCAATGCTTTCTTTTTTCTTCTTTTTCAATCTTCATACCTGGCTACTTTCAACGCTGCTTAAGTGTAATAATCACTGCACCACTGAATCGCTGATTTCGTTGTACTTTCTTCAACTACCATATCGCCCCGCCATTGGCAGACTATACTGACACAAATGTACCATAGCTCCTACCTTGTCTGGCTAGTTAGTGGGGTCTGGCTCGTGCTAACAGAGTTGGACATAGTTGTCAGGTAAGTCCTATACTCCAAATCCACTTCTAGCATCCAACAGCACTCGCACATGCTTGTACGCAATTTGGCTGCCCACCCCCCTACAAGCACTGATATTGACTTTTGTTGCACCTCAGACGGCCAGGACTAGTCGCAATCCCACCTTTCCTGCTATACATGGCACTCGTCACGCTGAGTGGAGCTGGCTTGAGCGAAACTATAGCCATTATCCCCACTGCGGTCAACATCTGGACTGTGATCGTCTTGGAGTGGGATTCTTCCCGTACCACGCAGGCGACGCCAGACTCGGGGCCAGCACAATACCGATATTGAGCGAACAACTTGCGCCTGAAAACCTGGCACTAAACGCACCCGGCAGCGAGCCAAGTACGGTTTCCAAATACAGCAATTTCAAAGTCGTGGTGTCTTCGCACTACTACTACCTTTACGACAATCAAGTTTCCAGGTGCTGCATAACGGCTGAACGGCACTTCGAACTCTGGCAATCAGGTCATCAGGCTATGTTATAAAAAAGTCGGAACTGCGATCGTACATAGAAAGTCCTGATATTATTTTTTTTATCGCGAGGACAATAATTTATCAATATTAGCGGGCGTGTTTTATTGCATCAGAGTTAGTGTTTTCTAGAGTACGGTGAAAAGACTATCGCAATCTACTGATGTTTGTCTTCATTTGTATTTCTTACGTAGGATGGCTTTATCAACTGACATCGTTGTTGTATCCATTCGCGAAGCTTGCAGCCATTCTAGAACAAGTGCATTTGTATAGCTACACATTTCATCCCAGGACTGTTCCCATTTTCGTACAAAATTCTCAGATTCTTGACATGCAACGTTCCTCTTTTGGTCTCATCTCTTTCCTTTTGCCTTCTGGTTTGCTCTCTTTCTTGTATGCAAAGTCCTGCCTGCTTCATAGCGTTGATTGTCATGGAAATACATGTCTTCGGTGTTTCCTCCAAATTTCTCGCTGCCGATTCTGTGAATTCGAGTCAAAAGCGCCATTGGCTTTTTATTTTATGATAGGACGATCTTCATCTCGTCAATTACAGCTTAGATGTCTCTTTTTCCAAAGGGCTTGCCCACTGACACTACCAATATCTTCGTATACTGCAGGCATGTCTCTTCTGCTCCTACCCATCGTGGATAACACTCTCCCGATGTTCCGGTACGCTGGGCCAAGTACTCGCATAGACCACATATTTGTTGCTCTTTACCCCTCCAGTATGGGAGTTCCTCTTGGTGTCCTGTTGTCGTAGCTTTCCTGACTGACGCCTACAACCGGTTGTCGTTACGAGGTTCCATACGCCAGCATTCAATGTGCCGTGGTAGTGGTAACGTGAAAGGATCTACTTACGCGAGACGATGCTGCCTCTACTTGCGGCAATCTGCTGCTGATCCGACCACATATTTTGTCCGAGATCTTGGGTTGCCCTGGCATCGTCTGACTTATCCCAACGCAAATACGATGACTGTTGAAATGGCTTTACCATTCGTTCTTCACTAGGGCGACGGCAACAGAGTTCTGTGATCTTCTACTTGACGTGACGAGGAAAGGGGGGAGAAGGGGAAGCTGTTCGCCTCGTACGTAGGCTATAGATTCCGATCTACCCCGGATGCTGCCATCCGACAGCCAGATCGTGGCTGTGTGGCTAACCGGTACGATACCGCATGCCTTTGTTCCAACAATAGCGCATTCATCACTCGTCCGTATCCTCCTCAGACCATTCCATGATCTGACCCGGGCACTTTGCATTGAGCTCGGCCCAGCCCATAGTGCTGAGATCGAAGAAAATGTGGCTTAACTCATTCATCAGCGACAGATTGAAGAAGAAGATCCTTTGGTGAGCCGAGTTCGGAACCGGACGGAAAGTCGTCGGTCCTTTGGGGAATGATCGTCGCAACAGCGTCTCGTAGTCCGGATCGTCCATAAAATGGATGACCACAAATCTTCTGGCCTTTGGCCGCTCCTCTATCGGGATCACGCTTGAGATCGGTGTCAATCCACGTCTCCAGGGCCCCGGGGTAGCGGGCAGATACGATTTCTTTGGTTCTTTGCGGAACCATTTGCAGGTTATGTATCTGCGTATCATGTCCGCGTTTCCAGCGAGCGTTCCGAGCTCCAGATTGATATAGACTCTTCCTTGGTTCGGAAGCTTCAAAGGCAGATGGAAAACTCTGAGAGCGCAGAGGCGGCTCTCGCGGGTGGTAGACAGCAGGGCTGAGACAAGCTGTTGGGTCGGATTGATGCGGTAGTCATTTTTACAGAAAATGACCAGATCTTCAGCCTTTTGACGGGCGGCAATGTCCCAGATGTGGTGGCGCAATTCGATAGGTAAGTCGCGGAAGCGAAATCCGGTTGCGGTCCGGGGCTGTAGAGCCATCGCGATTGGGAAGTCCTGTTCTCTTTGTTTTGGTTAGGTTGACGGACATGACATGGCACATGCTGGAGGAGATTTCTTACAGAGATTCCTCGCTTTGTATGCGGTACCAGTACTTCTTCAAGTGTTCAGCTGGTAGAGTGGTGAAAGAGACTGGTTGTCCCTTGGTGAAGAATTGAGTGCAGAGAATATCGGCGACTCTCTTGGTGAGGAATTAAGTGCAAGAGAACGAGGGCGATTCTCTTGGTGGTGAGGAATTAGGTGCATGGGAATGCCGGCGATTGGGTGATTTCAAAGATTGAAAATTTCTTGAACAATCACTCAAATACCTGGGTATGTATTTTGCTTGATGTGCAGCGTGCGGCCAAAACCAAATCGAGCTAGATCATTGATTGTTGCCTGCGGCGGCCAGGTGCTGGCTGGTTCACTGGAAAACACAATAGAAAATGATTATTCGGTGGACAAACGCCTCGGATAATAATCATGGTCTTGTTCACGTGGGTTCTCTGGGTGGTAGTCAACGCCCTGGGGCATGTTATGGTAGCATGCGAGCTTCCGGACAAAAGTGCAGTTCAAAGTCATTGTAATCCCGTTAATCCTGCCATTGAACCTGTATTCGAACTTTGTGGCTTCATCGAGTTCCCTGTGTTTGTTTCCATCCAAAAGTCTCGCCGTCCGCACCGACGTGCTTGCTGGGCACAATGAACATTCCGTCGTGGTGCGGGCCCAATATCGGTGGTTGCGAATGAGCAGTAGTGAATTCCAATCTTGGTGGCGTTGCTCTGGTACAGAGGGAAGAGGGAAAACCTTTGCTCGAACTCGATGACCCTGACTCACTCGTTCTCGTCGTCGACTATAATCTCTTCCTCCACACCCAAGTCCTTCTTATCGGACATATCGCTCTCCTCCTCCACACCCAGATCCTTCTTGTCCGAGATATCGCTCTCCTCCGGCTGAGTTTTGTTCCATGAAAATATTCCCTCCGGAGTGATCGGATCCAGCTCCTTCCATCCAATGTCCCATGTCGTTTTGGCGCGGTCCAAGACCGGGTATCTTGTTTTCCCAGACAGTCCACTGCAATGTCAGAGGGATGGCCTGGTCATTCTCCTCGGCCTCAGCAAACTTCTTTTGGCACATGGCCGAGATGACACGACGCTTGGTGTGACGGTTGGTCCTGGTCAAGGCAAGGCCATTGTTGCGGCCAGAAGTCCTGCTCCATGCCTTCATCAGTGTGATGGACTTGATATCGTATCCGCGGAGTGGAGTTTCTTACCAAGATTCAGGACATATCGCTAATTTTTATTTCCTTTTGAAGCTGGATGGAGAGATGAGTCTCGAACAGGCATGCCCACTAGAATACTGATGCGCGCAATGTGTGTGTGTTGGTTGTTGGTTGTTGTTTGTTGACAGAGTTGAATGGAGGAAGGTCGGCGACGCGTGGGGATTTAAATAGTAAAATTTTGGGCTCGAAATTTCCACAATCAGTCAAGTACCTAGGTACCTTGCGTGCAATTTGAAACGAGCGGCGACATGAATACAGCCAAGGTGCCGTACATGTAGACTGTTGGTCAAAGACGGCGGCGGCCAGGCACTAGTTCACCAAGAAATACAATAGGCAATAGTTATTCAGTGAGAAAACGCTGATCAATATTATTATGGTCTTGTTCAAAAAGCACAATGCAGTTGCTGACGACATCTCTGCGCCGATTGTGGCTGAACCGGCGATGGGCTGGTGTGTGCCCTGAGATGTCTCGGCATGCCCATTGATTTTGTCAACGGACATAGCACTATCGTCGTTTACGAGCGTCTGGGAGCTTACGTCGCTTGCAGTCTCGACCACCGACCGGGTCTACCGTCGGAACGGAAGGCAACGAACGCCCTGGACGACAAACGAGCTTGCGGTCGATCCCTCCGTCTCCAAGAAATTCTGCTTTGTAAACCTTGAGTGACTGGAACCACATTCGAGTATCGTTGCAAATGCAACCTAGACATGACGTTGAATCTGGTAACCCTTCTTACTCGTTCTTGTTGACTGAAGTCTCCTCCTCCTGATCTGCATCCTGCTTCTTTTCCTTATCATTATCCGCACCCTGCTTCTCTTTGTCTGATTCCTCGTCACTGGTCCATTCGGTAATACGACTGCCCATCTTCTGTCTGAACTGCTTCCACCCCATATCATTCAGGTCGTATAGAACAGTAGTCGGACCATTCTGTAGACCAAGCGTCAGAAAGAACAGTGTCTCTACACCCGGATAGAACCAGCGAGACACTTCAGCTGGTCCTTCTGGATGATGGCTTTTGACAAACGATTGCCACCTCGGGCCAGGGCTATCATGGAGTTTGACGAGGACTTTTCCTCCCACCTTGCTGCGTTCGGACAATGAGAGCATGCTTGAGACCGGCGTCGGGCCCAGTCTCCACGGTCCCGGGCTGGTTGGAAAGAATTTGGCCTTTTCCAGTTCAGACAATGACTGGTTCGATGGTCGACGGGTGTAGTGCCGGATCCAGTACTGGCAGATCATCGTAGACAGCTCGAGGTTGACTCGGATCAGTGGTCTGTCGACTTCGGTAGGACGGACGGAAATGTCGTCTAGAGTGGTTGCGTTGGTAGATGCCGACTTGTTGCGTTGTTGTGCCTCCCACTCCCTTCGTTGGACTTGTTGCCATCCCTCGCCTTCGTGGATTTCTAGCGATAGATTGTACACCTTGAGCGCACAGCTGCGGCTCTCCCTATTTACAGACAACAAGGGCGAAAGAAGCTTCTTTGTCGGATAAATGACGTGGTCAGGTCGGACGAATATAATCATATCCGCCGCCTCTAGGCGGGCGGCCCAATCCCAACAGAGGTATCGTAACTCCGCGGGAAGTTTATGAAAACGAAAGCCTGTCTCAGGCTCTGAGGCCTTGCTTGTACACAGCTGCCCTCTGTGTGTTTTCGTTAGTATGATAGACGTGGCATGGCATTCGCCGAGAGAGTCTACTTACCGAGATTCTTCGGCTGTGTCAGAAGGCCGCTGGTTTTTCTTCTTGCGAACGAGGCCGAACGGATGGGAAGGTGAATTAAAACCTTTCCCCGGTTGCGAACCCATCTTTGTATATAACTGTCTGTATGTTTTCGTTAGTATGATAACCATGGCATGTCATCGGCCAAGGGAGTCTGCCTACCGAGAGTCTTCGGCTTGGTAAATGTAGGTCGCTGAATTTTCTCCGAATGAAGTTGGATGGATGGGAAGGTGAATGAGTGGAAGGTCGGCGACGCGTAGAGCTAAATAATAAATTTTTGGGCGTGGAATTCGTCAACAATCACCCAAACACACTGGGTGACGTGCAACTTGAAACGGGGGACAATCAATTGAGCTACTTTAAGGTAGACCGTTGGGCAAATACCACGGCGGTCAGGTGCTGGTTCACTGGAAAACACATCAGCGGCCATGCAAAGGTTTGGCCTGCTCCCCGTTTGTCGATTGTCGAATGGGATTGTCCAGAGGGGCATCATGTTCATGTATCTGTCACCGCTTGGCAAATATTTTTGTACAGAATCGGACGGGGCACGCATGCTTTCTTGAATGCTTGATTCAGTCATGGCCTTTCTAGGACAATCACTACTCGAAATTGGTATAACCTGTAAACGCCAGACTCCCCTGATGAGTTCTTGGATCCCTGAATGCAGCCCATGAGCCCCTTTGACGCCGAAAATGCACATGCTTGCACGCCGTGATCTATTTAAATCGGGCGCTGCAAAAGCATCATCAATCATTGAGTGGCCTTCTGGTTCTTCTTGGCCTTCTTTAGCTTCCTCTTTTCGATCTTCTTCTGCTTCCTCTCCTTCTTCAGAGCCTTTGCCTTTGCTTCAGCGTCGACTCCTGGTTTCGAGTCGCTGGAGCCATTTTCCTCGTCGTACTCGTCCTCCTCTTCCTCCCCTGCCTCATTCGCATCTGCCTTGCGCTTGTTTCCGAGCTGAGCAGCCTTGACCGCAGCTCTAGCCTTTTCCTTGGCAATCATCTCACTGAGCTTTGTTGTGACCTCCTTGTTGTCGGCCAGGTCTGCCTTGATGAAACGAATGGCCGCCTCCTTGTTGAGCGACTGGTCTGGCTTGGGTGGTGGGTTCTCAATGTTCTTGATCTTTTCAAAGTACTGCCGGACGCGAGTCAACTCTGTGAATACGGCATGCTCCTTTGCATTGACGCTGTTGAGTCGTAGCGATGCTGAAGGGATTGTTAGCATATGGTCTGTCGTCAGACATGGGATGGAACTGTCTTACAAAATAGCATGGACTCGAGCGCATATGCCACCAAGACGTAGAGCTTGGACTTGTCGAGCAGTGGCAGCTTGGAGGCTACCTCTGGCAGGCTGCCCAGCAGAGGCTCAAGAGCTTCCTCGAGGTTGTCGATCTCGCCATCTAGGCGCTCGAGCTGGGGCAGAATATCCGTCACGTCCATCTTGGCTCTCCGTGTCGGCTGCTGGTGGGGTGTCGCGTTGGAATGGCCTGTCGCGATGGTGGCGTCTCTGTATGGACGTTGCAGCGCATCCGAAAAAATAGCGGTGTCGGGCGGCAGAATCAACTGCCAGCAGAGAAGTCAGCGTTAGCTTGGGCCGATAACGCGCGACAGGTGCCAGGTGCCTCGAGATAAGAGGCCAATCAGAACTGGGGGATTTGCCTTGATCTGGGTGGGTCCGCAGCCTCTGGGTTACTGCCGATCCCTGGACGTCGGGTCGTGTTTAGCTGGTGAAAAAATGTCGCCGTCATGTAGGGACTGAAGTCCTTTACATTGAAGCACTCAACGACGACTTGTCGACCCCGGAAGAACGCCACTCTGGCTCTGTATTACTACTACTTCTTCTTCTCCTCTACAATTCCGGTCCGTCTTCATTCATTTCGTCCGGTCCGCCGTACTTTTTCTCCTTTCCGCCAAATGGTTCCAGTCCCACGGATTCGGTAACCTCTCTGGCCGCTGCGCGCATCACGCGTCTCCTTCTCATGTTCAAACTATGAGACTCTCCCAGTGATTCCCACGACAATCCTCCAATCTGTCTTCGCACACTCTCCGACAGCCGCTTTCGCGGGCTTCTGCGCGAATACCTCACAGACACACAGTATGGCGCCGCGATAGCATCTTGGTGGGCCGGGGGGCCACCAAGCAACCTCTCTCGGCCGTGGCCGCATCCTCTTCAGAGGTCTTCCATCTCGATCCTCCCCTCTACTTTCCTCCGACCCAGGCTCGAGTCAACAATTCCAGGTTAGATGTACCATTTTACAGGCCTCCACCGCCAGTACCGACGTATTTACCTCACGAAGAGCAACCAGAGCCCGTGCCTTCCAAGACAGCAGCATTCATGACCGCACCGGAAACGGGCAAGGAGATGTACGAAGAGGCTATAGCCACGCTCAAATTCTCGGAGAAGGTTCACGTAATGGGATTCACTCGCGAGGCAAGATACATTACGCATTGCCTAGCCGGAACCCCTGAACTGCCCGCGCCCCAACTATTGACGCACCAACGATCTTCTGTCGACTCATGGGGCAGCAGTGACCGGAAATTGAGCGTCAAGGGCCGGGATGGATACTCGGCCGGTCACGAGATACTCATTCCTCAGTTTGTTGGGAGGTCTCGGAATCCGTGGCGACCTGACCTCGATAAGCCAAGACTCAGGCACATCGACAACTTGATCATAAGCACAGTCGATAATGCGATCATTCCCTCGCTCATGAATATCCGCGACAGCATCAATCAAGACACTACGATTTGCCTGATCACGCCTGGCATGGGTATGGTCGAGCACTTGAACAGTGTACTCTTCCAAGACCCCTCGACGCGGCCAACCTTTGTGATCGGACATTCGAGCCATTCTCTCCGGAGAGACTCTACCAACCCGCGGGGCCCATATGCCCTCCAGCTCAACAGACGTGGCAGGCTGTACCTGTCTGGGCTCTACTTTTCACCAGAAACAAAATCCGCCCACAACGAAGCGCCCAGCTGGGAACGAGTGGTTCGCCGCACTCGAACAAAACATTTCCTGAAGCTCTTGGAGACAGTACCCGGCCTGAACGCCACATCCCTCCCAACGGCACTGCTATACCGATACAAGCTGCCTTCGATGGTATTCTCGTCCATTGCAGACTCGATATCGGTTGCGCTTGGATTTCGATACGAGCGCATCGTCTCGGATAGATATGCCCAGCGGCTATGGAGGAATCTCTGGACCGAGACCATTGACATTATATCTGCACTTCCCGAGCTGCAACGCTCGCCGGAGGTCTTGTCATACTTTCAGGGACACAACTTTGCCACGGACACCAACCGCTACCTACGAGCACAGCATGGTCCGAGTCAGTGGATTCAACTGGTTAGATCCGGAGAGCCGCTGCCGATTCAGAGTTTGAATGGCTGGTTTGTGCAGAAAGCAGAGGAACTTGGCCTCAGCAGTGTCCACCACAAGTCGATCATGAACACGGTCAGGGCGAAAGAAGCAGCTCGGAAAGAAGAGCTCAAGTCGGATATTCCGCTGTACCGTTCGTCGTACATGCTGGATACCGACTGCCTCAGAAACAGCGAAGAAGTGACACGACCCATCGTGCAGGTTGTATATACCAACAAATAGACCAGGCAAGGCGTCCCTATTGTATAGATAGAAAAGGGCTGTCTTTGCAATGTAACACCTTTTACAATATAATGTACTTCATGACCATAGCAAGATTATTGCTTCTGCCTCGGCTGTGACTTGAGTTTTGCCTGCTTTCCATGAATTCGAAGAACACATTGAAGATTCTCATAGAAAGCTTGAATTATATGATCAGATAATACTGCATGGTTGATGTTACCTTTACAATACACACCCCATGCTGGGCGCTGACCCCTGACAAGCTGATCCTTTTTCGAACTTTAAGTGCCATCATCAGAACCCCGCCATATTTTTTTGGTTCCCCATCGTCGCGACAAGGCACTCACTCAGACACCCCACATTTCGCCATACCCAATCCTCTGTACCGAGAACCAACACAGCAAAGACATGGCCGACGCAGAACTCGACGCTGTAAGATCCCGATCACATGATGCCCTCGAAAGATGAGTCGCACGACTAATATCCTCTCGCCCCGCAGATCCGCGCAGCTCGTCTCGAGCAGCTCAAGGCGCAAGGTGGGGGAGGCGGCTCCGGCGGTGCTGGCGTGGGCGGCGGCCAGGGAGGAGGCTCAGGTCAGAACGCCGAGTCGCAGAAGCAGTGAGTCGTGCTCTGGTATTTCTGGTTCCACCATCGACAAGGCCGAAAGCTAACCATATACCTTTACTTCCCCCCAAATAGAGCAGAATCCGAAGCCCGCAGCCACATCCTGAACCAGATCCTGCACCCCGAGGCGGCCGACCGGCTGGGCCGCATCCGGCTCGTGAGGGAGGACCGCGCGACCGACGTCGAGAACCGGCTCATCATGCTGGCGCGCAGCGGCCAGCTGCGGTCCAAGGTCACCGAGGACCAGCTCAAGGAGCTGCTCGAGGCCGTCGCCGAGAGCTCCCGCGAGAAGGAGAAGATCGTCGTCAACCGGCGCAAGGGCTGGGCCGACGAGGACGACGATGACTTTTTCGACTAGACGGGCTTGTGAAGCGGGCGGTCGGTCTGCAGTTGGCGGCACGCTGCCTGATCAGAAAGCATTGTACGATCGTGCGGCTCCGACGAGATCCTCTACGAGATACCGAAGACTCGACGGTTCGAATGAAAGAAGCAAGGATAGAGGCAAAGAAGTTTGAGTAGCAGGGCATCTCAGTGACAGCAAAGCATGGCATATGGCGTTGATTTCTCTCAAAAATAAAGAACAAGGGCTCTATCTATGGGTTCCCATTCTTAATACTACATGATTTACAGTGGATGTACAGCCTTGTTTTGGACGCCCGTGACACTATTGCGCAGCACTTCAGCTGCTTATAGCCACGTCATTATAATATCAGCACCTAGGCAGCACCAGCAACATCTCCCATGGCCTTCCCTGCTTCTTTCCTCCTCTTGCGCTCCTCCCTCTCCTTCTTCCGCGTCTCCCTGAGGTCCGGCGGCCTCTCGATGCCGAGCCGTTTCCTGAGCACCTCGCAGTCCGTCTCCATCTCCTCCTCCCAGTATATATTAATAACCTCCTGGCTCCTCATGCCGTTGCGCAGCGCCCAGGGCCCGTACACCTCCCAGAACCTCTTTCGCTCGCTGGGCTTGAGCGTGCCGACGGCCAGACAGGCGAACCCCGTCATCGGCAGCAGGGTGTTGGCGAACTCGAACGCCTTGAGCGCGACCTCGCCCTCTCGCACGATGGGCAGGCCCGTCAGCGCGTGGTAGAAGTCGTGCGACTCGCGGTACCGCTGCATGACGTACGCGCACTCCTCGTCGTCGATGTACTGCACGCCCGGCCGCGTGTCCGGGCTGACGCCCTCGCGGTCCAGCCAGGCAACATAATTGCCGCCCACGGTAGTCGGCGGCAGCGTGCGCAGCCGCGGGAGGTCGAGCGAACTGGATGTGATGCGCGGCCGGTCCCGCAGGATCCGCCGCCCCGTCGCGTCTGATAGCATGGCGCGCCGTAGCCGGTAGATGAAGTACGGCGTCGCCGTCGCCTCGCCGCACGCCGCGATCAGGTCGCCCCGGTACGGGTTCACGAGAGAGCCGATGCCGGAGCCCAGGGCCAGGGCGAAGCGCTCAACCTTGGTGAGCGGGACATGGCCGGGGTAGTTGGGGGGAGGTCGGTTCAAGACTGAAAAGGAGGCCGTCTGCTGTTGTTGGTATTGCTGCCGCTGCTTTTCAGAGACCGGGCCGGAGGCGTGTAAGTGGGATGTGGACGTCGTGACGGGAGGGAGGATTGACGTTGACAAGGGGCTCGGCCGGCAAAGGGCCGCCCGCAGTGGCTGACTTGACGATTTCATGATAGCCGCACCGTGTCGGCCCCGGGCATAAAACTGCAGCAGGTTACACGTATAATCTGTCACGACAATATCGTAGATCAAGCACCCGTCATACGAGCATCACCAGAGGGAGCTCTCAAGAAAGCTGCGATAACGATAGTCCACTAAACCGTAGGGGTCCCATACCGTATGCAACTAAGCGCAGCGAGCGATTCCGGGTGCCCGGGGACTTGTGGAGCGCCCTGAGCTGACCTCACGTGGCCCTGTAATTGGCCACTAACCTCGCTCTAAGCCGGGTGCTAGAGCATTCTGGTTGCTTTTCCATGGGAATCTCCGTCCCGGTCAACGATTTGCCTGCTGGGATCTTCTTAGTCGGTCGGTCTTAATGCCGAACCTTTTTACTCTCTTGTACATTTTCTACTACTACCGCATTCCAGAACAATAACAACCTTGCCTCTATCGTCGACTTTCTCGCAACACCACACACATCCACCATCATGCCTCGTCAAAGATCCGCCGGCCGCCCTGCCCCCGCCCGCCCGACCGTGGCTCCCCGATCTGCTCCCGCTCCCCAGGCGCAACAGACCCGGCCCGCGGCTACCTACGCTCCCGCCCAGGCTCATCCTCAGCAGCATGCTGCCCCGGCTCCTGCCCAGTCCCAGGGACCCGGTCTGTTCGGCCAGATGGCCAGCACTGCTGCGTAAGTGATCCAGTGGTTTTGCTCCTGCCGCGTTGCGCACTCTCGGGCTGTGCAAATTCCCGGGGCGGATCGCAAAAGATGCCCTTCCTTCCCGGTCACCACCAGCATAACACATAACACAGCACAACAGACAGACAAGCTAACATATATCCTCCCATAACAGCGGTGTAGCAGTCGGTTCGTCCATCGGCCACGCCATCGGCGGCTTCTTCGGCGGCGGCTCGTCGGCCCCCGAGCAGGCCGCGCCCGTCCAGGCCGCCCAGACCCAGCAGAACAACAGCGAATGGGGCAACAACTGCGCCGGCGCCACCCAGACATTTACCAAGTGCATGGACGACCACTCGGGCAACATGCAGATCTGCGGCTGGTACCTCGAGCAGCTCAAGGCCTGCCAGGCCGCCGCCACCCAGTACACCTCGTAGACGTCTCGGTGCTGTGTTGTGATTCCTGGCGAGAGTCTGTCGTGTTGTTGGATGGTCTGCTTCCTGGCACACGGCATTAATATGCCAGTGCGTGTGAAGCCCATCTTCGCATCAGATGTGGAAATATTGGGGCTGAAGAAGCCGTAATGGGTTGGAGGAATCAAAGTGAAAAGAATCCCTCCTCATGTATAACAGGAACAAAGAAAGGAAGAAAAAAAATGAAGATATACCCCGCGCTGCGTATTGGTCACATTGATCAATAATGGGCCATTTGATATATTATATGCTCGCTCTATGTATGCATAATGCTCTTGTCAATGCTCTCCAATTCACTGTTACATCAGCGACCTTCGTTACAGAGTCATGTATACATTGGCTACCCATAACTTTAATGATCTTCTTGGTTGTCTTCATCATTTCTGGGCTCAAAGTTCAACTGCCACAAGTTAGCCTACCATGGTCTCACTTGAACGATGCGGTACTCACAGAATTGCCGTTATAAAGTTGTTGATCCCTCCTCCGATCGTTTGGATTCTGAAAGCCCCTGATTCTGTCGTCCTGTCCTCGTGCTGCATCCCCCTGCCCGCCGAGGTTGCCCAGGGCGATGCCTTGACTGCTAGAATCATTCCGCGACCTTCCGCCGCCCACAAACGTCAGGGGGAAGGATATGATCATCCACAGAAGTCCGTAAAGACCCGACCAGGCGCGGAACAACACGCCACCCGTCTGCTGGAACGCAGTCGCCACCCTGATCTGGGGGACCAGCACCAGCGTCGCCGAGGGAGAAAGTCCCAGATCCAACAGGCTGTCCGCCTCCTCACCCGGCTCGACCGCCTTGTTGGGGAGTGGCGTGAGGACGATCCGGAACGTGTACGGCTCGTCGCTGTCCGTCCGGTTCTCATCGATCCATTTTCTGACCTCCTTGCCCAGCTTCACGTCGCTGGGGAAGCGGTTCCGGATAGTCGAGCCGTCGAGCAGGCGAATCTGCAGACTGCAGTGGGTTCCAAAGCCGCGCGTGGGAAGCTGTATCTCTTCGGTCTTCTGGTGCTGGCCGCCGGCATCCTCATCCTCGTTCACCGACAGCAGCAACCGGGCCTGCCGCTCCTGAGCCTCGCGCTCGCGCCTCTCCCGCTTGTCGTCCTCGATGCGCTGCAGGATGCGCTGGCGCTCGTCGCGCTCGTCCTGCTTCTTCTTGCGGAGGAGGTTGGCGTACTCGCTCTCGGCGGCCTTGGCCTTGGAGCCTTCTCCTGAGCTCTCGCGGCGCTCCTCGGCTCGCTTCTTGGCCTCGGCTTTGGCTGCCTGCTCCTTGGCTCTCTTGTCGGCCTCTAGGCGGGCGGCGCGCTCGGCGAGCACGGCCTGGATCTGGGGAGAGGCCTGAGGCTCATGGGCGGGACCACCACTATTTCCCGTGGATGAAGCCGTCGCTGGCACTTCTTGCGGTGCACTTTGCGGCGCTGGTGCTGCTTGGCTGGTTGAGCATGTTAGACTTCGATCCAACCTGCGCAAGAATTCCTCCTTAGTCGTGCCTGCCGCAATGTACTCCTTGAGTTGACCATTTCTGCCGTCTGGTGTCAGTATATCATGATCAAACATACAGTCATCACGGCAGATGGCACCAAAAAGATGGCTACATACTCGATAATGACCACGGTGGGTTTCCGGGGCACGGGGAAGAGGGCCTCGAGATACCCCGCCTCTTCCGAGCCGGCCTGCAGTCGCAGCGTCACTGCTTTCGTCTGGAGATGTGTCTTGCTCGAGTCCTCGGTGAGGAACTCGGTCTCCCACTGCTGGCTCTCCTCCTCGCCGTCTGCCAAGCCGCGTTAGCTACCTGCTTGAGCTTCCCGTAGTTTTGCGAATGCAGGGACGCAAGGGGTTCGGCGTGCTACTGACCTGTGACGAAACAGACGACTTGCTTCGACTGCTCCAGAGCAGTGGAAATGCCCTCGGTAAGAGTCCCCGTGAAAAACATCTTTGCGGGCTGTTTGGTTTGAGAAATGCTTGTAATGTTCTCCCCTCGGGATCTTTTGTTGGTGAGCTGGCAGCTTTGGGGTGTCTTAGGTGGTCGTTGGTTTGGTAAGCACTTGGGGGGGTCCCTGCAGGGTGTAGGGAGGGACTATGCGGTGTCTAGCGTTGTAGCTCCAAGGACATGCACAAAAGACGTACGAGACACGGACGTCGAAATACTATGATTTTGATTCTTGCATTTGTCGTAAAGTAAAATTGACCGGTCAACATGTGACTGGGAATCATGAAAATTGCACTGCAACCACTGTTGATATGTTGTGTTCAGCCATGTTGCGCCAGTCCTGGAATTAGGCTTACCAGAGACCTTGGAAAGGTACATATGGCTTCAGGTGGCGTCTTGCACATCTACGGTACGTAACTCACGTTTCCACAAAGATGGTATACACAATAGAGTATATGAATGGAGAAATAACTGACGTTATACTTGAAGCAGAAAAACAAGGAGAAGCCATACCAATGTCATTTATTGATATAGGCGCTTAGTTTGGTCGTGAGCCGCTCTGTACGGCAATCATGCATGTGCTCATTTTACTTAGATAGATTGACGGATGACTTGGCCAAATCTTCCTCGTTAATTTGCAAGTATCATAAATAAAGCCTCGTCCTGCAATGGCGTAGTAGAATCTTTCCTGCAGGTTTCCAGAACCATAAGGATACCCAGATTCGGTTGTGCGAGGCATGATACATGTATAGGCAAATGCGATGCTCAGGCTGCCGATTGCGTGCTGTTCATCCAGGCAGACCTTCGTCCTTCGCTTGTCGACAAGAGCAACAAGCTCGAAAAGATTCGCCGCCCTGCTCAGTAAATCGTGGAGGATCAGGAGGATAACGAGAATCTTCCCGAGACGCCTCTCAACATGGCCTCGGCCGCCTAGAGCATGCTCTCTGCACTGGCACTCGGAGGAATACGCTACAATACTTGCGTGAACGCTGGTCTTACTATCATAACTCACCTATTTCTGCATCAATAGTATCCGTATATCCCCATTCTCAAATCAAATATTCGAGACAAATTTTAAAAAAGAAGATAAGACCTCTCTTGAAACGGTTTCTTTTGCTATTTCTACAAAGAACTCTCATCCAATTTCCTAATAAAAAGAAAGAAAAAACAATGATATGGCTAAAGAAATCAGACAGAGACCTCAAAGATCTGTTGTATCATCAGCTCCAAGCATGATTTATTTTATTCGGGCATACAATAGTAGCACATGTGGGTCGGTGAACACAATATGATCATTGATCAGCAGGATAACTTCCAGGTTTATCTGTTTGGTCACTAGACAACTAGTATAGCCAAGATCAACCAGCAATCCTTTGCCTCAGATATCCCAGAGGGGTTCTATGCAAGTATGAAATCCTTGACCTCTTCTACGTTGGACCACGCCTCCTTCTTCATTCGTCCTACCCCAATCCTCTCAACCGTGCAACCGTCTTGCGGGACCATCGCTCCATTGCCTTCTTGGATTGACCAGTATCCTCTTTGATATATCCTCCTTATAAGCATCACGTTGAACAGAGAAAACGGCTCATTGTCCCGCGAGTCACTCCACAATAGCTCTTCGCTCGAGAATACATATGCCTCGGATAGGACGATGAATTCGAACTCATTCGAGAAATTTTGTTGGTAGCTCATCGGGAGTCTTACAGAGCCCAGCCACGACTCTCCCGGATATTTGTCCGTGTCTGTGTGCGCTGGAACTGGGGGAACGTGAGCAATGCCAAATCTGTTGAGGCTAGGGTGCAGATTGGGCTGTCCGCTATGATCTTCTGGGATCAATCTGAACATGGAGGTCTTGGTTCTAATATGCAAACCGTAAGTAGGGGCTGTAGGTGTCCTATACATACGAAGCCTGGTATCCACAAAATCGTCAATAAAATCAAACTCGTTGAGATAGCAGCCGCGCATCTTGGTGATCGATCTTGTCCTCAATGAGCCGCTGGAAAGGGGCTCGTGGCCGTTGTAGTCATGTTCAGCGTCATACACTACGCCTCCGATCCACCCAGCCCAGCTCCAGCTTGGCCACTGGAACTTTTCTGTTATGGGGTCGACAGGCACTCGAGTCAGATCTCGTTGAGGTCGCCACAAGATCGCGGCCTCCATCACGGGCTTGGGTAGACCGTGTAAGTAATCCATGTAACCGTCTCGATCCAATACGGATAGAATGCCACTTATGCCGTTCAGTCTATCGGATGGATATGACATGCTTCGCACCGTGTACTCGGTAATAAGCTGGCAACACGTCGGGAAGAGGACATCTCTCAAGTGATCCTGTGCTGGAGATACCGAAGGTTCTTGGAGGTCGAGTCGATATTTCGTCCTCTTGATCATCACGGGGGGCTGCCAGCTCCTGCTCAGACGGATATCCATCATCGCGGCTGTCTGCCCTAGGTCTTTGTGCTCGGCGAAATAGTCCTCGCTCCAAACTGCCTTTGCACATTGGAAGTAGACTGTATTGTTCAAAAAGAACAGATATCTTCGTGATAGAAGACGTTCCTGGTAAGTCCAACCGCGTTGATTTCATCTTGTCGTCTCGACTGCAACCTGACAATCGAGCTGCAGAGCCACAAGCTGGAGATCTGATGAGTAGCCTGGCCGGGCTTGTGTCAGTTTCCTGGAACTAGGTGATAGTCCTGGCAGACCCGCATAGGCGTTGTCCCCTCCAGCAGCCACGATCGTGAGTGCGGCTTGTGTGTAGACTCGGTCCATGGCAGCGAGTTGGGTCATCTTGTCCAAACTGCTATCTTGTATGATGCAGATCGAGTCTACCCAAAGATATCGATAGCCCAAGGTTTTAGTGAGCGTCATTGCATCCTGAATCGACTTGGGGAACATTCCGTGGTATTGGGACAACCCGACTGGTCGTTTCAGCTCTTCAATGTTGTCACCGATTGTTAGAAAGACCCGGTCGGTTCCCCATACATAACTGAGGGCCACATAAGGTTCCGGGTTCCGTAGCTCGACAAGTCTGCCTTCTTCGAGGTCGAGAAGTCTGATGAAGGGATCAAATACCGAGATCCGTTCAACTCCACGGGGTTGAACCTGCGCATTCGACACCATGCCAATTATTGCAATTGCTGACCCAAGACTGCACAAGATCCAAATCAATCTGGTCGGGATTCACTGTTCTGCCAGAGAACGGCTGGGCAACTACGCCGGCGTACCGAGTGGCACGATGTCGAAAGGCGCAAAAGCATCCTCTGAGTCAACCATTTCTGGTATGATCCGAAGCCTTAAAGAAGTTGTTTCCTGGCCTTCCAGTATATCATCGCGGATCCAGCAACCGATGACTTCAGCGAGGTTGGCATGGCGTGTATGAGACACAGAGTCCGCGATCAGTCGGCACATGACGCAATCCTCACGCCGCTCAAGTACTTGGGCCAGAAGGCCAAAGAGAGTATCGGGCGGCAGCTCCTTGTCTTTCGGCCAGCCAAAGAAATCTGACCTCTTCAGCTTCATCACCCGGTGCCTTGCGCACAGGTGGAAGCTTTTGTCCTCCTCTGGCAGCTCCATGGGCCGATTCCAGAGCCGGTCCGGGCGCCAGACCTCGTAGTCTTGGGTTCTTAACGTGAAACTGAGCTCCATTTTATTCAGATTGATTACTGTGCTATAGGAAAATGTTTAGTTTGTGATGAAATGCCCTGAGATCGCGGGACACTCAACTTTTCAGCTTCCAACTTTTCAGCTCTCGAATCCAGCTCTCGAACCCGTCAGCTTCTTCTGATTCGTTCTTGACAGTGTAACACCAAGCTGCGGCGGGCAGACGATGGCAGGAGCGAATATGAACATATTCATTTCAGAATAAAGGCAACTCTGATTAGAGAATAAGTTTTATCTGACCTAAATAACAACAATTCCATCCATCCTGGACTTTGTCTGCACAAGGATATGCTTCCCGAAGCAAGAAATTGATAGATACATGTCACCATGACCGATATACAATCCGACATGGACCAAAGAATATATGGTAATTCTTCGGGATCCCGGCAAGAGTAGCAGATCATTTCAAAGCAAAGGAATCATGTTTAAATTATGCAAAATGTGCTCTTTGAGAAATGGGCGTAAGCAGATGACTGCTAGATCGTAACATATCGTTGGGCAGAACGAAATCATTATTTTTGCATGCCCGTTATAAGTTAGTCCAAAAATGCTGCCAAATTTAGATGATCAATAAGAAATACTTATAATAATTTCCCAGTTGCGTAATGTTGGATGCATGTTACTCTCTCTGTACGTGTATAAATATGGTGATTATACTACTCGACTAACACGCCGGCCATGCAGGGACCAGGGATTGCAGCTAAGCAGCAATGCCTGCTTTTGTACCTCGTACTTTGTACCTAAACACCGTTCATGTACCCCACTAAAATTTTCTGTATCCGACAGACCTTCACGGGCACCTTGAACTTTTTTTCCTCGCCAACCACTTCTACCTGCCCAGCACCAAGCTTGTTCTTACCAGACGCCTAGGATAGGATTGATCTTGATCCTTTTCAATAATCAATTTACCCGAGCCTGCGCACCACCAAAATCCAAGAAGCATTCTTGCAGCCACCTTACAATCACAAACACAAACATCGCACAAACCAGCAGAATGGGCAAGCGCAAGCAGGACGACAACGCCGCGGCCGGCGATGCCGACGCGAAGAAGCGACAGCGCACGAGCGAGGACCCCTTTGCCAAGAAGGCCAAGAAGCCGTCCAAGCCGTCCAAGTACACGGGCACGAAGAACAAGGACAAGTACAACAAGCACAAGCTCAAGAAGGCCAAGCCCGAGCCCGTGGTGGAGGAGGACGTCGTGGACCTGGCCATGACCGACATGGACAGCGGCAAGATCGAGCAGGAGACGAAGGAGCCGGCCGAGGGCGAGGACGCCGCCGTCGTTGTTGGCGAGAAGCCCGCCAAGGAGAAGAAGAAGAAGGCCAAAAAGAACAAGAAGGCCGCCAAGGAGGCAGAAGACGGAGAGAAGCAGCCGACCGCGGCCACCGAGGAGGGCGCAGAGAAGAACGACGAGGAATCCAGCGATGATGACGCACCAGCCGAAGGCGACCTCATCATCCCCGGCGATGTCGACGCAGCAAGTGAGGAGAAGAAGGCCAAGAAGAGCCGCTTCATCGTCTTCGTGGGCAACCTGCCGTACAGCGCGACGGCCGAGGACGTGGAGCGGCACTTCACGGCGGTGCAGCCGGCGGGGATCCGCCTGATCCACGAGAAGGCCAACCCGGCCAAGTCGCGCGGCATCGCCTTCCTCGAGTTCGCCGGCTACGACCGCATGAAGACGTGCCTCAAGACCATGCACCACACGACGCTCAAGTGCCAGGGCCGCGACTTCCGGGGCCGCCCCAAGCTCGAGGAGCGCCAGATCAACGTCGAGCTGACGGCCGGCGGCGGCGGCAGCAAGTCCGAGGGCCGCCGCGAGAAGATCAAGGCCAAGAACGAAAAGCTCAACGACGAGCGCCAGAGGCGCGCCGTCGAGGAGGAGAAGCAGAAAATCAAGAAGGAACAGGAGCGTCTTGCTAAGGAGGGAGAGAAGAGAGCCGGCGACGACGGCATCCACCCCAGCCGACGCGCATACGTACCCGGTGCTCGCAGATGAGCGGTTTACGAGAAAAATTCCATGATACCCGCCAGTCACAACTGGCACGAGTAATGAAGTATACGCCTAGGCTTTGGACAATCCACCACCGAGCAGCTGCGATGGAAACTTTTCCGGTACATGAGCTGCAGAGCTTCTTCAGTATCCAAGCCGCTGAATCGACCAGGCCAGATAATCTTCGGGCGCACAGAAGGCAGAAACGGAAGATGAAGGCATCTTCTCAATCACATTGGCCGCGGGGATCTTGTCAATGTTCATAATGGAGGAAAATACACAGATTACAATGTGCGGCAGGAAGTTAGCTGGGCCCAAGTGCAAAAATACAAATCAAAATGCGACTGTACTGTCTGTCTACTCGGCTCAAACTAGTGGTGTTCCAAATGCTCTCTTGCTTTAACTCATGTGCTATCTACAGAAGTATGCGGTGGAAACAAACAATATGTGACCTTTGACTGTATTTGGGACAACATGCTGCGAATCCTGGCCATGCCATCCATGTTGCAAGTAAAACCTTCCACCGAAATCAAATTCCATGCCCAACGTCGTGGCAAATCTGGCTAGAACCAAGGTGACCAATACAGTAGACCAGAATTCGTCTCGGCAGAAGTACCGTGGTTCCAAGAATTAGAGAGACCCAGGCATGCTCAAACAGATTGCAGTTTCCTCCAACACGCTTCCATGCCATCCCAATATGGAAGTCTGTCCAGTAATGAGATGTCGTCCGAAATTCAAAGGCCAAGGGGTATGTAAGGTGCCAGCTCGTGGGAAAAGAGAGGACGTGGATGACACAAGGAGCACGTCGCTTCACTTCCTCGTCCACATAGAAAGGGTCGTCTTTCTGCCATGCCTGCCGTGAAACGCCGTTGCACCGGTCAGATATCATTCGTTTGCCTTGCTCCTCATCATCGGATCAAGGTATTAACCCCAGCTAACTCGAAAGACGTCGCCCGAATCTTTGACTCAGTGGCTGAGCTGCTCTATAGGATAGTGCACTTGGACTTCTTTTGTTTTGTGGCTACCGGCCTCGGGTTCAACACAGCACTGGCGAAATGTTAGTTTACTATACCACATGCGACAGAAGGGGATGGCAGGCTATTATAGCGAGGTTCCATCAGTTTTCGACATACCGAATAGCCTCGTCAAAGACACTCTTCAGGTTCCTTTGGGTCAAGGCCGAACACTCGAGGTACTTGACGGCGCGAATCTCCTTGGCGCAGACCAAAGCCTGGTCGTATGATACTGGCTCCATACGCTTCGATCGCAGACTCTCCAGGGTGGAGGGGTCCTCTCGCAAATCCAACTTGGTACCGACCAAGATGATGGGCACGTTGGGCGCATGGTGATCGATTTCGGGGTACCACTACGACAAAAATTAGCCATGGCTATCCTATAGGCGCGGATTGAAGCAGATTTCTTACCTTGGCCTTGACGTTATCAAACGAGGGCGGGCTGACGATGGAGAAACAGATGAGGAACACGTCGGTCTGGGGATAAGAGAGTGGCCGCAAGCGATCGTAATCTTCCTGACCGGCCGTATCCCAAAGTCCCAAGCTGATGGGCTTTCCATCTACCATAACACTCGCGGAGTAGTTATCGAAGCTGTGGTTGCACACCGCATATCAGCTACTGCCCGGTAACAGCTATTCCAAAAAAGCAAGCCCATCGGGGGGCAGGAGTCGAAGGGACTGTACTAACACTGTGGGAATGTATTCGCCGGGGAAAGCATTGGTCGTGTATGAGATGAGAAGACATGTCTAGACTCGGATATTAGAAACCGTCGCGCGAGGGGAGATACATCGCATTTGGAGTAGTCGATGAACCGCGATGTTGTTACACACCTTGCCGACAGCACCGTCACCGGTGACCACGCACTGTTAAAAGGAGAAGATAAGTCAGCATGCGCATTCGATTTTCGTGACGAGCGGTTGGGGATCATGATTGAATGAATTGGGGGACCGACGCTCAAGACGTCGTCGAACCGGGGAGAGGGGGGCCACAGGTTCTTCTGCGATGCAGTCATACATACCTTGAGCGACTGGACTGCTGATGCAGCCATGGCTTATCGAGATCTTGGGGGTATCGGTCGAGACGGCAAGTTGAATAAAAAAAAGCTGGCTTGCTCGGGGCGGGCGGTGATGCACTGAGGGAGGTAAAGCTAGCTTTGTCGGGTTGATAGCACAGAAATGCGGTGATTGCTGTGGCAATGGGCCAAATTCCCGAATTTGGATGATAGCGGTCTTGGTTTTTTGGTTTTTGGAATTGAGAAAAGGGCGGGCAAACTAGTCCGGAGAGCAAAGACTGGGTTTATGATCGACCCGTGATTGATAGCAGGAAACCCGTGTGGTGGTTTGCAGTAGCGAATTTGAGGAGTGATTGATTGCGTGAGAATGATTGGAAAGCAGCTGATTGTCCCGGGGGAGGAAGAGGGAAGAGAAGACAAAAGGGACGATCAGAAGAGCTCTCTGTCAGTCACGGCCTCTGGGGGTTTCTGCTCTGCTGCAATGATGAGGGTCAGAAATGTTTTGACACAGAAGAGCCGGAACGGTGAGGTGCCGCAAGTCGCAGGAGGTAGGTCGAGTTGCAGATGAGGGTGGGATTTCCGACCGCGACGGGACTGGGGGACTGGACTTGGGACTGGGAACTGGTTGACCGTGTGAGTGAGAGCTGGGAACAGGAACTGACTGGGACTGGGACTGGGACTGGGACTGGACGAACTGGGATTGTCACAGTGATTGACTGGAGTCTGGTGAGTGATTGGGATGTCCAGGAGTCGACCGACGAGCTAGGTAGGTTAGGTACCTCTTTAGTTTAGTTCAACAGGCCGAGCAAGGTGTAAAGCAAGATGCAAGCAGGAATTCGGCCTGGTCTTTGACTCTTTGGAGCAAACGCACGGCGCTAGAAGCCACCCAAAAAGGCGCTGGGGGAAGGGCTACCTGTAGCTCAGTATATCTAGGCGCTGTGAGAGGTACATGCACCGAAGGAAACTGTCCGTTCCTCACCCTCCCTGGTCCCGTCTCTCAACTCTCTCCATCCAAACCATCCACTAACAAGACATCATTACCCCCAGGGCCCCGACCACCTGAGCCATCTTTAAAGGAGACCTTGAAAATGCCCCTGCTGGAGACCAAATCAGTGGCTAAAGAGTGGGAGTGGGCAGATTGTAGATCCGACGATAGTGGATCGCCAAACGCTTGCTGTATGTACCATATTTCTCTTTTTTCGATTCTTCTTTTTCTACGTACATCAGCACTGGCCTTGACGTGGTCAACCGTGAAGATATTGGGCCCATATATGCAGGCCTCTGAGGGGGGACGCAATCTGCAGATAGACTACATCAGTACAGATTACACGGCCTACGACCGAGGTGTCAAGAGGCTATAGAGGTATAAAGGCATGAAGCAAAAGTGGCCGACATCAACTCCAACCACATCATTACATACGGTCCCGGTAGTGGCCGCTACCTAATTCCAATCGGTTATCCGCGTGCATGCTCGCTCGCGAATGCTTCACTCAATTCTAGGTTTGGCCCGTGGAAAGCTATACTGAAGTCTATACGGCAACATCTCCGCAAGCTTGCAATGTCGATCCCTTAACGGGCGGCTGTCCTATCTTGGTGAATTGATAAACGGGTCGAACATGTCACAGATACAATCTTGTTTCCAAGGATAGCTAATCAACAGCTGTGTACATCTGGGAAATATATAAGTGCAATATATATGCTTGATCTCGTAGTTACAGACGCCAAGTGATATTGTCAAGTGCATATCCGCGTTGTGGAAGAAGTGATTACATGCAAAAATATGTACCAGCTAGGTATCCTTGAAGTGATCGCGATCCCGAGACGATCAATGTATTGGTTCCCAGTTACCTAACCTAGGCAATGCCTGACACGTCAAAATCGCTATATTGTTGCAACAGTGGCAAACTGTAGATAATATCAAGATAGTATAGTCGATTACCACGCAGCTATAGCTTCGCACCTTGAAACCAGGACACTTCCTCCATGTGCGATCGTATCTTAGCTGTCTGTTTGGTCACACATCGACGGGTTCGTTGCTCGGGCTTTTGCGAGGGGCTCCAACTTCCAGGGCCTCGGACTTGTAGCTCCTCGAAACAGCATCATGCCTTTTCGACCTCGCCGGCAAGTTTCCATGTATCTATACTTTCAAACCCAAGTCTCAGCCTGGTCTGTTGCGCAGATTGGGTTCGGCCCAATGATCTCTCGAGTTGGTCAACCAAGTTGGTTCGACTTCAAGAACCAGTATAAACACCACCTTGTCATTGAGTCCGTCTCGCCGTTGCAGACTATACGACCTTGCGATGAGCTCATGATGAGCCCACCGACGATGTAGATTCATCTACAGAATATCGATTCATGGCCAATTGCTGGATTCTTGGCCAAGACAGACTTCGGCACCTTGAACCATCAGGCGCGCGTTTGAAGCATTTCTTGTAACAACTGGATTCAATGGAACCCTTTTCCTGCCGCAAAGGGGGCCCGGGGTCTGTGGTGGAAGAGGGGCCCTCTCTATCTGTATCTTGACGTACCTCACCAACCACCAGCTCCCAGGTGGCTAGATATGTGCAATTATTAGCCTCCGCCGAGTTTCTGCTCAACGATCCGTCCAAGTTGAGGCTCTCATCGACGAATCAAGTCTCGTGTACAACGGCACAGATTTGCCAATTGTCCGAATTGGAGAAGATACAGTACACGCAACTTGAACGCAAGGAACGTCTGAGAAGCTCAATAACCACTCGTCACCCTCCATCAGTGCGGGTAGCTGCCTGTCAAGTCTGGCCACCACCAATCGGCTCCCTTGGTTATGATCCTGGAACCGATTCCCATGCTGGGTGGTGGTCAAACACTCTTTCACAAAGGTGGAATATCCGTGGGATGGCCCAGTGTGCTTGCACCATCGGGCACTGTTGCGAGCTGGGCGCTTCACGTTTGTAGCATCTTGCTTCCTAGTATCACCTTTGGTTCTTGGACCAACAGTGAGCATCAAGTACAGCCGACTCTTTCTCGCCTTCCTTCCAATCTAGATATGGATCACGGGAGTCAAATAGCTTCGAGTCCACTGAATTAGTTCCCATGCTGAATGATTACTCCTCTACACCACACGCAACGGAATGGTTTCCGACTAAGAAGCCAGGTCTGATATGAGCAATCACCACATCACCTTTCCCAATCACCCACCAAGGTACAATTTCACCGGGAAATCGTCATCGCAATCTGAGCAGGGCTACTTGACGTATTAATGTGTCAGACACGCACACTCCCCCGACTGGCACGGCCCTGTATATTAGCCAGAAGGTGAGCAGCAACCACCTCTTATATTGGCTGTACCCTAAGAGCTCCTTCAGGGGTTCCCAGCTCGCCCTGAACGGTTTCAACGTTTCACCTACCCCACCAGTGGATCTCTACAGGCGGGTTGTAAGGTTGGGTGCCTTATCTCCAGCGCGCTACAGAGTACCTAGGTACCTTGATTCTCGACTTTAGGTCCTACCTAAGAGCCACGTGCTAAAGCGTCCAACCCAGCTAAACATCCTGCCCGACGCGTCTAATGGCTGCTGTAAGACGCGTCGAGAAATGACGATTGCCCACAAGCTCGAGGACCGAAAGCCCGTGACCAGCCGCCCCGGATTGATAGACCCATAACACCGACTCCGGATCACCAATGCGGCTCATGGACGACACACCCACGCCGACCGCCAAGTGATTGAACTGCCTCTCTCACAGCCAGACCATCCCGCCGCGTCTGCCTCCATCCAGATCCTCGCGATGGCCTCGAACAACCCCTTCTCGGCGAGCCGGAGTCGCTTCGGCCCACCGAGCACACCAGGCGCTGCCACACCGAGCCGCCGCGCCATCAGCGCCGACCCTACATCAGGCGGGCGGCGTTCAGCACTCGCGCGACGCCCCGCGGCCGCGACGCCGCACGCCCGCGCCGCCATCAGGACGATCGACCAGCGGCGCAGGACCATCTTCACGCCGGCCCGCGCGCGGCGGCGCAGCCTGCGCGACCAGCGCGAGACGCCCCGGGACATACTGCGGAACCTCAGCCGGCTGCTCGCGCCCGCCTCGCAGCCCGTCCACTCGTCGTCGTCCTCGTCTCCCGGCGACGACAGCCGGACCACGCTCACGCCCGTGGCCGAGGGCCGCGACGACGACGACGACGACGATGACGACTTCCCGATCGAGCGCCCGCGCTTCTCTTTACCCCTCCGCGAGGACGATGACGACGACAGCGACTTGAAGGCTCCCCGGCTTAGTGGGCTGGAGGACGAGAACTTCACGTCGGCGTCCATCGAGCTGCCCCGGCGCGCCCTGAGCGAGGGCCCCAGCCGGCTGGGCCGAGAGAGCCTGGCGAGTCTGCGGTTCAGCGACGTCCCCGGGCCGGACATTCGGAGCGACGACATCGCCATGGACTCGGGCCTGTTCCAGCCGCTGGGGCTGGAGGACGACGGCGGCAATGACTTCAGGCGGCAGACGCTCAACCGCGAGAGTCTCTTTGGCCCCATCGAGATCCCCGAGGGCGTGGACGAGACCACCTTCATGATGGAAACGGTCGCGTCGCCGACTAGGGAAGTTACAGCCTACGAGGGCGCCCTCGAGAACGATGAGGCCCCCGACATGTTTGACGACGACGATGACCATGTGAACGAGCCAATGGACTACCGAGATCCGGAGGACTATGACGAAGTACCCGCGGACTACGACGATGCACCCGTAGATCATCATGACGGGCCTGACGAAGACGACGAGGACATACCTGATGACGCTGCAGAGGATCTTCTACAGAACGCCACTGTAACCTCGAATACGGCCGACCTTACGACTGCATTTGCAGCGAAGCGAGGTTCAAGGACGAAAGCTGGCAAGAAGATATCAAAGCACGGAATAGAGTACCCTTCGCTGCCCAAGGGCGTTGTGAAGCGGCTGGCCACGACTTTTGCGAAGACGTCAGGCTTGGGCAAGGCGAAGCTCTCGGCCGACACACTCGACGCAATGATGCAAGCTACAGACTGGTTCTTTGAGCAGCTGGGTGACGACCTTTCGGCATATGCAAAGCACGCAGGCCGGAAGACGATCGACGAGAGCGACATGTTGACTCTGATGCGGAGGTATGTTACATTGTGATACTGCCCGTCATATGTTGGGCTCGCTTCTAACTTTTATACACAGACAACGACAAGTAGGGGCCTCTGCCACCCCCTTTTCTCTGGCCCAACGCTATCTGCCGAGAGAGCTTCTTCAGGAGTTGAGAATGCCGGTTCCGCCTCCAACGAGAGCGCCAAAGAAGTCGAAGCGCGTCAACGCCGAAGAAGACGATGAGGCTGTGACCTGAAAGTCCAATTTCCCCTGGACATATTTATCGTAACATGCTGCTTGACGTCCCATTGGCCATGTCAATGCAGTGGTATCGATTGACCGAGCTGTTGGCTACTGCTAGCAGCATATCATACATCTCAGTAGAACTCCATTCGCGTCCAGACTGGGAACTATTTCAAAACCGAAAAGTCGATGTTTACCAGTTCTTGTTCAGACGAACTCGGCGCGAAACATCTGTAGGCGGCTTCTTGACCACCATGTAAAACATTATGGATGTAGCAACAGCAAGCCCATACCTGCGCACAACGTCAGTACTGGTGGACGGGTAGGAAGAAGCAGTCGGTGTAGTCAGGAGACGTACCAAGTGAAGATGTACTGGGCATGGGTATTCCGTAGGTTGACTTCAGCAGCCCTGCCCACAGGGATACCTTTCGCCTCCATGTCGAGAAGTTCGTGCCAATCCGGCTCTGGCAAGAAACGCATTAGTAAAAGAGCCATAAAGAAAAGATACCCGAGCCCAGTCCGAGGCCCTGAGAACAATTAAATATAACAAAAATCAAGCAAGACCCAGAAGATCCAAAATATGACGTACCCATAGTAGACTCGATCCAGACGGCCTGGCTGCCCGTCAACTCAGCCATCTGCCGCACGTCGGGAAAGTAGAACTCGCCCTTGTCGGGCCGGTTGTCGGGCGTGAACATGTTCTTCTTCCAGGGCTCCCTCAGCAAACCCTCGACGACGACCTCGCCAGTGGGCAGAGCGCCGGCGCCCCGGTCCGCCTGGCGCCGCATCTTCTTGCTGATCCAGCCGCGGTTCACGAGCACCGCCGTGCCCTCGCCGCCCTCCCCCCTCTCGAGAGGCGTCACCACCATGTACCCGTCCTCGCCGTCGCGGATGCGCGGGCCGATGAGCATCTCGAGGTCGTGGCGCAGGCGGCCCTTGGCGATGACGCGGCGGAAGTCGAAGTCGTGGATGGCGTCGGGGTCGATGCGGCCGGGCAGCGGCAGCGGGTCGCGCACGAGGCGGTCCTCGAACCGCGCGATCAGCTCCGTCTTCCAGCCCAGCCGCTGCACCTGCCAGGTGCCGAGGAGGAAGGCCGTGACGGGGATGACGGCCAGGAACGCGAGGCCCAGCTTGTTGTGCTTCTTGCCCGCGCGCACCAGCTGCGGCGGGTTGTCCAGGATGGATGTGAAGTTGGGGTCCTCGGCCGGCTGCTGCTGGCCCGTCCGGCTCGTCCGCGAGAACGGCCGCCTGGCTCCTCCTGCTTGTTGTGAGATTCTGCTTCGCGCCGCCGCCCTAAGCGCTGCCGATGGGCTCGACGCTTGGCATTGTGTCGTTTGCGAGCTCGTCCGCGATGCGGCCGCTGCCGCTGATGACCTCGAGGTCGCAGAGCTGTGGTATCGTCGCTGCAGGGCCAATTCGACCTGGCGCCCGAGCGATTGCCGCAAGGCCCAGCTTGGTGACCTCATCGTATCTTTCACAGTCGTATGAAATGCTGTGGAGTGGAGTCGTGTAGGTACAGGCGATAGGAAAGCTCACGGCAACTCTTCGCATGACGGGGTTCGGGAAATTCTTCAAGCTGGGTTGAAGCTTTAGCTTACATGCATGACCCGGCGTAGCATTGTGGGGCCGCAGCTCCGGATCCCTACAACATGAATACTCTCCAGACTCTGTACTTCTCACAACATACTGTAATATTGACTTCAATCGTTTTATAAATCGCCATTTGATCACAGATTCGATCGACTTGTCGGTCTCTTATGTCTTATACTTTTTCTCGTTTACAAACATTTACCAATCATCACGGGACCTATGGTTTGAGCAAGTTGGTGCAGGGTAACTTCTAGGTCCATCTCAGGACAAGCATCAAATTATGTATAGTACAATTAGATCATGGACTTTTGCCATGCTGTTCAACCCAACTCATCTGCCCGACTTTAGTCCCAAGTCTACTAAGATATACAATGCTTTAATCACCAAGTATAAATCGATAATCAACCATCTGAAACCTCTAATATCCATGTACATGACCCAGTGCTAAGAAACTGGCCGCACAGAGTATAAGTGTAAGTTGGGAAGGTCGAAGTGCAGGCGTCCCGTTCACAGTCACCATCCAGGGTTTCGATGGTTGCGCAGAGACAGTCTCGGGAGCCGACGTCACAGGGCTCTGCTGAGTTGGGAGATTGCCGTCTTGTCCGCTGGCGCCAGGAAAGGGTGCAGGAAAGGGTGCAGGAAAGGGCGTAACAGTTGTGACAGGAAGTGGGATGCCATTCGTCGTGATGGTAATGGTTATAGTCGCTGTAGCCCATGCGGTGACAGTATCCGGGCCTGCGCTGTCTTGTCTCAGCTGGAGTCCTGGAACTTCTGGCAGCTCGCGTCCCTCGAGGTACTCGACTTCGCGGCCGTCGAGCTGCTCCTTGACAGTTGCGCCAGCGAAACCCAGGTGGATGTCAGCTCCCGAGGCCATGCAAGTCTTCATACTGTAGAGCAACGCGGGACCGTAGTCGGGGCGATCACACTGCGAGTAGAGGCATTGGAAGAGTGACTACACTTCAAGTCAGTACTCTGCCATAACAACACCACTGCATCCAATACGAGGGCCTGACCTTTTGGAATTGCTCCTCATGGCAGAGGCAGTCGATATCCTGGCATGGCGTGACAAACATGCTATCGACTATGCATCGGTTCGTGCAGCTGGGTGGCTCAATGTTGATCCCATCGAGGGCGACTACCTGGCAGGCGAGGAACAGGGAGGTGACCAGGAGACTCTGCATGGTTGCTGCGAGACGAGATGATGTGATGATGAGGATTTGTGTCGTGGTCTTAGTGTTCTGTGTTGCTGATTTTGCTTTTCTGTGCTCTTACTGATCCGGTAAACCGTACAAAAGCGAAGGAATGATGACCAAAAAGATCGTCCAAAAAAGAAAGCGAGTGTGAATGTTGTGTGATGTAGGATCGTTTAAATAACGAGGGTGTGGAAGAGTTGTGAGGTTGATGTGAAGTGTTCCGAGAGCAGGGAATTGGGGAGGGCCGGTCATAGATTGCCAACGCCAGCTATTTTTGCCCATTTGGAAAGAAGTCTCGAGCGATGACGACTTCCCGTACTTGCAAGTGCGCTGGTTTCAAATGTTGTTGGGTACAGGTTGGCTCCTGCTCGGGAAATAGACGGAAGAAAGACCGGCCTTCACTGTACCTGTACCTGCCTTTTATGACCGAGCATTTCTTCTGAAGGAAATCGTGTCTTGGGAAATTGTAGAGCTCCACGTGTTGGCCCTGAAGTTGCCGGTATATGGTGACCAAATCATTCCCGGTGTAGCTGGTTGACTTGACTATGCTTTCAAAGGCTGTCCAAATATCGCTTATTTTCTCTCACGCGGTGCTGGTCTACAAGAAATCTTCCACTGTAGCTTGTTCTATTCTCCAATTATTTTTTGTCTGTCGTACATACATACAGGCGCTTTGTAAATGACCTTTTCGTGATTGAGACTGTGCGCTTATGGGAGGAGGCGCTTGGGGGTTCTCGGGTAGTAACTCGACAGGTGAACACTGGGCAGGTTGAGGTACCACGAAACAACACGGTCCAAACCGATACCGCCGCCACCGTGGGGAGGCACACCAGCCGACCTGAACACGTCGACATATTCCTTGATTCCGGAGCTCTTGGGGTCGACACCCTTCTTGGCGATTCTGGCCTCGAGTGCCTCTGGGGTGTGGATACGCTGACCACCGGAGAGAATTTCTTGACCACGCATGAAGAAGTCGTATGCGTTGGTCACCTTGGGGTTGGCAGGGTCTTCCATAGCGTAGAAGGGGCGAGCCTCCTCGGGGAACTTGTCAAGAACGTAGAAGTCGGTCTTGTACTTCTCACGGATGAGAGCACCGAGGGCCTTCTCCTGGGGTGTGCTCATATCCTCCTCATCCTTGACATTTCTGTACTCCTCGGGACCCTCCTCACGCAGGAGCTTCTGGCCCTCGGCAAAAGTGAGACGAACCTCCTTGCCGGGCTCCGGGAGGAGGAACTTCTCGGACGGGTAGACTGAGCGGACAAGCTCGATCTCTTCGGCTCTCTTCTCCTCGAGACCCCTGAAGATGTACAGCATGAGGCTCTCGATGGTCTCCAGGACCTCGGTGTAGCTTTCCTCGATTTCCATCTCCATATCGAGACCAGTAAACTACGAACAAGTTAGACAACATGAAAAACTAAAGTTTCTCTTTAGGAACATACCTCGGTCATATGTCTCGGGGTGTTGGAGTTCTCAGCTCTGAAAACAGGACCAATGCAGTACACACGCTTGCGACCACCAGCAATCTCGAACTGCTTGTAGAACTGAGGAGACTGAGCAAGGTAGGCGTGCTTGTCAAAGTACTTCATCTCGAAGACGTTGGCACCGCCTTCCGAGGCAGCTCCGATCAGGCACGGGGGCTCGAACTGCACAAAGTCGCGCGACTCCAGGAACTCGGCAAAGAGCTTTCGTACGGTCATGCGAATATCGGCAATGGCCTGCTGGACGGGCGCTCTCTTGTGCATGACGGGGTTGTTCAGGTGGGTCGTCAAGCTGGCAGCAGGGGCGCCGGCCGGGTCGCTGATGGAGAGCTCCTTGACGGCCTCGGTCGGGGCAGGAGTCTCATCCTCGTCCTCGAAGCTGGCGACAGCCTTGTTGGCGGCTCCCAGCGTCATTCCCAGTTCCTGGGGGCCCGAGGCGATGAGGTAGCACTTGACGATGTGAAGCTCGTAGTCGCTGACCTTGCAGCTCTTGACAGGGTCGAGAGGCTTCTTGACGACGGCCTCGACCAGCACGAAACTCTCGAGTCTGATGCCGCCGGTCCACTTGACCATCTGCTTGCTGACGGGCGTGCCCTCGGGGCTGACAGCCATGACACCCTGTATCGTCCAGTTGCGCTCCTCTCTGAGTTCGACAAAGGCCATCTTGGCGCCCTGCATGCGGGAGTTCTGGATCCATCCCCGCAGCTTGATGGTCTTATCCAGGTGCTGCTCGCCGAGGTCCTTGAGCTTGACCTTCTCGGCGTCGACCTTGGTGGTGTGGTGGATGTCGCCGTAGTTGTCCTTTGCGAGATCCTCGCCGCCGCCAGAGGCGGCCTTGGCGGCAGCTTCTCTAGCCTTGACCTCGGCCGCCTTCTTTGCCTTCTCGGCCTCCTTCTTCGCCTTGGCCTCTGCCTTCTTCTGGGCCTTCTTGGAGGGGCCGGCGTCGTCTCCCTCAGCTGCCGCGGCGGCGCCCGCAGCCTGGGTAGGGTCTTCGGTGGGCTTCTCGGACATGTTGAAGCTTGGAAATGACGAGCAGTATAGTGCGATTGGTGGGTGTTTGCAAATGGCAAGCGATTGAACGAACGGCGCTGTTCCAATGCCTCTTCTTTCAAATATACACCTTACGATGGAGGGGTAGAATCGAGTGACTCTTCTGGTCGTCCGGCGTGACGTGGGGCTGGAATTATTTTTGGCGGGGCAGACACCGATAATCGCAACCCACCCAACGTCATCGGCAACTGCACGTAACCGGTGGCTTCGCCCCGTTAGTCGAATTTTTCGAGTATCAATTTTTTGCTTCAATGCGACAGCCCAGGCGCATCGGTAATACATATATCAACATACTTTTGGTTCCCTCGTCGACGCAGCCATGTCCGAAGATCCAATCCCGAAGTCGGAGGCCTTGGCCTCAAAGGCAAAGTCCAAGAAGCGCCCTCGCGAGGATGACGGAGTGGTCCGCAAGAAGAAGAAGAAGACGGGCTATGAGCAGGACGACAGCCTCCTGGACACGGAACTGGGCGTCAACACTGGCATCGCCTTTATGGACCCCCAGCTGATGGCCGATCATCTCGCGCAGAGAATGACGAAATTTGGAACGGATCTAAGTCCTTTGGAGTTGGCAGATCTGTACATTTCACGTGAGGATCCCTGGTTTAATTGATTGAGAGGTTGTAAATCTGACATTTCGGTATAGCCGCCTCTATTCATGACACTACATCATGGCAAGAGCCCAGAACACTGGCAAAACTGCCCGAATTCTTGGAGAAGTTCACAAAGGACCCCAAGGTTCTGTCCAAGGCACCAAAGCAGAAGGGAGCACCTCACACTCTGATTGTGACCGGCGCAGGTCTCAGGGCCGCCGACATTGTGAGAGCACTGAGGAAGTACCAGTCCAAGGAGAACAGTGTGGCCAAGCTGGTGAGTAGTCATTCGTGCCGAGCAGAACTTTCCGCAAGTGGCTAACAGAGCCGTCCAGTTCGCCAAGCACATCAAGATTGACGAGTCCATCAAATTCCTGAGCTCGCACCGAACAGGATTGGCAGTTGGAACTCCCCAGAGACTCACAGACCTCGTTGAGAACGGTAAGACTCTCGCTATCATCATTATCGGCTTGCAGTCGAAGAAACTAACATGCATGCAGGTTCTCTATCGCTGGCCAATCTGGAGCGGCTCGTGGTGGATGCTTCGCACATTGACCAGAAGAAACGCGGTGTTCTCGACATGAAGGAGATCACCATGCCGCTGACAAAGTGGCTGACCAGACAGGAGCTCAAGGACAGGTACACGGCCGAAGAGAAGCCTGTCCACTTGATCTTCTACTAGGCCATACGCCCGGTCGGGAATTTGTGTTGCTGTTCATGATTTTGCATTTACTGGCGTTTGGCGGCAGGTAAAAAGTAAGGCTCGGAAAAGAAAGGCATGACGATACCACTAGATAGATCAACAGGACTGGCTCAGTTCTTGCAAATCACACAAAAATCTTGTTTCGACTCAAGACCAGCCATGGGCCTGGTCTTCTCAATTGTGCCACGTGTTCCCCAGACTGCAGTTTCTGAGTCCGGCGAAGACGGCTATGCGGCAGAGGTCCTTTGAAGCAGTAGTGGAATGGCCATGCCAATAGTACCGTGAAGACGTATTGGAAACGATCGGGGCATGCTTCTTGCTATGCCTGATTTGCAATGCTAGGCCTTGTTGATATCAAGTCTGCACTGTACTCTTCCCGTATCTTGTACGTACTGTATGTAAATGCCCAATCTCTGCCGGATCAGTACCCAACGGTCTCCTGTCATGGCGTGTTGGTCGCTATCCCTTTCGTCAACGGCAAGAACTCTTAGATGTTTGCTTATTATGGCAAATCTTGACTCAACATTGCTTTATACTATGGAAAACGAATGTCATCTTATCAGCATACGGTGGAGCAAAGATTTCTACATCGATTGTGAGTCACGAAACTTGTTTGTGTCACTGTGTTGAAGAACGCAGTGTGGTCGGACGGTTTCCTCATCCCATGTGTCTGGTACGACAATCGCTACTCTGCGGTCCCGAGACCGGAATATCGTCTCGTGTAAAGTTTCATCCGGCATAAGGGGCGCGCTTCTCCTCCTCTTCTGCATCAAGACGGTATTTGCTTTTGTGACGATACCAACATGGCCGAGTGGGGGAAGCTTCTTGACCGCCTGCTCGGTATACTCGAATGAGCCCAGTCCCATGCATCCCCTTAATACGGGCAGTAATCGCTCCAGTAAACGACGATGCAGGCCGACAGTAAAATGTACCTCGTGGACTCCGATGTGCCAGGCATCGGTCAGGAAAGCTGTGAGAGACAGTATACACCGAGGACGCGCGGTTGCCACTGAGACCATGGTCGTGATCACGATCTTCGACGTTTGGGGAGACTCCGACCACATTGCAGCAGGCTTGAAGACAGTGAGGTCGTGATGGTCTCAAACTAGGGCGCCATACGGGTCTTCACGATGCTGCCCGCCTCCTGACCGAGTTTCGATGCGTTGGGCAACAATATGGGCATGGTTTTCTTGTTGCATGTGTACCCCTGCACGTGATTCAACTACAGGGGACGGTTTGTAGATGGCGATTAGGTTTCGGCATGCAAGTAATGGTCCCGCAGCAGGCAATGATATTGCCTATCCGAGACCTCGGAGAGACACAAAGTACGCACGTGACTAGATACTTGCTTACCACTCATCGTTCCTTGCCTCCTTCAGGTGGAGCAACAAGAGACGGGCTGTAAAAGAAGGCAAAAGAAAGTTGGCAGTTTGTAGCCTGGCAATCTACACAACGCGCGGATATGATACTCAGCGCTTTCGAGGAGTATAGATGGTCGATCGACTTTGTTAAAGCTCTGGTGGAAACCTACATGGTTACGTAGTATTTGCTATCGGGCTGACTTGGACGATCGAGACCACCCTCAGAACGTAGTGGAGGATGGTATTTCTGTTCTGGAGTACCTTCAGCGTTCCTTGGAACCGGCCTCCCGCCCGGTGTGGCTTGTAGCCGAGCAAAACCGGTTGCCGCGGAACACAGCGGTCTTCCGAGAGAATTAGTCAGGCATCCCCTGTACTTAGACGGGTGACCGTAATAGTAGTCGTATAGTCAGTCCGGATAAAGTCGTATACAGGTCTGATTGGGCCAGTCGTATATCATAGGATACACTTCAAAGTATTGGTTGCCATTGCCCCTAGCCAACCTCGTTGAATGGTGGCTGACGCACCTCAATGAAGACAGGGAAGCTGGCATGTATACGTACGGAGTATACGGATTGGATCGTAGTACATACTTAGGTACAGATCACCCTGCATGGACTGTGCATGATCTGCTATCGGCTTACACACAGGTCACTTCGCAGGATCCACTTATGCCCATCCGTAACCTCGCGTCCCTCGTGCTACGGGGTGTATTTAGTTAGCTCATCATTGAAGCGGGATGCATGCAGACAGCAAGACATACCAGCAAGCAGTCGTCACCATGCTTGTGTAGTAGCAGCATCCCTGTCTCAAGTTCCACCACGATCTCCTCTTTACCGACCTTACGATCGTGAGGGTAGAAGACCGTCTGGCCTCCGAGACATCCATCTGAGGCTGATGTCAAATAGAGCAGTAGCGTCCACGTTGTTCTTGTGTCGACAGCCTCTGGTCTATCAGCGGTGGCTGGGAGGGTCACATCGTTGTAGTCGTCGTCTGGTCTTGTTCTTAGCTGGTCCATCATACAGAATCTTGACTGAAATGGCTTGGGGGATGTTGGGCAATGGGAATCCGGGAAAGAATGCAGCCGAATAAAGAGTCTGAATTATCGGCCCCGGTGACAGGTCCGACTTCCTCGATGGACTGACCGACGTGGCTGCGGCTGGAGATTTCAAGGACAAGCCTCCTTTGCCTGGGTTCGTGTAGATCAAGCATAAGTGGCAAGGAAAGCCTGGGGACTCTTACAGTGCGCGTCAAAGAATTGTCCTTTGGAGTACCGGTCTGAAGACCCGGGGCATGTTAGTATGTGATTTCCATGCAAGATTGGCTGTCAGTGGACGCGTGCCGACACGTCTGGCACTTCCAAGGCAGTCAACGGCATATGCCGCTACCAGGCAGTCAGAAGTTTCGTGGAACCGACACAGGAGAACGTGATTTTTACGTACACTACGGTATCTGATGTCAGCAATCTGGTGTCAATATGAGTCTTTTTTTCTTCTTCTTCTTTTCTTTTTGGCCCTGTGTATGAGCCCATACACTGAGAGGTGGCAGGAGAGGCAAATTTGAAAAATGTGGAACGGGCAAACAGGACAGAAAGTTGCTTACAACTCGTATGTTGGGGTTCACTGCATGTTCGGAGCCATGTTAGCTGATAGTTTCCATCGTTGCAACGGAAAGAAAAGTTTCTTCATGGCCGTTTCCGGACTCGTGCAGCATCAAAAGCGGAAACATGTTGTGATGGGAGCGGAGGACTCATCGACTTACAGCCTACGACCTCGCCATCCCTAAAGCCACTGTTAGAAAAGCAACGGTGCGGAAGTCCTCCGCGACAAGGAGCTCCCTGGTTGGGCAAGACACTCACCAGAGATGACTGACGGATTCATCCTGTATCAAGTCTTTTAGACCAGTCTCCGTCCACAGGCGCTGGGCAAAGGCGAAGTCGTCTATTTGGAATCTGTCATTTACCCGTACGGCTTCCCCACGCTTGGGACGACCTGGGGTGGTCGTCAGGGAGAGCGTCTGAAGGAAGGCGACGTAGTCTCGGCATAGAGACTTTGGAAAGAAGTTTCGAGCCACGACGATCTTGTCTGCGAATGCCGGGACCGGTGGCTCGAGGGTCAAGTGGGCTACCGGCAGTGAGGGTTTGAAGACGGGCCAATTGGGCACGGCAGCTGCCGTCTTCCCCGTGGCTTCTGAGGCTTTCTGCAGTGTCGGTTTCGACTTCTGGGCTTTGCCTTTGGCCATGTCTGATGTGCCTTGGGTGGTACCTCGGTGGTCAACCCGGGATGTCGAGATGGATGGAGAGCTGGATGAGTTCGAGGCTTGGACTGGGGAGAGAACGTTGCTACGAGATAGGGCCGCTAATGTAATCGTCTTGGCACAATGGGGCCCATGTTCAGTCTTACAGGGGAGTTTTTAGCCCCCCCGGTTCGGGTATATGCACACTACACTTCCTAACCTCCTTACTACTGCAACTAAATTCACTGCATTTGCTGCAACCTCTGGACAACGCATACATGACCTCAATCTTGAGCTTCACGCCTCACAGGTGCCAAAGCAGGTTCCACGGCATTTTTCCTCTTCTTTATGGCACCGTTGCCGTGGTATTTCCGACTGGTGCGCGGTACGTCGGGTGTGTTGGACTTGTTCTATGTTCATGCGGGGGACCCGAGACACCGGGGTACCTAATCTGCAGCGATTTCCTTTGTGAACCATCACTTATCACTTCTATTCGTGCTGTACACTGTAACTCGGCGGCCCGCCCGGTTGGACACTTTGCCTGCCGCTTCAGGTCCGGGCAATCGCCCATAAGCGGTGTGCTTGCGAAGTGTTTAATGAGCACCTGCAACAGGTACCATGGATCGTCTGTTCAGCTCTCGGTCAACTCCAAACGATGGGGACAAAAACCGCGAACAGTGCGGCGGGGGGCCACTGAACGACGGAAAATTGCTTTTCTGTCCCTTCTTCTTCTTTTCTAATCTAATCCGTAATTGGCCGGGGGTTACTATCGTGGCGGATGCCTGTTCTCGGTCTGGTATCATCAGACATGCTCCCATCGAGATATGATATTACAGATCAAAGGTATGCGTAAGAATACATATGATGCTCAAATATATGGCTATCATGAATTTATCATGAATTTGTCCTCCTTCCACATTTTAAAGCATTCCAGAGTCCAGATCGACAATATAGCACCATGAGCAAACTGGTATCGTGGATTGATTATACCAACAATGCCTGTAAGTCAGATTCTATTATACAATCATATCCATCTAGACAGACTCGAGAGTATCAAGAAAAGAAGAACATGTTTTCTCCTATCCATATTCTAACCGAGGAGGCCTTGTTGGAAGATCTTGCCAGTACTAACAAGTGTCTGTAGTGTATGGAACTCCTGACATATCAAAGCAACCCGTGTCATTCCCATTGCCGGGAGTGAAAAAGATCCACCTTCTGAAGCACCTCAGACATTTGCAAGACAATCTGAGAGGGCACAAGCTGAGTCCTGCTCGTCGTAAATTCAAGAACGACTTTGGCGCCAATGTCCACCAAGCATACAAAGCAGTCAGCGGAGAAAAAGCATACGGAACAGGGGCCGACTTGCGGCAACCTCTGGAACATATAAAATCCGCCTTGCTTGCACTCAGTCTTAGTGCAGTACATGACGATAAACAACCGGTTGTAGCGGACGAATTACCACGAAGGCTGCGAATAGAGAAAGCCGACTGCAACCCAAAACAAATTTGGCTACAGATCAAGCTTGACTTCACAAAAATCTGCCTCGAGCTACTCACACAGATCCTCAAAAGCGCCCGGCCTGAATGTATTGACCTTTGGACCGAAGGAGAAGCAACTTGTAAGCACACATTCTTTAGTGTCCTTTCTTGCCCACCTTCCATGCTTGTTCAAGGAGCAAGCAGCTGTCACTTGCTTGATTTCAGCGTACAGCATAAATAGACATCAGATCATAGTCTCTGACTTCAAAATATATGTTCTGAGGCGAGATCACTAATTTCGTATATCTTTTAGTGCACAGATCGCAGTGGTATGAACAGTTTTCTCTGGACACTAAGCGGTCCCTCGAACCAGTCTCACCACGATGTCCTATACGCGAGAATCTGCCCTATCCAGTTCGAGATTGTTACGATAGATCGTTGCCTCTTTACATACCCGAGAACTCTCCCTAGACATCTATGCGATTAATTGGCACTGTAAATGGTAGTTAGCAGTCCATGTGGCAGGCATCGGGGATCAAAACAAGAGGATCTGGAATCTGAAGAGACTGGTGCAGAATACCTGGAGTGGTGGAGAGCAAATACGTCTTATATTGAATGGACGGAGGATCAATGAATTTATTGTTTGAATGATTGGCCGTAATGAATGGTTCTTCCGAAAAGTCTGGAGAAATAGTTGTTAGATGCAAGTATAGGGGCCGTGATGCAAGTAAGAGTAAGGTAGTATTGCTGTTGGAGCCTATTTGGCGCTATCCGATCCAAAGTGGCGCGATGTTTTTTAGCCTACCCCAGATTTTCTAGGTCGGGCGGGTCAAGCTCCACCTCAAGATCAGCATAGCTTCTTCTTTCTCCAGGCAACTTTCTTTCGGTTCACATTCACACGTGCTAGCTCGTCTGTGAGCGTTCCCTCCTTTGAAAGTATACGCAACGAGTCGACCGATCCTTCGAGACACGCCATACCTGCACGACGCGACGATCAAAATGTGGTCTTTCGGCACCACCATGACAATTGCAAATGATGATCAGGACCGGCAGAAGACAAAGGCTCCAGCTCCTCCAGCACCCGCGGCTCCTAAAGCTCCGATTCAAGAGACCAACCCCAGCGAGGATGACAACTACGTCAGCACACGACCAGACTACCGTACGCCCATACTGTCGCAAAGATCACTCAGTCAACTAAGTCTCTTCGCTGCGGGGGCGGGCTTCCTGTCCCTCTCTGTCCTCATCACGCGACGCGCCATCGCTCGAAAGCACCTGGCCGGCATACCATTATTCTTCAACCCAAGCAACATGGTGGCGAGCAAGCTGGAGGGCGACGGTGGCTTGGTAGCTGTCGAGGCACTTGGGCTGGCGACATTGAACACGATAGGATTTGGCATCATGGCGACAGGTGGCCTGTCTTGGGCTTTCGACCTTTCAAACATTGAAGAACTCCGGGCGATGGCTAGGAAACAGATCAGAGGAGCTGCTGGCGCGACTGACGAGGCTGCTGAGCGTGAGGTCGCCGAATACTTCTCCAGCATCCTGGGCATGGGCGATGACAAAGAGGGCAAACCATCCGTCACCGAGGCAGTTGGCAACCTCTGGCGCATGAAAGACCAGAAGCCCGGCCAGCAGTCGAACGAAAAGCCTCCCACGACAAAGGACACATAAATTACTGCTTCATTCAAGGATTTGCAATGAAGGAAACATCCATCCACAGCTCACTGCAGCCTCAGCACCGGTTGAAACTGGTGATTCCAGCACGGCTTCTCGGCGGCAGCCCAGGAGTGCTGAGGAGCTGTCAGACCTGAAGAAACCCTGGCAAGGACGAGGTCAGATATAGCCCGACTATCAGCTGCGCTTCACGAGTCTACTGAAGAATTCAAGTCGCCAATAATATAATACCGGTTGGAGGAGAGCTATATATCCGGTACGGAGACGCCCCATTGGGTGGCTCGCCCAATCTTGTACAAAAATCGATTAAAGGCTCACACAGTCACCCATATATTCTATCGTACGGAGGTGACAGCACTCGGATACGAAGTACAGTAGTAATGAACGGACAGACCTCGGGTTCGGCCGTCTTATTTCCGAACCTGCGTACAGTAGCAAGCGACCCCATGCTCGTTGGATCCTGAAAAAGCAATACACAAGAGACTTGAATTTCTGAGTGGCGCAAAATCATACTCAAGCTCCTTGGCATTCATGTATAGGAAGAAAATTTCCCACTGTGTTTGGTCGTGCTCGTTTCACGCGGCAAGCTCTGTATGGAGGTCGATCCAATACTCGACAGCATGAATGTTGTTTGTCGAGGATATGTCCCAGTCGATTGACCCCTTTCTCTCTCTTGCCCGCCTACACCATATTCTAGGCGCAAGTCTTTAGCAGATCGCTGGTTTCGTTATCAACTAACCTGCAATATTCCACTGGAACTATCCAGCAGTCCGACTTGGCGTCATGGCCAGTTTCCGCATCCCAGCATGGAAATACAACTATGTTCGCGACGTTTGCAACGATGGAAGCCTCAAGAAGCAAAAGATACAAGTTCCATATGCAAGCCTTGAGCACGCAGAGCCGCCAATCATTGCACGATACCTTGAGGGGAAGGATACTGCGCGCGAAGTGATCCTCATCCAAGACTTATCAACTATAATCGACGAACTGGGCCGGCAACCTTCTGCTGCTGAAGCTCATGGCGTTATACCCAAGCCGGACAATCAACCTTGCCGCCCAATTTGGGTTTTCGAGGCGGGAGGGGATATCAGCTTGGAACCGCCGTATTGGGTCGATGTAGTTGATCTCCACGATTACAGTCAATCGAAGGTTGAGGCCGCTGCTATTTGCTGGGTACCGCACTTGCAAAACTCCAATGGAGAACTCATCACCTTGCTCAAGGGCTTTCCAAAGCCGACGAAGCAAAAGACTTTGGGCGCGCGTGTCATTGTCCAGACAGTAGGCGATCCCAGCGCTACAAAGCTGGGGTGGAGGCCGATCACAGAGCTCAGAGACATCTGTCAAGAACTCGACTCTAATGCAAAGAGAATCCATTTCGAAGATCAGCTAGCTGCTCTACAGGCAAACCTTGTCCCTCCGGAAGCTCCAGCAGTTGAACCTCTGGCCCGGGTGGAAGACTTGCGCACTATACTGGAGCAGAACATGGAGTCTCTGAGAGCATCTTCAATGAGGTGCTTGCTGACACCCGACGCGTCAGAAGATGCACCTTCTGACGGAGAAGAAGAAGACGACGACGTATTGTCCGATTGGACTGCTGTCGATCGCGGTATGACGCCTCTCAGCAACGCTTCTGACGACGGAACACCAGAGGAAGACCCCTACCATGCGGTATGTTTCTACTTTAAACAATCCCTATCACTTTGACTCATGCCAGAAATATAGCCATGGTGCGGTTGTACATATCCGAAATTAGGCCCGACGTGGTTCAATCACGGACGACCTAGACATCGGCACGCGGGCGATGAAGACTGCGCCTTGGGCTCCGATCATCGTCAGCACTGCATCTTTGCCGATGCGTATCCGGATGACTGTGTTATCCCGGAAGTTGAAGAAAAAGAGAATGAAGAGATAATCACACATCAGCACTGCCTACCGCCGTTACCAGGGACCGCCTGTCCGCCTCACTACTTGCCAGGCAGTCACTCAGACAACGAGGAGGAAACTTGGCATGGTGTAAATACGCTTGATGCTTGCGAGGCCCCAAATGATTCACACTTCCTAAACAATATCTTCAACCAAGACCTCGGCGGCCCAGTGCTCATGCCGCAATTGGAATCAAATCTGATGTTCGATCTGCCTGCGTTGCCATCACACACGCCACAGCCCGAGTCGGACTGGGAAATGGCACCGTTTTCGACTTCCAGCCAAGACCATCGCTTCGTGGATATCGGCACGCCAGAGATGGAGTATAACCCCGATGTTTCACATATTCCGTCGGGACTTCATTCAGATGGTATTCCTTTCAGCCCTCCTCCGCTCAACGAGGATGATTGTTGGAAGTGGTGAAAGGGTAAGAGCTGCTCGCGCTGGTTCTGTCGGAAATCAGGTCATACAAGTACACCCTCTGAAGTCTTTTTATTCAATATATCACCATTTCATCAGCATGGTATATAATCCGCAGTGGGAAAGGATTTGCGATGTATAGTCGCTTGTGACCAGGAGTATACATGAAAAGAGTTAGCTCGGGCTTCAACAGCCGTGCTATATAAATCCAATATCTCGAAATGAACAGGCTAATGTCAGTTCCAAAATTGACGCCCATAACGCCTACCACATGCAGTTTCCTACTTGGTGTTCTTTTTCCTCTTGTATCGTACGCGATCCCCGTGCCCTACGAAATGGCATCCTCGACCCTCTGAATATTTTGCCCGTCTGCCCTGACCTTCATCCTGGCCTCGATGCCGGCGGCCTCTGCCTCGAAGCTGCCCCTGCGGCCCCAATTCCTGGGCTGGCGCTTCAAAAAGGCGCCGACGGAGCCGAGGTAGCCCTCGTGGCGCAAAAAGTAGGCCTGCTTGGCGCCCTTGCTCCAGAACTTGATGGCGTAGCTCAGCGTGTTCATGGTCTGCGGGTGGCCGCGGATGAAGGAGCCGCCAAAGTAGATGTGCGACAGGTTGTGGATCTGCGACTGCAGGTACGCGATCTGCCCGATGTTGTTGGAGACGGCGTAGAGCAGCGACCTCGACACGTCGGCCGCGGAGAAGCGGGCCTTGACCGACGCCGAGGCCGCCGCCGCAGAAGATGACGAGTGAGCAGCTGCGTCGCCGCCGTTCTGCTGCTGCGAGGAGCGGCGCCGGTGGTGCTCATCGTCGCCGTTGGAGAGGCCGCCGTTGTCCTCGGCTTCCGACTCGGCCTCGCGCTTCATCTTGAACACCTTGCCAAAGGACGAGGCAATGGTGGTGCTCTTCAAGCCGATCTTGCCGTAGTCGGTGCCGTAGATATCCCCTACCAGCATGTCGACCTTGGCGTTGTCCCCTTGGGCAGCCATCTCGAGCATCTCATCGAAATTTTCGGCCGGTGTGAGGAGCGACAGGAGTCCCCAGAGGGTGCCGCCGCCGAGGGAAGTGCCCCCGACCCGCTCGTACGTCCTCGGCCCCGAAACCTTGAGCATGCTCACGCCGGAGCCGATATTCACTAGCATGTAGGGGTATATGTTCTCTTCCGGCTCCTTGAAGTGCATCGGGTCCGTCTCGGAGTAGGTAAAGACCTCGCGCGGTATCTCGGTTATGAAGAAGTCGAGTCCTAAAATGACAGATCAGTTAGTTACTGCAAATGCGCCGGAATCGGAGAAGTTCAAAAGTCGAGATCCAAGTAAAAGAGACACTGTACCAATAATCAGACACTCCATCTCATCCTCGCGCACCACGTCAACGCCGAGCCTGTCCTTGATCTTCTCGTAGAACTTGTATGCGCCGCCGCCCGTGGCCATGACGCTCAGGTCCCCGGACCGGGATCCATTGAGGGCCAATTGCTTGTCCTGGAGATGTTTCATAAACTCGATGCAGTCGTCGATGCGGTCCGTCTCAAAGTTCATAAAATTGAGCCGGCCGCCGGGCTCTCTCGAGTGCGCCTCGCGGGAGAAGTATACGAGCTTGGCCAGCGAGCCTCCGATCTACGGCGCGCATTGTATTAGCAAGACGCGGACACGCAATTGCGCACAACGAGCTGCCAATTTCGTCGAAAAAGGGGAGAAGAGCAGCTGCAGCCCAGAAGAGAAGGAACGTACATCCACAGCTATGTGACTGACGACGGCCGTGTGGTTCGGCAGCCGAATGTCCTTTGTCTCGTGGGCGGTGCTGCCGGCTGGCGCATCCCTGGTGGGGGAGCCCTCGGGCGTGTCTACTATGAATGCGCCCTTAACATTGATGCGCACCGAGCCAGGCCGCACAATGGTGCTGTCTATCTCGGCAGTGTTGGTTTCTGTCCTCGCGCGCGGCCGAACGATCCTCTCCCCCGCGGAGCTCTCGTCTGGGTGCTCCTGTTGAGGCGCATCTGGTCCGCCGGGTGCTGAAGTCGCTTCTGTCCCTGCTGCTGCTACTGCTTCCGCCGCCGCCGCCGGACTGGAAGTCGCGACTTCAATGTGTTCGACCTGGGAGTCCTCGTTGTCCGGCATCGCGGGGGATTTTTGGCTGACGAGCTGTTTGTTTCCTCTTGTCTCTTTTTTTTATGGAGGGGTAATAATTATTTCGCAGGCCCTGGCAAAAGTATTGCCTCGGAGCTAAGGTACGGGTTCCTTTTTTCGGAAGTGTCCTGGTCTCTGTCTGGTGGATTTGTATGTCGCGTGGGTGGGTGGATGTATGTATGTAATAAGGTCGGCTGTAGCAGCCAACGTTGTTCTGGTTTAGGGAGGCATCAGGCAAGACAGAAAAAGTGTAAATGCTCGAGGGAGAAGACCCAGTTGATTACTCCCCCGGCTCTAGCTTTTGATCCGGTTGTCGAATGCTTATTCCAAAAGGTCGGAACCCGAGAGATCTCACTCAACAAAAAAGATACAAAAAGCGTGAGACCCCGAAAAGTCCCAGTCACACACTCACATGGTGATTTGCACGCGGTAATATGAGTGAAGTGGACACCCGGGCAGCAGGGGAATCGTACAGGGGGGCATGGGAGAAAAGAGACCCCTCTGGAGTTTGATGGAACGCGGCACGGCAATCCCAAATGATCAGAGCTGGTGGGCTGTCCTTCACCCGCAGTCCGCTAGCCATGACCCCTGGATCCCCTACCCTTCAGGGAAGGGTCGCCTAAGCTTTTATCGATAGGCGGCTGTCGCATGCCCCGTCCATCCGGCCGAGGTCCCTGGTTGGCGGGAGTTCGGGGACGGTATTTGACAATCAGCAGTTCGGATTTTGATATTTACTTTCATGGCGGCTTGCGAGTTGCATTGGCTCGAGATAATGTTTCATAGTCGCTTCCTTGGCTATTAATAGGTATTCGTGGCTTTCTGATGCTTCTGGATTTCAAGTATCTGGAACATTTGATCCAAGTAGTCTTTCTGAGATATCCATGTTCCTATCTTTCCTGGCGACCACAGATTAGAGCAAACATGTGCACATTGCTTGTGTGGGCTGCTGCTGTCCAAAGTGCCAACTGCTTACGGCTCTTTCACCAATCATGGTAATGTGATTGATGATCACATTGTCGGCATGTAATGTTTGTGATAAGAACGAGGTACGCCCATTGTTACGGGTGGTGTTTACGATTATATGTTATACGAAAGAATGTACAAGAAAGTTGTCGAAGAGATGGGGTTCTCCTCTAAAAGTTTGTGGTATCACTTAATCCAACAGCCATATTCAGCGCCCACCCATAATTCCTAAAAGATCATTTTCCCAATTGCCAACTCCCCCAGGGCCCAATCAATTTTCCATTTTTATGTCTACTCTGGTACAGAAACGAAATACACAAATGAAAGAGGTTTTCACCTCGAAAACGAATGGGTCATGGAGACACTTCTCACGTGTGAGGACGTTTTTTTCCATGTATCCGACGATACCAACGTTTAGAAAAAGTGTCCGCCAGGCACGGCGACAAAGATGGCCGTGAGAATGGCACTCAGGACAATGGCACTGCCCATGGCCTGAACGAAGATGGTGTCCTGAATGTGACGGAGCGCAGGCTCCTGGATCCAGACCTCGCGGTCAAAGACCTTGCGCACGACGTTGCGCCGCTCGTACCGGACAACCCACGGCTCGTCCTCGTAGCTGTTGGAGCTGCCGAGCGTGTCGGAGCTGCGCTTGGCGAGGGAGGACGACGAGTCGCCGGTGCCGGCCCGCTCGTCGTCGTCCCCGGCGAACAGCTCCCACGGCCGGATGTGCCGGTGGTGCATGCCGTGCAGGACCACGCACATGCCCTTGTAGGCCGCGATCAGCGTCGCGATGCCGAGCACCCAGCCGATGGCGAACAGGGCCCGGTAGCCCCGGCCGGCGCGGCTCAGGGTCAGGATGATGGCGCCCAGCGTCGCCAGCAGGATGATGCCGACGCCGAGCCCGCGCGCGAAGAAGTCGCGCGCCGGGTTGCCGTTGCCGATGGACCACCGCACGAAGTTGGGGTGCGCCTGCTTCCGCAGCGTGTTCTCCGCCGTCTTGGCGATCTGCTGCAGCGCCGACGGGTGCGTCGTATACGCCAGCGCGTGCATCGTCACCTTGTGCTCGTGGTTGGAAAGGTTGAGCTGGCGCGGCGCGTCGGCCGCCAGGTACGTCGCGATGACCCTTTCGATCTCGGCCCGGAAGGGTTGTATGGTGACTATGCGTCTGCTGTTAGTGTCCGATCCCTTCTTGTCTGTCTTCTCTTGTCTTTTCTAAACTTACAGGGTTGCTTCGCTCCGACGGCGGCAAAAGTGTCGTGCGCCTGCGAGTGGTGCGTCGGCGCCTGCGAGCTCGAGTAGATGGTCGACTGGTCGTCACTTCCGGGCGTCCGCGGCGGCGTGTCGAAGGGTCCTCTGGAGTCGTGAATCTTCTCGCCGCCGTTGCCCTCAAAGTCGGTGCCCTTGAAGAGCTCGACCGCCAAAGGGTCCGTCTTCCTCTTCTCGGCGGCGTCCTTCTTGATCCTCGCCAGCGTCTCCTCCGCCATGGCCTGCGTCCATTCTGGCGCGAGTGGCTTGTCAGACGTGTGAGCCTCTTCGAAACGCTTCACGTAGTCCCGGTACCACAAGAAAAACTGGAGGTTCTCTGCCGAATGTTCAATGTAGATGAGATAGTTCATGAAATCACGAATAGTCATGGGCTATAGAGTCCTTGTTAGAATCAATGTCAAGCTGTATTTGATAAGTCTATACTTACAGGGCAAGTTCCTCCAGTAATGATCTTGTCGAAAGTTAGAGCCTCTGGCACGCCGGCCGAGGCGCCAGACTCTTCAGAATTGAACGAAGCATGTCCATCTTCGGAAGAATTGTCACTGCTAACGCTCTTCCTGAACTTCTCCTTGTCCACAAGTTGAGGCCGTCGATACGTGAGTGGTAGAAGACCCATTTCGAAAAGTTTCGAATGTGTACGGTTTAAATGAAATACGTAACCTAGTAGAGTGTGAAAACTCCGCCTTCCAAGATCGATCGAGGATCAGGGGTGTAGACCTTTTGTAGAACGAGTGTGAATAAAGCAGCCGAAAGACCGAATAGCCGTTGGGGCTCCGAAAGAATGGACAAACTCTGATCAACCTAGGGCGTTGGCCAGAGTCGAGTATCAGACGTGATATAAAGTTTAGTGTTGAAGTTTCCAACTGCGCACAGAGGATGGGGAAAGCCCTTGGTCTAGTAAAAGTGCCGAAGCCCCTGCAAGGTGTAAAAGGAAAGAGGGTGTGGTCTATAATCACTAGAAAAAATGTACGTTGATGGGAGTTTCCAGAGAGTGGCGACTTGTAGGCTGGATATTATTCTCGATCACACACACAAGACCAACTGGTAGCTGGAATTGCCCCCTCAGCCCCACCCTGCTAGAAACTTCTCCTGATCCAATATATGAAAGATCCGAATTGATGTAATATATGACAAGCTTGTACAATTGATTGGCACCACAGCCCAGACTACTCGCAGTGGTTCCGAATGAGGGAGAATGGGAGGTACAGAACTGAGTCAATCACCACAAACCAAGCCTAGCTGACAGTCAAACTACCAGATCGGTTCCTGGCTGGTCATGGATCCACCTGGCTGATGTTCATACGGGGATCATCGATTTCTTGTTGGCGCCCTCCCTTCACAGTTCTCGTGTGTAGAGCCTGAACCCGAAGCTCCGGGACCCTCTATTTCACGATCCGGAGGGCTCACTAACCATGACTGCGTGAGCTGGAGCTGGTGATGTCCGCCAATGAGAAAGCCATGGCCGGACCTATCCGTCTTCGACTAGATGCTAGCTCGGACCGGGTAGTTGGTTCAAGAAGCTTTTCGACTGTTGGGAGGGTCCAGATTCCAGACCAGACTATGACTACTAGAGTTCACCGGAACTCGTTCAACTACCGCTGGCAGAACCTTGCCGATCAGTGAATTTCAAGCCCAAGTGATACAGATTTGAAAGTCCTGAAAGCTCTTCATTTAGAGCTCGTTGCAATCAATGGACGCCACAGTCTATTGCTGAAGAGACAAATCAATATCTCCCAAGTTGGGAGGCATCATGTGGAAAACAGCAATTTGAGTCTAACTCTCAGCCATGTTTGAATCAGAATAACTTGTCCTACCTCGCGGCATCACACGTTCCGCACACCCAAAGATGATCAATATACGATAGCTTAATAAGCCAACTCACTTTGTTCCCAGCTGCCAATCAGCCAGTTCAGGCCCTGTTTTTAACATCATGCGAAGATCATCCGCTGTGGGCAACGCGGTCAGTGGAGACTAACAGATTGTCGATCTTAGTGATGCCAAAACTCTATACTACGCTGGTACGTGCCTTGACCAAACTTACCAGCACTGGACCCTGCTCTATATTTATCCCTTGTGACTTTCGTTGCAGCCTGCATGTTTATTTTCTCGTGAGCTTGAAATGAGCAATTCACTCCAAGGTAAAGTTGTCATACAAGTTGAACGATCGGTTTGATTCGGCGCTCCAAGCTAGCGAACTAATATAAAGCGGCGCGACGCCACGCAAGCAACTCACCGGACCAGACCTTTTCTTTACGTTTTTCTCTTCTCCATTCTTTCCTGGGCGCTGCAAAGTTCTCCTTTTCTGACATCTTGGCCGTCGACGAGCGATGGCGCTCTCAGTGCCGGATGGCGTTCTCCCCGCAGAGCTACGCGGAATTATAGAAAAGTCCTTCAGGCCTGCTCCTTGCCCTCTCTGTGTCTCCGGCGTGACACTACCGGAGATGTTGACTGCTTTTGGTCATCGTGTGAGTTTGGACGGAAAGCTTCGCCCGCGGTTTATCGAAACGGTGGGAGAGGCTATCGATAGTTTTGTATTCTGTTTTCTTCCATAGTTCGGCGGCGGTGCGACAATGAAAAAGAAATTGGTTGTACAAAACAAACTCCATGAAGAAGCAGAGAGATATACGGAGGGAGCCCAATATCTGGACATCGACGACTTAATGCTGGATGATCCAGATTCAGTTCTTGAAAATGATAAACCTACAAGTCAATGCGTTGGACAAGGGGGACTCGTAGATCTTGCTCGTCGATCATCGGTAGGTCGATCCGGATCGTCGAGCTGTCAAAGCGGACAGGGCGGATTGTGGTCGTGTCACCACCGATCTCTTGTCTATGTGTCTGCGGCCCGCCTGCGCGGGCACTCTGGAACAATAATTGGCGTCGTTGCATTACTCGTTTGTGTTGCCTGACCAGCCTGATCTGCTGAAATTCTTGCCATGACAGGTGCCTTTATGGAAAGCGATCATCTGCCTACGGGAACAGGCAGCCGTTATTTGCACAGACATCTACTCCATGGATCAATAGTGCCCGTGTCGTCCTATGACTACTAGTAGCTCAAGAGCCGGATACTCCGTATGACAGACGAACGACCACTGCCACGAAATCAGGGGTCTCTTCTCCCACGGTTCTGAAACTAAAATATCCACGATCTACCAGTGCTTCTCTGAAATGTCGACCGTGTTGACGTCGACGCCGTCCTTGTACCACCTCTCCTCGTCGCTGATCTTGACGTCGTTGCCGCTCATCTGCCTCTTCCCCATTAGGCCGTTGTCAGCAAAGGTCCAATCCTCCAGCCCGTACGTCCGGTACCACTGGCCGGCCTCGTCGTGCCATTCGTACCAGAATTGGACCGCTCTGTGACACGGGAATTTAGCTATCGGATTTATGCCATGGAGAGAAGTAGATGATCAGGGCTGCCGCCAACAAGGTTGCAGGACGATCAAGCCTAATGTATACTGCCAACCCCATTGGCGGCGAAAGCATTGTGCGGACTGCAATATCTACACCTTTCAGAACAAAATAGCAAAGGAAGCGTGACTTACATCTTATTCCCGTTAAAGGCAAACAACTCCTTCCTGAGTCTGTAGCCATTCTCCTTTTCCCACTTCTTGGTCAGGAACTCGACAATGGCGTCGCGGCCGGTGAAGAACTGGTCGCGGTTCCGCCAGATGCTGTCCTCGGTATACGCCAGCTTGATCTTGTGCGGCTCTCTAGATGAAGACCCCAACTTGTCAGTCAGGAAACCAGAAGCGATACGATAGGCAAGAACCTGTATATAAAACGGACCGCGTTTGAGAGCATACTTGGTGTTCCACGCATCCTGTGCGGCCTTGACTTTGATCTTGGCCGTCTCTGCCGTGAATGGCGGGTACGGAGGTCTGCCTTGTTCGCCGGACATGTTGGGCTAGGGCCTGAAGCTGAGGATTATTGGTTTTAAGCTTGTGCAGAGAGTTGATGTCTTGGCTCTGAAATGCACCACCTCAGGTTCTCTTTTGCGCGTTACCTCTGAGTATATAATTGATACAATATCATTCCTGGGGCGTTGGTCATAAATAGTAAATAAGTTTTGAGGCTCCGCTTAAACCTCGATCTGGGGGGTCAACGTCACGTCGGTTATGACTGGGTCGGGGGCCCCATCAAATCCCGAATCGGAGCATGCACGGGTGACGGGATGTCTGTACTGTAAGCAACTCGCATCCCGCAGGTTTTGACCCTGTAAAGCCGTATGCAATTTCCCGTGGCCATGACAGGGCCGGGATTTGCGGTTAAAGTAGATTTTGAAAGATGGGCCGAACCGGGATCCATTCGTCAGGTTCTTGACAAGAAGGGCGCGCCAGGCGCATGGTTATACATATTTGTCACTCGGAGAAGCTGGGCAAGCTTCAAGGGCAAGCTTTGGTGTCCCGGAATAGCAATTCTGATCCACGGATGCAGGTAGGAGTAATATACGCTCAATGTCCCAACAAAGAGTAATTATCGTACAAAAAGATGAATCTTGATCTAGTATTGATTTTCTACTTGTTCTAGGCAATTGTCGTAAGCACTCTAACAACTCCTGATTCACGATTGTGTCTCGATGACACGCCTCGGACCCTCTTCTTCGTTGGCCGAGGCATCGTAGCTACAAGCGGGGAACTTCGAGTCTAGAGCTTTGCGAGGATGGCATCGACACCAGAGACGTCGACGCCCTTGGCGGGCTCCTTCTCGGCGTAGGTCACGGTACCCTTGTCGACGACGAGGGCGTAGCGGTCGGTTCGCGGCGTGCCCGCGATGGTCCAGCCAATGCTGGAGCTGAAGGCCGTGTTGTCATCTGACATGAAGAGCTGCAGTGGTAGTGGCTATATCAGCTTTCTTGTTCTTGTGACATGAAAGTTCTCCGCGGCAAACAAGTTCCATTCGCAGGACAGGTAGGTACTTACAATCTTGTCGTCGGCGATGCCATTGGCCTTGCCCCAGGCCGACATGACGAAAGGGTCGTTGTAGGCGATGAAGATGATCAGGTCGGCGCCGCCCTTCTTGAGCTCGTCCAGCTTCTGGATGTAGCCAGTCAGGTGGTTGGCCTGGCAGGTGGGCGTAAAGGCGCCTGGCACGGAGACGAGGACGACTTTCTTGTTCTTGAACTCCTTGCTGGCATCGAACTTGATGGGCATGCCGCAGGCCGTGACCTCGGCCGTTTCGGGGCTCGGGGGCACATAGGTGAAGCTGATGCCGTCAGGGAACGGCTTTCCGACCAGGTTGGACATTTTGAATAGGTGGAATTTGGGGCTGAACAAGTGAAATTGTTATATAAGGAAGGACCTCGTGGTGGTCAGTTGTATTGGAATTGGTAGAGTATTATTGAATGGTTCTGTCTCGAGCATAGATATTGTCGTGTCTTGGGGAGCTTTTATATACTTGCTCCATGCCCCTCAGGGTTCTGCGGCTTGCTGTATGAGCGGGTAGAATGCGGGGTGGTGGGATGGTGGGGTAAAGGGTTCAGGGAAGCTCAGTGCGCCAGATATCGTCATTTTACCCCTGCAACGGCCTACAAGGTGTACTCTGTAGGTACACCGTATACTGGTATATAACATCAGCATCAGATACCATCCGTGTGTGACATGTATGCAATCAACATGAAGCGAAAGAAGCAATCTACACGTATGGTATACTTGCAGCTGTGCGTATCGCTGCGATCTCCGAAGCACGAACGGGAAAGCATCAGTCGAAAGTCCCATGCTGCCGGGATGTCTCGTCAAGGAGACTTTTCCTGGCCATGAGGTGACCCTCCATGGCTGCCACTATCGGATGCCCTGGAAGCAGGACATTATGGAATCCACGACGATACCTGTGCAGACAGAGTGACACCATTTGTATGAGAAAATCTGTGTAATGAGAACTATGGGATCATTCTTTTGTGGTGCGAGTTTCCATTTGTTTCGCGGTCAGCATGAAGACATGTGGTTGTCTGCGGAATCTTTTGCACCATCGTTGGTTGTATTGACTCCAGAGGTACCAATTGAGGCACTTCGCATGTGTCGCCCATTGGTGCGAGTTGGCCAACTTACATAAAGAAGAAGGAAAAGAAATAGTCTCAGTAAAGATGAGAATTTGTATATTTGTACCACAGAGTTTCCATTATTACATATATCAGGTTGTAGGAGGTGAATGATGTGTTGTCATAAACGAGTCCAGGTGCAATGGTATCGGCTCCGATGCCGCTAATAGAACAGCCACAAGGCACATGCAGCGCCACAAAAATCTTCCTGCAGGCACTTTCTGTATGCAACTTTTGATCTATTCGCCTTACCTATTCGCCAGCTACAACAACCAAGTTCGCAATCCGGCGCAATCACTCAATTTCGGCTGGGCGCGCCTTGATATTCTGGCACTGGTCATGCTCTGTTAAAAGTACATACCACATACGTTCCTTTCCATTGGTTCGCAAAGAACATGGCATCATTCCTCTCGCGAGCAGCGTCCAACACCCAGTTCCAGTTTGCGACAACAGCGGTCGTGTCTGGAGCCGTAGTCGCAGGCACAATTCTGGGATATCAGAGACTCCAGCGAGAGTCGCGCATCAGTCATTTGAAGCATTCGATACCTGAACTCGAGGATGACGATTCCGTACGGTCGGTACGTATACTCCAGCGCCAATCCTTTTCGCTTGTTCCCAGGCTTACTGACCACAAGGCCGCGTAGATAAACGACTATGGCGGCGCCTCGCCCTCCTCCTCGAAAGAAGACGAAGAAGACCGGCGGAATGCAGAGCTTGCCAGACGCGCGCAAGCCGGCGACTTTGACGACGAGCTGATCCTCGAGCAGCTGGCGCGGAACAGGGTGTTCCTCGGGCCCGAGGGATTGGAAAAGCTACGGAACTCTTTTGTGGTAATTGTAGGCTGCGGTGGAGTGGGTTCGCACGCCACGGCGGCTCTGGCGCGTTCTGGCGTATCCAAGATCCGACTCATCGACTTCGACCAGGTCACGCTGAGCTCGCTCAACAGGCATGCTGTGGCTACACTGGCGGATGTTGGAACGGCCAAGGTCCACTGCCTTCACAAGCGACTCATGGCCATCACGCCTTGGACCAAGTTTGATCTGCGACAGGAGAAGTACTGGGACGAATCGGCCGACCGCTTGCTGCAGCCATGGCAGGAGAACGAGCAGAAGCCGGATTTCGTCATTGACGCCATTGACAACATTGACACCAAGGTCTCGCTCCTCGAGTACTGCTACAAGCACGAGATCCCAGTCATCTCAGCCATGGGCGCCGGCTGCAAGAGCGATCCTACGCGTATCATGGTCGGTGACATTGGCAGCAGCACAGACGACAGACTTTCCAGGGCCACGAGACGACGACTCAAGTTGAAGGGTATCACCAAGGGTATCCCGACCGTCTTCTCTACAGAGAAGTCTGGAGAGGGCAAGGCGGAGCTCTTGCCATTGCCCGAGGATGAATTCAGCAAGGGCTCTGTTGGAGATCTTGGAGTGCTGCCCGACTTTCGAGTTCGTATTCTGCCCGTGCTCGGCACAATGCCAGCTGTATTTGGCTACACGGTAGCAAACCACGTTATTCTATCAGTCACAGGTACGTTCTGTGGATGGCCATGCTCAGTTTCTTTTCTGGTTCATTACTAATTCGTCTCAGGATACCCAACGGACTATGCTACGGCAAAGGGCCGAGAGAAGATGCACGACGGTATCCTTGCTGCTCTCCAAGGCAGCGAAGAGAAGATCCTCCGTATGATGACTCCTGGTCACGATGCCAATGTTGCTCTTGGTCTCAAGATCCCCGTCACGATGGGCGACGTGGCTTTCTTGACGGAAGAAGTGTTCAGAGGCAGGAGTGCCATCACGGGACTTGCTACTCGTCTTGCTCTTTTGAGGTGGCGCAAGCCTACAAAGTCTACATTGATCAACATTGGGGAGCAGAAGTCCACCGACGTCAAGCTGAGCGATCTGGTCTGCATGACCAAGGACGAGGCGGCGCGTCACGAGAAGGAGATTCTCAAGGGCGACAAGACAATCGAGGAAGTCTACGACGCCGAGACGATAGCAAAGGTGGAAGGATTAATGGAAGAGGCGGCCAAGTATGAGAAGTACAGGTGAGATGTATGATTCATATTACGTGTATTGCTACTGCATCAGCGACGGGAAACAAGCCGGTTTTAGACAAAGACTATAGAAAGGAAAGACAAGCTTGGGATTGCGGCTACATCAAGCACGAGATGAGCGCGCTGGATCAATAACAAACGAACCAAAAGCTCTGCCCATGTCAAGAGTCGACGAAACAAGGTTATCAGACCACGATCTATCAGTAACATCTGCAATTCCCATCTTGATACCACGATCGAGCCAATCGAACTCTCACAGCATGACACCGGGCGCCTCTCCAACAACATGGTGTTCGATTCTCACGCGTTGCCTATACGATGCTTTTCCGTGGGTGTAGTGACAACGGGAGTGTCTCACCAGTCGGCTTGCCAAGACTTCATATCCGCCAAGAGGCTTGGGACCGAAACTCAACCTACCTTTTATGCATCAATCGTCGAATACCGACGGAGAGCCATGCGACCTTCCCAATTGGGTACAACCACCCCGGATCGTCTCGACGTCCAATAGTACGGTCATCTAAATTAGCAAAGCAACACACGACACAACCCTTCTCTATCACGCCTGGGCAGGAGATTTGGTCCACAGCGACACCATCCTAATATGGCCAATGACGACATGCCGGTAGCCACTGAGAAAACGGCGAGGGCATTGGCTTTGGGCTGGATCAAGTCTGGATCACTTTCGATCGTACCCACCACCTGACCCTGCGTCCTCATTCCTGTCGCTTAAGCTTATTTTTCGTCCCGGGTAAGGTGGTAGTGACTTTTTGGCAAGGGTGCTTTCACCATATGGTCTGGACTCTGGCGGATATATCTATGTCGGAACTCGCAACCTCGCGATGGATAAGATGGGGCGGTCGCCCGTCGCTTGCTTTGTCAATCTGTGGACAGCCGTGTCTCGTTGATTCGTACGACCGTGTGCTTCGGCCTGTTGATCTACCCAGCAAAGCCTCGTACGCCGCGCATTACATCAAGGTACATCACCCTTATCCCACGTGGCTAGAGAAGGCACGCCAAGAAGCTCCAACGAATACAGTCATTCAAATCGACCCTAGTAACGCAGGAGACGAGGAAGGGCTGCTGCAAGCCAGAAAATCTGAAGAACGGCTGCCTTAGGGTTAGGTCGTCGCGAACACAGGTCAGTTTCTCGAGTATCATGCAAGAAATCGATTCCTTTAGCTAACCTTGATATAGTACGTAGAAGGCACGAAGCTTTGCTCGTGGCAAGGAGGCCAATTACTGCCAGTTGCAGGCACCGCACGTCCGTAAATATGAAGACCTCACAGTTCTTTGGCCTTCTCGGCCTAGCTGCACTCTCGCAAGCTTGTCTCACGGCCGACGAAAGGGCTGGAATTTTCAGACGCAGCGGCCCCATTGATCCCAGGGCAAACAACGGACTGGCTATTGGTACCGGCGACCGATTCTCGAATGGCACCATTGCTCCTCGTGGTCTTGGCACCCAAGCAGCCTCGACTACTCCCGGCCTGATTTTCAACGTTCAGGAAATCGAAAGTGCTATCCAGGGACTGGCCACCGAGTACGGCATCGAGACCTTCACGGCCCCGTACACCACGTACGAGGGGAGGAGCCTCCACGGTGGCCGCGTTGGTGGTACCGGAAATGGCACCGCTGCCTCCAGCGTTTACATCAACGCTGGCATCCACGCGCGAGAGCGAGGTGGTCCCGACAACCTGATCTACTTCATCTCGGATCTGCTATACGCCAACAAGAACAACATTGGCCTGACCTACGGCAGCAAGAAGTACACGGCCGCCAATGTCAAGTCAGCCTTGTCGACTGGAATTGTCTTCGTTCCCTTGAGCAATCCCGACGGCGTTGCCTATGATCAGTCGTCTAACAGCTGCTGGAGGAAGAACCGAAACCCGGCATCTGCCACCACTGGCGTGCCTGCGACGATTGGTGTTGATCTGAACCGGAATTTCGACTTCCTCTGGGACTTTCCCAACCTCTTTGCCACCAGGGTCCAGTCGGGTGTCGCCTCGACGAGCCCGGCGGCGGAGGACTTTCACGGCAAGGCCGCCTTCTCCGAGCCCGAGACGCAGAGCATCAAATGGGTTCTCGATACGCACACCAACGTCGAGTGGTTCCTCGACCTGCACTCGGATGCGGGTGTGGTCTTATACAGCTGGGGAAGCGATGACAACCAGTCCACGGACCCGTCCATGAACTTTCTCAACTCGACGTACAACAAAGCGCGCGGTGTCTCGCCCGACCGCACCGGCTTCGTCTACACCGAGTACACGACGGCCGAGGACTGGGCGCTGAACGAGAAGACGGCCAACAGCATCGGCGCGGCCATGATCGCGTCTACGGGCCGCACCTACGACATCGAGCAGGCCAATGAGCTGTACCCGACGTCGGGCGCCAGCGACGACTACTCGTACTCGCGGCACTTTGCCGACCCCAGCCTGGGCCTGGTCCACGCCTTTACCGTCGAGTTTGGCTTCTCCAACAATGCCGCCTCCTGCGGCTTCTACCCCACCGCTGCGACGTACAAGCAGAATATTCTGGAGACGAACGCTGGGTTCATGGAGCTGTTGCTTGCTGCGGCTGCGAATTAAATGCGGTGCAGAGCTGGCTGTGATTGGATCTTGGGGGAGATGACTTATGAGACTATTGACCAGGTTTATATTGGCGAGTCTATAGCAATCAACTCGCGTGTATGATACGGAGGCCTCGATTTGTTCCACGTTGTGCTCAAATTTCGTGAGGTTTCAATTCGTCTACCTACGTCGTGCAGCTTGCATGTGTTCCTTCCTACACTTGATGATCTGGACCGCATCCGTTGAGATTGTATGTACAGAGTAGGTACCTGCTTACTTGGAGGCACAATGTAGCTGCTGCATGCTTAATGTTGAGGTGTGCCTTCCGTAAAATGAAGCCGTGTTCGATCTGCAAACACAGATATTGCATGTCGTGCCTGCCTTTCCAGAAATTCGAAGACTCACGGATTCCCTTGCCCTTGCCCTTCTTCCTTAATCTCAAGGTCTGGGCTCCCCATTACATAGTACTTTCCTTCTCCTTTATTCTTCTCGGTTTCCCCCTCAAGCACTGTTTACCTTTCGGACGAAATCCAAAAAGCACCATCTCATTTCATCCAAGCTGCTGTATCATCCCAAGTCAACCAGCGTTATCCTCTTTCTCAACTTCTGTTCTGGAAAAACTGCAAATAATTACGCATCCATAAAACTGGACGATCAACCCAGCTCCAATGTCCTCCTATCCATCCGAAGACCATATTCGCACAAAAAACGTCAACACACTGCAAACATTCAACTAACTAATACGAAAAACAAAGTCAAACAGTCTGTCAGCGAAAAGAGCCTCTCAACCTCGGAGTCACGTCCGTATAAACCAAGTAATAACGAGAAGACTGGCTACTACTTCGGACTAGCTGGCAATCCAGAATTGGGACGACCTTGAGCGCAGCTGCATGACGACCCGCGTCGACTCCTCGAATGACTACGTACACATTGACTATAACAAATGCCAGGGCAACCTCTCTCTTTGTATCCCAGAACATATTCGTGCAGCTTTCCAACAATGATACACATCAAGCTTCGCGGAACTTCGTAGCGCCTTTGACATAAAAAAGGCGAGCCTCGATGGCACACTACGAGCCTCGATTTCTGTCAGCAATCCGGCACCACAGCCGAAGCACGAAGGTCGGTTCTTGCTCTTCCCCAACTTGACTTCAATTGAGTGCTAACGTGTGGTCTTGCAGAAGCACCTTCGACGCAGTCATCTTCCATAACATTGGACAATGACTTCAGTCCTGATCAGGTGTCTGACGTCGAGGGCATGTTCCTGGAGTTTTTGATGCCCATCAAAATGGGCGGGGCTCACAGTTCATCAGACAGGCACTGCCACCCGCTGGAAGTCAGATGCTCAACCTCGATCATACCCTAAATGCGACATGCCATCTGCAGACAGGGAGACGGGAACCTGTGGCCCGTAGAAGCACCCCTCAAGAATTCATAGTAGTAGTTGGAGGAGAAGCACCGGCAGGATTGTGTGGAAAGAACAAAAAGTCACGACGTGATTAATCGGATGGTTTATAATACTACTATACTACAAATCATATTTTTTTTTTCTCATTTCTGCTTCTTCTATATTCCTTTGTAATTTCACGGACAATATGGTCTTTTCGATGGTATCTCCATGGACTTTCTTTCCACGACTTGGCCACGCATGATGACACAGTTTATAGGACAAGAATACCAAAAGAACAAAAGAACAAAACCACTTTTGTTCAGATCTCGAACTTCAACACGACTTCGGAATATACTCGAGCACGTATCTGGATCATAGAATCTTGAGATGAATTTAGAGATCAAGCGGCGCCAAATGCTATATATTCGAATTTCATATGATGGTCACTATGTACCTACGACTTGGCCGTCCAGCTTTCTCTAGACGAAGTCGTCGGTGCGGTGCAGCTCGACCATCTTGCTGGTGATGTAAGCAGTGAAGACGTCGTCGTAGGCCTGGGGCACCGGGTCAGCCAGCGGTATGCGCGTCGCCGCCGAGACTACTGTTGGCGGCGGCACCAGGCCAGGTTGCCCACGATGGACGAGGTGATGACGACGCGCTGCACCGTCGGCGTCTGGAGTGCGGCCGCGAGCACGTTTTCCGTGTTTCGCAGCGTGGGCTTGAATACTTCGGTTATGGGGTCGTAGGTTGGCATGGGGACGGGGGATCCTGCGTGAATGATGTGCGTGATATCCTCCAGAGCCGAGTCAAAGGCGCCGCCGACTGCAAAAGTCGGGGATTATGGCGGCCGAGAGACGGTCGCCGGGTGCCAGGGTTGGAAGACACCGTCTTGGCCTTGTTCTCCGATCTTACTGTATAACGCACTTTGTGTCCAGCCTCGAGAGCGGCAAGCAAAATCCGGAAGCCGATCAGGCCCGTGGCTCCTGTAATTAGAATGTGTTTTGTCGCCATTTTAATTCCTAGCCGACTGAGTAGTGTATCAGGATAACTTGACCTCGACTGACACGATGGGCATCTGTTATGGTTTTATACAATATCGGAAAGCCATTCAGAGCGAGCCGTATCTCTATAGGTAAAGACTCGCGACACGGACAATTCTACTTCTTCGTTAATCCATCTGCGTTGAAGGTGGCACATCAGCTTTTGATACGTTATGCAATCAGCACCATAATGAGTAGATGACCAGTGAGGTATCATGCCAGAGCTTACTTACATCCATGGCATCCTTGTAGTCTGACGTGTTGCTTGTGGTCAGCCAACTACTGCACGAGTGGCTCTTCAAAGCGGTTATGATCGCTTGGCGCATGGAGTCTGACGAGCAAGGAAGCATTAGCTTTCAAACTGCTGCTCCCATGCCTGAATTCTACATTGAAGAGTATAACACTTATGCGGTGGTGTATTTATATGAGAACATCATGTATTGCCATATCAAAACCAAATAAATATGGCTCTTTTACAATCTCGAGGATCAAGGGCGGAATGCTCGCGGCTATTCATCTGTCAAGCCATGTTGTTGCTGGCCCACGATCCTGCGTGCCATCTTATATCCAGATGACGAACGGCATCGTCTACTCAACTTCTGGCTTCATCATATCTGCCATACGATTTGTAGGTAAGAGTGGTATCGTGAGTCGCGACCAACCCTATGCTGCGATGTACTTGGGTACCGCAGTTTTTGAAACCCGCGAGTCTTTGTTGACACCTGAGGCTTCTGGCCAGCCAACCAACCACAGCACCGAGGCGACACCTTAAGTCGAGACAAACCACCTCTTCTTCAACGGTCCTCGGGATTGGGTCATGACCTTAAACTGAAAGCTAGGTAATGCTAGTGTAAAGGACGATCGCGGCCGACTTGTCGGATGAAGACCTGCGGTTCGAAACCAGCAACGACCTTTCTTTTTTGAACCTTTTTGCCATGACTTCTCTGCAGTTTCAGATGCACACGAAGCGGCCGCACCATACAGAGAGACTATAACCTACCCTCCCGCCGCAGACCCTCCCACAAAGCCACGGCGGCCAGGCACTTTGCATCACGCCGCCCTTCCCTCCAGAGATCCCTCATCCGGACGAGCCGGAGCGTGATCTTCTCGCCGTGGTCCCGGAGCCCCGTCAGGTTGCCCGCCCAGTCGTCGAGGCTGCGCCGGGGCACCCGCCGCTCGTGCACGAAGACGGGCACGAACTCGTCGCAGCCCCCCGCCGACGGGTACACGGCCTCGGGGAGGTCCTCCTCGTCCGCGTATTCGTCGTCGCTTTCCGTCTTCTTTCCCCTGGCGTCTTGTTCCCCCGCCAGCTCGCTCATGTTGGTCAGCTGCGCCTCCTCGATCACCAGCCCCCCGAGCTCCTCCTCGATCTCCTTGGCCGCGGCCCCGGCAAACGTGCCGCTGTCGTCGACCATGCCGGCGGGCAGCTCCACGAACCCGAGACCCCCGGCCGGCACGCGCGGCTGCACGGTCAGGACGACGCGGCGCTCCGCGTCCACCTGCTCCGGGGACGTCACGTCGTCGGGCACCAGGAGCACCAGCATGGCGACGCTGGGCCCCCGCAGGAATACCGAGCCAGGCAGGCTCTCGCCGCCGCCGTTGGACACGTCGGCCTGCAATTTCAAAAATCCGAGGCGCTGGCCGCCGAACAGGTCAAACGACTGGATGTCCAACTTGCGCAGCGAGTACGGATCCGCGTGGAACGGGTGCGGCGGGCTGGTGCGCTGGCGCTCCAGTGATCGCGTCAGCGTGCCGAGCCAGCGCTGCGGGTTTCATTTCGGGTCAGCGGTGGTTCAAAGTAGGAGGAATAAAATGGAAACTCACGTTCAGCGGCTTGAAGCTCTCGAGCGTCTCCCGTGATAGACCATCCGGTACGGTGATGGGGACATCACCGGCCGCCGACAGCTTGATGGTGGTCATGTTGCGGTATAAGACGCCCCACGCTGACGGCGCGATCGCTGGAGATAGGCGAGGTGTATATAGCGATTTGAAGATGTTGTTTTCAAGCTTCAAAGATCTGGAGGCTTGGAAACGCAGGACAGGAATATTCATTTCTCAAGACAAAAACTGTATGATCAAATACACAGCCGTTTACACAATTGATCATTGGTGTCTGGCGTATATGCCTGGCTGGTAAGAGTGGAAAGTCCCAAGACGACATCATAGACCCACTAATTCCATAGAAATCAGCTGCAGCAGGGACACCGAATACTTTGACAACTTTCCAGTGCACACTGCAAGCCATGGAAGGCAACAAGTATGCAAAAACAAAAACACCGAAAGAAGCAAAAAAATCCCAAACCCAACAGGTCTATGAGCAATCAAATAAAAATTGACAAAAATAAACTCCGAATCGGGGAATCGAACCCCGAGCTCCGCGGTGATCTTGACGCAATGTCTTGAAAACGCGAAATGTTGACCGTTACACCAATTCGGATGGATCATTCTTCTCCAGGTGTCCGGAAACAAATCAATTTATCATCGTCCATATAGCTAACTTAGTGAGTCAGCGACAGGCAGCAGTGACACAGTATTAGCGTGCCTCCACCTATGTGAAGTGCTTATAATATAGCTGTATCAACGACCAAAGTGCCAATGGGCATATATAGTCCTCGGTTAACCAAAGACTAACGAGTATATAGAACATATCCTCAGTGATGAATGGCGTATATAAAATCTAGCATAGATTGTAGAAACAGGCTCGTAACGTCTCGTCCTGTTTCGATTATAGCTCGAGATATATACACTAGGTTAGCACCGTGCCGATCAGTCACCCATTTACACCTGAATATATCGACAGCAAGCAATATTTTACCAATATTCTTTTATGGATCATCAGTCATTAATCATGATTCTGTAACGTTCATATCTCTAGATACAGTTCGTTCCCTCTCCTATGCCCTTCGCCCGCGCTATGTTGTAGTAGAAAATAACCCCATATGACTGAAATATCCCGGGAGATTGATAGCCAAGGAGAGGTTCAGTCTCAGCCATGATGCTTTGATCAGTCCGCTACCGATACACGAAATGGAAATCCTGCGGCATATCCAGCCGCTTCAGCGGCAAACTGTCGGTCTATCCGATCTTTACAGTCGTAAGCATCGTCCATCCCATCCAGTAGAAAAGAATTTTCAAAATTGCACGCAATGTCGTATCATTGCAGCTGTCCATCTCACTAGAGGCCTAGTGGAGATATCCTCGTACTGGCTTGCGTTCGTGCTCGTAAATCACCTCGCGCTCAACGACCCTCTCATCGTCCCAGTCTCGGTGCTTGTGATGATGGCGGTGTTTGCGTTCCCAGCGCTCTCTGGCGTCTCGTTCCCACTCGATCTCCCTAGCTCTTTCTTTGCGCTGCTTTCGAATCTTTTCGGAAAGAGTAACAATCTCCAAGACATCCTCCTGCGACTGAATTAGTATTTCCAAGACAGGAACATTGCATCATAATTGCTGCAAACTTACGTATTTGAGGTACTCCATGACGTAGAAAAAGTACTCTGTTTCTTCGTACTCATAACCCAGGCGCTCGATGGCCTCGCGAACCACCAAATCCTTGGTGATCTCAGTCCACATGTCACGCTGCTTCCTGAGTGGTCGTCGGCCGCGATCCCGGTCCCGATCTCGAATAGAGATGCGTGTGTCATGCACATCCTCCACAATGGGTGGTCTGTCACGAGATGTTTCGCGGTGCTTGTCGTAGATTTGGACACTCAAGCGGTCGCGGTCCGAGACCGTCTCGCTTACACTTGTGCTGCTGGCGGCGGGGGCGATAGGCATTGGAGCAGGCCCAGGGGCATCTCGTTCCGGGATGAACTTGGCACGCCGTACACCGTTGTACCGCTGCCACGTCACCTCAGCGCCGCCTCCGCCAACGCCGTCCATCTTGACGCGGTCGGTCCCTGGCGGAACATCGACAATGGTCCAGTCTTTTGTCGCGCCATTCCATGCCTCACCCATGCGGCCCCGCGAATCGATTTTACCGGTGATATAGTCAGCCTCATCCGAGTAATCGGGACGAGGCGGCGCCACGGAGCGGGAACGCTTGTGGTCATGCTCTATATCAATCTCCAGGCGGTCCCGATCGCTCCGAACAATGACCTCGTCATCATAAAACGATGGTCCCCTGGGTGGTGCGACTGGTCGCGGTCTTGGCCTCGAACGAGACCGGCTGTGCCTATGAATATCCACTTCCGTGTCGTGGCGTGAAGTATAGATTTCAATATCTGTCTCGCTCTCCCTCCCACGCTCCCGACGGGGCTGGATCGGGGCTGGCGGTGGACGAGGCGGAGANAGTATAGATTTCAATATCTGTCTCGCTCTCCCTCCCACGCTCCCGACGGGGCTGGATCGGGGCTGGCGGTGGAGATGGAGCTGGCACCCGTTCAACACCTAAGTTGTGAATTAATCAACTTGTCACTTGTCTTGGATGTAGTCTCGCCAAGGGCTTGGAACTTACCATGATCAATATCGCGATAGTGCGTAATGACTTCTCGCTCGATCGTCGGGCCTCGGATCACTTGTGGGGGCGGGGGTGGAGGAGGTGGAGAAGGAGAGGGACTCGGGGAGGGGACTCTCTGCCTCTCGCGCTGGATGATCCGGATCTCTTGTTCTCTCTCCGGGGTGGGTGATCTCTCCCTCTGCCGCCGGTCCACTCTGACGATCTCGCGGGATTCTACACGCACTTCCGGCGACGGCGAGCGCTCCATGAACCTGGGCCTCCTAAGCTCGGGCATGGGTGCCGGTGGCGGTGATCTTTCCCTCCTGGGCGGCGATATGCTGCGCCTGCGCACGAGTATACGCTCTTCCGTGCGGACGGGACTGGGGCTGCGAGGACGGCGGCGGTCAATGGTCTCGATCTCGCGGGAGCGGAGGACGAGGGGGCCAGCCTCGCGGGGGCGCTCTTCGCGCAGGAAAGCCGGGGTGCGGCTGTCCCTCTCGCGGATGGAGATGTCGGTTTCCTCATACTCTCGGACGGGCGCCCGCCTCGGAGGGCTTCGACGTTCACGTTCCTCTCGTCGCTCAAAGATCTCGACATCATCGTACTCACGACGGGGTGGCGGGCCACGGCGGGGCTCGTCGTAGTAGTAGCGGCTGTCACGTTCCGCAACGTCGCTGCGACCTCCGCCAACTCGGTAAGACATGGTGACTGTTTGTTGAAAGAAGGAGAAAACAAAGTCCTTGGGTGTACCGGGCCCTGAGATATCTGGCCAAGTAATCTACTCGGAGAGGGGCCAGTCCAACGACAGGCAGTTTCCGGTCGGGCGATACGAGGCTTCCACGAGCGCTTGCTTGGCTTCTAGTGTAAGGCCTGGAGTCTCTGTCTTTTTGGGGGTGGTAGCGGGGTAGTTTTTAGTTGCAACGGGAAGGATCGACGCCTTGAAATAGCGTCATAAGACTGAAACTGGTGCGAAAAATGTCACAAGCCAAAAAATCAGTCTCAATGTTGGTTCCAGCCGTCGCGCAAAGAGCGCTAACAAAACGGTTGGCTGTCGAGGGAAGAATATGAACAGAGGAGCGGTTCGGGTTGGCAATGTGAGGATTCCGAATGAGAATCCTTCTTCGCTTGGGAGGATTGGGGGAAAGAGAAATGACCCCAAGGGGATTTAATCCGGGACGAGTCGACACGCGCGCACTTGGGCTTGGGTGGGCATCGATTAGAAGACAAACGTCGTCATCCTACAGCGGCTTGGGGCATCTAGGGTGATATAGGGCAGCGATGATTAACAGCCGAGGGGGGCTGGAAGAGCGAGTGGGTGCAACCAAGGAACAGGCCCTGTCGTCTGGGTACTCGGACACCGGATTGGGTAGGAATTAGATCGGAATAAGAAAAACCAAAAGACAGAAAAGATGAGATGCAGAATTGACAAAAGGGCTCAATAGAGAAGATGGGGTGCGACAACGAGTGGCCAGATACACACCCAGCGACCCTCATATTAAGGGGAGCAGCCGGGAGCCAGGAGTATATACTTTGGGCTAGAGAGCTTGTCGAGTAGGTTAGTATATCTTGTTCAATCGCTCGCCTCAATTGCTATTGTGACGTTTGAGAAGTTTATCTCTCCAAACGAAGTCATCTATCCGAGTAGGCCCATGGCTATCGCCGTTGGATCTCAAACCAACCTCTTCAGTGCCATTCTGCCTGGGTATCTCTAGGTGGTCGCACGGGCAGACATGGCATGTTCTGAGAGGCGTCCATGGTATTTACTATTGGCACGACATGACACAATACCAGAGCAGGTCAGTCAGTCAGAAAGTCTGGACTCTGGGCTCTGCGTCTCTTCTGGTTTCTCATGACCGCTCGATGCAGGCATGTTGCAGCAGGCTGAGTTCGGTGTGTCTTCTGAGACTGGTGGTAGGCGTCCTTCTAGACGCTGGTTGGGCACTGGTAGGCGGGACGAGGTCGACTAGATCCACCAGCTTGCTGCTGGCGGATGCAGGCTGACGCGAATGAGGACTGACAAGAGGCAGCCTGCATTTTCATCATGATCCATCATCATTGTATCCGTGCAGAATATTGTTCATTTGATCCCGGGTCCCAGCTTCTGGTAAGTTGTACGTATTGCCCAGCATTGAAGATGAGCTGCGACGACTGCTGTTTGAATATGAAATGCGAGTTGCTGGTTGTAGTACAATATGGCAGGCTCCGTTCTCTGGTGTGAGGCGCCAGCATGCAGGTCGGTTGGTTGTATACCAGGACAGTCATCATTCACAAGATGACAGCTTGCTGGATCGGACGGCTCCCGCCTGTCAATGTCTACCTTAACCTACCATAAGCCTTGCCGAGATGCTTCCCATTGGCAAAACGCTGCACAAAGTGAACCATGCCGCCATGGTGAAGCAAGCCCAGAAAAGCCACGCGAGTAGTGGATAAACCTTGAATCTCTTCCAGTTCGCATCTGGCATTTGTGGAGTAGCGAGATCAGTGCCAACTACTACGACTGTAATCTGTACGCTGCACCACGTTATACCCGTTCGCAAGAGATATATTACAGACTGATAAGATTTACATGTGACCCGACGTCCTTGCATATTTCTGCCTTTTCTGCCCTGGCCAACTAAGCAACAACGAGTGTGAATGATACGACTGTTCACCAGACCTTGAAACTGCGTCTCAAGAATGCCAATGTCACATTCTCATCTCCGAAGACAGGTTCAGTCACGTCCCGGGGAGCTTGGAGCCCTTTTCCTGCTTCCCGCGTCCAATAACCGTGACGTCATTGTTGGAATGCTGCGCGGGCAGACAGGATCAAAGTTGAGGAGCCCCACCCCAAACTACTCTGTACTCGAGAGTCTAGGTCCCCGGCCAAGAATATTTGCTGGCGATGCTACCGGGAATCATGGCTGGGAGCATTGAATGCTCTCCGTCTCAGAGATACTACGATTGACGGGAACCAGTTCAGATTGTGGTTCGGCCAAGTACATGGCTATTCATACAGTCACTTCCATTGAGAAAACAGGCCATGCCTTCAAGCACGATTGGATCCATCCCCTACTGTATTTCGACATGGCCACCTGCTTCAGTCCCTGCGTTCAAACCGTCGACTCTTGGTCACAAGCACACCTTGTTGCAGCATTCCCGTCAAGGTTTCCCAACTGTCGCAGACTGCCGCACGGAGCGCTTGCTTCTGGCCTGCAGCCAAAAGGCCAATGTCGAGGTAAAAACAAAACTGGAAGTCTGGAACAATGACCCTGTGATCTGTCGCGGCAGCGGCCTGTCGAACTAGACTGCGGGTGCAGCGCAGAGAGTTTATCGTGAAGCAGGTACAGAGTGCCTAGAAGTGACTGGAATACTGGTTACACTGACAGTTCGATTTCAAGTGAACAAAGCTCTAAAAGGTATCATTGAGGGTGAAGATTGTCTGTCATTCGCGGTGTCTCACCAACGGCCACATCTAATCTATGACAATACTCGAGCTTTATATAGAGCAGCATGGTGGCGATTGCAAATCTATTGATACGTCTATTGGCCGTCCTGCAGCGCCAGATTATACCGCCTCTTTATCGAGACTCTGCGCAGCGCACATGTCCTTATACATCTTGCCCAACGCCAATAACTCATCGTGTGTTCCCGACTCGACGATTCTGCCGCCAAAGAAGACACAGATCCGATCCGCATCCTTGATCGTGCTCAGCCGGTGCGCAACGGCAATGGTGATGCGCTCGCCCGAAGCCGCCGCATCGGCCAGCGCCGCCTGAACCAGCTTCTCCGAGGCCGTGTCCAGGGCCGAGGTGGCCTCGTCGAGCAGCAGCACGCCGGGCCGCCGGATCAGCGACCGTGCAATAGCGATGCGCTGTCTCTGTCCGCCCGACAGCTGCGACCCGCTCGTGCCGCACTCGGTGCCCGCGCCGTCCGGGAGCGACATGACAAAGTCCCACGCGTTGGCGGCGCGGAGGGCCTTTTCGACCTCGGCATCGACATCGTCGTCTCCGGAAGACGCATCTTCCCGGCCCAGCAGCACGTTGTCCCGGATGCTGCCCTGGTACAGCGTCGGCTCCTGCTGGACCAGGGAGACGTGCCTCCGATAGAGCCGCGGGTTGATCTCGGCGAGGCGCTCCCCGTCGACACGGATGCAGCCCGTGGTCGGGTCGTAGAAGCGCTCCAGCATGGCGACCATGGTGCTCTTGCCGCAGCCCGAGGCCCCGACAAAGGCGACGAACTCGCCACGCTTGATGTCGAGGTCGACTCCGCGCAGCACCCGCGTCTCGGGCCGGAGTGGGTACGAGAACTGGACGTTGTCGAGCTCGATCCGTCCCGCGCCGTCCGCTGGGCTGTGGTCTGCGTTCTCGTGGGTGTCGGCGCGGATCAGCGGCTGCAGGGCTTCGATCCAGAAGAGATAATTCGCAGCGCTCTTGCCCTTCGTGATGCCTAGATAAACGGTGTTAGGTTTGAATTTCGTCCGAAGAACTCCTTACTTCGGTGTTCACTTACTGCTCGTATATCCA
>JACVEI010000070.1:237969-284203 GCA_018115615.1 Pestalotiopsis sp. DP-2020a | reverse complement strand
GAATTCGCGGCAGAGGATCCAGACGCCCGCCTTGGATGCAGCATAGTTGTCCATTCTGGCCTTGTAGCCAGTCTCAACACCAGGGAATTCGACACCGTTCTTCGGTGCTGATGTATCCACAAGAATCGTGGTAAGCCATATGACGCGCGGCGGTGTGCCAGTAGCGGAAGCAGCCTTGAGTTGTGGGACGAGCAGCTCGGTGAACAGCAGAGCGCCGACGCAGTGGATGCCTATGAGAATTTCAAGATCTTGCTTTGTGCGGTCCCCGAATTTCACAGCGTTGGCTCCTATCCCGCCATTATTCCAAAGAGCATCGAGCTTGTTTTCCTCTTGGGAGAATTGTTGAGCAGCAGCCCGAACTGAGACAAGATCGGCAAGGTCCAGCTGTATAAACTTGAGCTGACCTGTTCCAGATTTATCCGAGTACGAGTCTTTGATTGCTTGAAAAGCTGTTTCTGCTCTCTCCTGCGAATGATGTCAATGACCGAATTTTCCAGTGACGGGATGTACTTTAACCACTTACCTTGGACCGGGTGGCCATATAGACTGTGGCGCCGCTCTGGAACAAGATCTTGGCCAACTCGAAGCCAAGACCTGAGTTTCCTCCTGTCACCATGAAGACCTTCCCGGTCTGGCTGCCCCGGGGGACATTGGCTTCAGTAAAGCCTGGGCGCGGTGGCCAGAATTGTGTAGCAATTCCTCCTATCTTGCCCATCTCAGCGANCCCGGGGGACATTGGCTTCAGTAAAGCCTGGGCGCGGTGGCCAGAATTGTGTAGCAATTCCTCCTATCTTGCCCATCTCAGCGATTATCAGATGAGAAAGAACTGCAGTGCTGTATCAATAAAGGATGAGAGGGAGCAATTGTAATGTGTGGAAGTAAGAAATTTCAAATAGATGGTCAAGTGCCCTCAATATGGTCGACTGAGGGGAGCCCGCACTTCATTTGCTTGAGGTCGTGTTCACAGTACAAAGTCACAGCAGAACAGAGCAATTTCACCGGCATGTACTCTGTACTTCTTGGCATTNATTATCAGATGAGAAAGAACTGCAGTGCTGTATCAATAAAGGATGAGAGGGAGCAATTGTAATGTGTGGAAGTAAGAGATTTCAAATAGATGGTCAAGTGCCCTCAATATGGTCGACTGAGGGGAGCCCGCACTTCATTTGCTTGAGGTCGTGTTCACAGTACAAAGTCACAGCAGAACAGAGCAATTTCACCGGCATGTCCTCTGTACTTCCTGGCATTNCGCACTTCATTTGCTTGAGGTCGTGTTCACAGTACAAAGTCACAGCAGAACAGAGCAATTTCACCGGCATGTACTCTGTACTTCTTGGCATTCTTGACTTGTTGGGAGTTTATATCTGGCGATAAGAGCCAACAGACTGTCGCACATGGACCACTGCGACCGAGAACGAAACCTGGTGAGTGGGCCGGACTTTTGTTGTACCCCACATGAGTGAGGAAGGAAAGTCCCTTCGTGCCGCCCCGGGCGACTGCAAGGGGGGGGGGGACGGGCANACCCCACATGAGTGAGGAAGGAAAGTCCCTTCGTGCCGCCCCGGGCGACTGCAAGGGGGGGGGGGACGGGCATTTGCACTCTCATCCGGCTGACCTGCTGCCTGACCGACGATGCACGATGTGTGTTGGTGATTTTCTTGGGAAGTAGTGTTCGCAACCTTCTGCAGGTGAAAGTGGCGACTGGAACAGCCAGCAGGCAGAAGCCCCCAATGCAACTGCGTTTGCAGATATTGAATGTGGACCAAAGATGCAGGCGGCTTATGCCCACGGCGCTGACGGATTTGATGGAATCACTCCATCGTGAGTATACCGCTGATTTGAAGAGAAATCACCTGCATACGCCCTGTACCATGCTTGTCTTATCTTGATTCGTTGCCTTGTTCGGTGGACCAAAGTCGCATGCATGCGTGTGTGTGGGTGGCCCGACGCGGAGGCACTAAGGTAGGGCGGGCCGCGGGTACAGAACCCGGGTCGCGAGACCTGCACTTTGTACACTACTCGACTATCTCAGGATGTACGCGCTGCCTATCTTCGGCATCGGCCACCATATTTCGATTCCATTTCCCGACCGGTGCCCGGTTGGTCATAGTTACGGCAGCATCTAGTCCTCGTTGCAGCCTTACCCCTAAAAATAGCCCGCAGATACTTCGTACATCTATCTCACATTACTTTCTTCCTCTCCCCGTCAAATCACATTTTCCTAAAATCACGTCTCAATACCGACCCCGCGCATATCCAGTCGAGCAGGCTATTCAGTTTCTGCGACGATCCGTGTGTATTTCCCGACTGCGGCTACAAAAGAACGCTGCTGGAGTAAGCCGGGGGCCACGATGAACGGAGAATCCATAGGCATTGGGCGGCTCTATTGAGGCGTAAAAGTTGCAACCAGCTTGGGTGTGGCACCCAGAGCTACGCTATGACACAACAAGATATGAAGATACACCTGGTGGACCTCGGAAGATCTCTGAACACGGGCATACAACCCTTCCTAAACTTTCCGCTAACGTAGGTAGTAAGTACCCAGATATTTGCCCTTTCGATTTGACACTCAAGGATGCGGCAAGCCTGACTGCCTGCCTAATTGTAAGAAAATTGCCGTCATACCATCAGTCATAAACCGCCGAGGCAGATTTTGACCACCAACAAGAGCGGGTTGAAGTGAATATTGCCTTTCGGGTCGAGAAAGGGTTGGCTTCGAGCAGATGGCGATCACTCCAAATGACTGATATTCAAACGACGTCCAAGTGTTTCATTGATGTCTGCCGCTGTTCCAATACTAATCATGTACATGTCCATGAATCTCAATAAACGATTGACGGGCTTGACTTCGATTTCCAACACCCATGCCCAGTGTATACACAGCTGGCTATTTGGTTTTGATAACTTGACAAATCATACCTTGTCCGTTCACCCCATACCATGCTGCTCTTTCCCCCCGACCCTGATGACTGGTGGCTTTGCTACATACAAAGCTTAGCGACTTGTGCACACGTCAATTTCGCTCGTCGCTAAGTTCAGCCCTGATAAGTCACGGTGAAGCTATTGGTGCGGTGCACCTGATGATCAGGAACCTGGAACACTGCACCTTGCTCTCCGCCGGTTGTCACTACCAGCCCAGACGAGTTTGTGACACTATATGGATGGACCTCCTTGGAGATCTTTGGCTGAGGGCCTAGTTCCAGATTCTCAACTGATTCGGATCGCCGGAAGTGTGATCCACCATCACTGTTGGTGCCCTTGGAGCGGGTTCTGGTAATGAGACTGACCAGAGAACTTCCAATCTGCCTTACAGATGGAAACTGAAGCTGTGATATCAATCGCACTGTCGGGACGCAACCCATGATGATAACCAAGGCCTGCTCTAAACATGTTGTAAAGTCAATGACAAGCGTTCCGCGGATGCTGTCAAGACTGTTCGTCGCGCCAATGGTGAACAAAAGCGACACTACCATCTTGGAAGCCGCCGCCGCCATGGTCACGAGCGACAGAGCAATCAGCACAATCAGGGCGAGTTTCCGTCGCCACTGCATGTTGAGTTTCCAGATCATCATAACCGGAAATAGAACGAAAGTTAGATCCCAAACGGTATAAACCACTGCGAAGGATATTAGAAATTGCATTTTGGCGGTGTGGATTATATGGTGGCTTGCTCACTCTGTAGAACGACTGCTGCCCAATGATAAATTTGAGAATTCCATTTCTTCGCCCCAACAATTGAAGTGTCCCAAAGAGCCGCGTAAGGGTAAGACTGTCCCAAGTTGATGATGAAGACAGCGACTCCCAGTATGGTCTGGAGCGTGGTGGAGATTATGGCATATCTGCGAAACCATTTTCTGGTGCTGAAGATGCGGGCAAGTAGGATGGCTATAGACACTCGTGCTAGCAATGAGGCAGGATGAGCCAAAGGAGCGAATGTCCAGTTCAATCTTGCGATTTGCTGGAGTTGGACTGGTGTCAGATCATTCTTCACCTTCCCCAGCCCCTGGTGACACATTGCTGTGAAGCCAGCCTGATAAGCAATCTGGAAAGCAAGGGCGGCGAGGATAATCCAGTCAGGAGAAGCCCAGCCTTTGGAAGATTTGCGTCGCAAGTAAAACCGAAGAAAAACGAAAATGATTGCTAGAGAGGTCAACAACCAGCTGATCCCCATACTGAGGGGCCCGATGTCCTCCATGGTGACGGGAAACGGTGGAATTTCGACTCGTATGACTTAGAGTAGATGCTGTAGAAAGATTACGTGCACAGACGATGCGAAGACATGACAGACTTCATATGGCTGCGAAGGAATCTGTCACGTCCAAGGCTTCCCGTGGGCGGCAACAAACTGCCATGCTTTGCAACATGTGTGCATCCTGTAGGAGGTTAGGCGCACTGACACATCCCAGCCTGCTGAAAGTGGGAGCTGGTTCCACTGCATATTCATTGTATGTAACATTTCGGTCGCAAGGGGGTGAGGATATCACAGCCTTGCGCCCATGCTTGGAGCAATTTGGGCCCCCAATCATACACAACAAGGATATGCTGCAGATGCATGGGGTCCTAGTTTACGTTGGTAGTTAATTGCTTTTGGGCGACAGCGCGATAATCCGCTGATCGTGGACCCATGAAGCAAAAGATCACCACCGGTTTTGATGCATGCGTCCAGGCATGGTAAATGCAACACGCTATCATCACAAAACGGAAGCGGGGCCGCATGTCTGTCGAATGTGCCAGTGATACATAAAACTCTCGACTCCAAAGATAGGTCTTAACCGGAAGAACCCAACTGCTGCAGGACCTGATTTGTGGGCTCGGCCAGCTCGGCATAGCAGGGATATGAGCCAACTGTATGACTGCATACGAAGATACTGCATTGCTGCAAATACAAAATTGAAGACGGTATGCTTGGAACAAAATGCAAAATTATTCATTAGTGGTGGAGACACGAGTTCTCTTGAAAGGTGACGGGAGATCAAGATTCATTCAACTGTTAACGTGCTTATGCCGATAAGTTATTACCTAAGAAGTCTATTGTTTGGAGCGGTGGATGTCCTGCCGGTCTCGATATGTGTGTCAGACCTTTGAATCCTTGACCACGGCTCTGACGCCCATGCTACCGTGCTTTGGCATGGGCTTGACCAGATCCACTGCAAAGTCCAGATCATCTCGAGTTGTCGAATACAACTCGAGATCATGCCGGCGGAATAATGTGGCCAGCGCTACGTGCAGTTCCATCATTGCCAAGTTTTTCCCAACGCAGCCCCTGGATCCACGGCTGAATGATACCAAATAGTTGCTTAGAGGTTTGAAGTTCATTGGGTTCTTGGGATTCCCAAGCCAGCGCTCTGGCTTGAATTTCAAGGGTTCTGGGAATATCTTTTCGTTCAAATGCATATGGAATGCATCCATTCCTACCGGAACATTGGGTGGTATGGTCTGGTCGTAGTAATTGAGCTCGAATAGTCGATTTATACGCGGCAGCCGCTGAACTGAACCAAAAGAAAGCCTCAGAGCTAGTCAAAGTCAGCGTTTCCTGAAATTTCAAAAAGAAAAAGACACGAGAGAAACATGAAGGGCTTCGTACATTCCATGACAATGGCATTCAAATAGGGCAGTTTTTCCAATTTGTCCCAGGGCAAAATCTTTCCTGGGTTGGGCATCGCGGTTCTGAGCTCGCGGCGAAGTTGCTCGTTGACTCGAGGATCGAGTAGGACATGAGCAGTTCCAAGTGTGAGAGTCCATGTTGTTGTCTCAATTCCAGCTCCATTGACAAGTATTGCTTCTTGCGTCAGTCTTTCCAATGACTTGTCTCTGGAGGGGAGATTCGAGCCCAGGATTTCATGAAACACAGTGGTCCGCGAAGTCTTTTCGTTTCTAACACGGGCTTCGGACTTGATATGCTGCAGGTGGCGTCTCATGTCCTTTGGCCAGTCAGTACATATTATGCTGCATAAAATGTGACGGCACTTACACTGCGGAATTGGACAAGAGGTCTTGCTGTAGGCGTCAACACACTGAGAAGTGTGTCAGGCAAATACTTGATCATCATGCCAATGATGGGAAAATGTGTAGCGTAGTGTGCCATGTACGCAATGTTAGACATTGCCTCAGGGACTGGAGACCGGAAGTCTGGTGCATCGCGCAAATTGGAGGAATGACCAAAGGCGAGCTCCATGATCATATCAGCGGTGAGACTTGCCCACATGTGATTGAGCTGGATCACGCGTCCACTCTCCTTAAACTCAGTGTCCAGTCTCATGGAAATTCTGTCCATGATTGATTGGAGATCATCGTTGTAACTTCGGACACGACCATGTGAGAAAAACGGTGCTAGCGCAGCACGACGTGATTTGTGCTCTTCTGCACTGGTTGTGCTCAAAGTAGAGTCTGGGTGGTTAAGACGGTACCGAAACCGCTCCATTTTGTCGATTGGCCTTGATGGGTGGCTGTTGCAAAAGACTTCATCATAATAATCAGGATCGTCGATATGGAGCTCTTCGGGGGTAATTCGCACTACAGGCCCATATTGCTCATGAAGCCTCTTGATCTGAAAAGCGAACTGGCCGCCACCCTTACTGAAGAAATCATAATAAGCTTCATACCAGAAACTTGCTGCTGCAAGCTTGGGTCCAGGGAACTTGGAAATCGGGCTCCAATAGAGTCTGTAGATGATCAACAAAAAGTTGTACAATATCCAACTTGACAACAAGAAGATGAATATGGTGCCATTTGAGAACATGTCGTGAGTCCACGACTGTGCAATTTGATGCCAAGAGCCAGACATGTTGTTTGAAATGCGACTGGTCGGAAAAGAAAGCAATTTGGGTTGTAGTACTCAAAGCATAGGAAATCTACTGCGGTTCAGAGCTGCTGGCTATGGCCCCAAATCTTATATGACATTACACGGAGCGACGCCTCCAAGTTTGTTCTCTGTCGGCCTGGTGATCAGGCGAGGTATGGTTGGTTGTATCTTTCCAAGCTAAAAGAGTAGTCCATAGCCGAAGGCATATTCCATTTTGCATATTGTTGGCCCCCGATAGTGCAAGGCTTGGTGCATGTAGACTGGCGGCTGAGTAACGTCCGTCTAAAGAATGATAACAAAAAGCTGAATGCTCTATTGCAAGGATAGCGGGTACGTACGAGGTACAAGTAGATAAATCGACCCCTCCAGTTCCACAAATTGCATATGCCAGGTCACATTTTGAGCCCCTCCTGATGCAACCTGGCAGCCTGCCGGGATGTTGATGTCCAACCAATGAACCAATGCAGCATGCCCCCCGCCTGACGATGTAGCTCAATGTGCGCAGCCAGTTGGGTGGCGGCAAAGGGAAGCCTGTAAGCCGCAGCTTAGTTCCTCTACCATTTGTATTTACTGTTCGCCATTTTCTGCCCCGAACAGACTCTGGTGTTTCGCCAAACTGATCAAATTTGTCCAGCGGTTTAGTCCGAGCTATCTGAACCACGCACACTTCATTTACCATCTTGCCCATCATGTCATTCGTGGTTTTCATCAGTGGTGTTAGTAAAGGTACGCCAGCCCATATTATTGATTTCGATCTGTTCTCGTTGTTGGTTGTCTCATGAGCGAGGCTCGTGGTGTCCGAATGCTTGCTGACTCACGTTCCAGGAATTGGAAAAGGCTTTGCCCAGGCCTATCTTTCCAGGCCCAACCACATCGTTATTGGTAGCATTCGCGAGAGTGCAGCCTCAACGCCTAGCGTGGCGGACCTGCGGTCAATCCCTCCAGCAGAGGGATCCAGGTTGCAGCTTGTCACCATTGNCACATCGTTATTGGTAGCATTCGCGAGAGTGCAGCCTCAACGCCTAGCGTGGCGGACCTGCGGTCATTCCCTCCAGCAGAGGGATCCAGGTTGCAGCTTGTCACCATTGAGAGCAAGTCACCAACGGATGCAGCAGATGCCTTGAAAGAGGTAGCTGCCTCTGGTATCGACCATCTGGACCTTGTTATTGCCAATGCTGGAGGCACTCCAGTCCCAACGACCCCCTTCGAAAGTGTCGAAGCCCATGAGATGATCCGAGAGTACCAGGTCAATGCGGTAGGGCCACTCATGTTGTTCCAGGCATGCCGTCCCTTGCTACAGAAAGCTACTTCACCGAAGTGGATCTCTATCTCTACAGGAGGAGGCTCAATCACTCTCATGGGTAAAATTCGTTCGTGGGATGGCGCCGCATACGCTGCCGCCAAGGCTGCACTGAACTGGATTACTAGGTAATGCGGACATGGTTGATTGATTGCGAATACTAATTGAAGACCAGGGCGATACACTTCACGAATGAGGGATTCGTTGCTGTTGCCATCAATCCTGGGTAAGACCACTTGATAGATCATGAGATAATAGAGGAAAGAATTGACCAGTCTTCAGCCTGGTTGGAACCGATATAGGCAATTGGATCGCCAAGGAATGGGGAATCCCACCTACATACACCATTGAAGAAAGCGTTGGGGGTATGATGAAAGTGGTAAGTGTTGTCAGGCATGGACGTAAGCAGCATATTTCTCTAACTGTAATCAGATCGACGAGGCAACTCGTGAGCAGTCATCAGGCAAGTTTTTCAGAATGAATGGTGAGGAAATTCCATGGTAGGAAAGATGAGCTGGAAGCAGGAATGGAGTCGGTATGGTAGCCGAATATAGACTCACGAACCTAATTGATTGATTGAAAGGGGCTCCCTCCTGATTTTGACGTACCAGATATAGCCCTTCACAGTGTCTGACATAGGTTAAGCGTATTGGCGAGTACGAAAACTCGGTAAATACGTTGTATATCGCCTGCCAAAACTCGCTGAACAAAATGTACCAGACCCGGTCATTCCGCATAACAAGACTACCTGACTACTCACGGATGAAACCTTCAAATAAGTAGAGAATATCTACTCTACTCGGTTTGGGCAAGTAAGTGAGTGGGAAGTTCCTTACTCGACTTACTTTACTCATACCAGACGCTAGCCCTTTGTAATAAATTAATAGTCAATATTTAGAATATTTCTTACGTGGGACCCACGACCAGTTTGAAAGTGCATGTTATAAAAAACCGAGGTTTCTACCAAAGGACTAATTATATTCATGCATGGTGGTGGCAAGTTAGGCAGGATTTCGGGATGTCAACTTGAGTACCCAGGTGAATTGCTCGTCTAAAACAAAAGTTTAAAGGCGGCACAAGCGGCCCTCAGAATCGGAGGCCCAAGCTTCACTCCCCACAGCAGTTGCTGCGTAAAGCAAAATTTCCGGGTCGTATTTAGACTTGACAGCGCGCAATTGCGGATAATTGGCGCCATAGAATGCCTCGTCCCACCCAGCCTGCTCAAAGCTGGCCTCATTGAGATAAGCACCGCCACTTGGCGTTGCAGCTTCGATCCGGGGCATCACTGTATCTGTCAACTGAACCTGGCGTGCTAGCATTTCATCCCTGGGTACGGAAAAGTCCCATGACATCTGTATCAAGCAAGTCATCAAGGACGATCGCCAGACGGGAAAGACTGCATTATCGAAAGCAGGACGCTTCCGCGCATCAATTGCAACGCATATGACATTGAACCCCGCTTCAACGGCGAAACGGAATGCCTCAGTCACATCCAATGACGTGTTGCTATTTTCGATGAGAGATCTGGGAATCAGGCGACCACCAACAATTTGTGCTGCAGGTGTGCTTTCGGCGACTGGTTTCAGATATGAATCATACATATCGAGAAAACCAGCATGTTGAGTTGCTGCAAGACTGGAATTCACGCCGGCTGGAGCCAGCGTTGCATTCATCCCATGCAATATGGAGTCCACTGCTGTGATGTTGCTATTTGGAATAGCAATATTGAAGGCCGAGAGAGAAGTTTGACTGATCGAGAAGGACGCCGTAGCACCTGAACTGACAAGAGGAACAAGGCTGCCGTGAAAGGCCGTGACAGCACGCCAGAATTGCTCGACGCCACCGACAGTAGCGTTGCTGAATGAGAGACTAGCGGCACTCATAGGAGCGTCCGGATATACCCGCATTGTCATAGAAACTACAACAGCGAAAGTGCCTGGGCCACCACCACTCAGTGCCCAGTACAGGTCGGAATGGGCGTGTGGACTTGCGAAGAGATGGGTGCCATCTGCTGTCACCACCTCCCACTCCAGAACGTTATCTGCGGCCATGCCATAGATGGACGTGAATACGCCGTGCCCCCCGCCGGCAGCATAGCCACCAGATATACCGACAGTCGGACAAGTGCCGCCAACAATACGCAGACCCTGTGCAGAAGCTGCTGTATAAGCATCATCAAAGATAACACCTGCTCCGAGTCTTACACATGGGCCTTTGTACTGAGAAGTATGGTTGCATTCATTAGAAAACTCAATCTTATTCAGACTGTGCATCCACAAAGACAGAGAGCCTTTCCCTGTCGACTTCCCCAGAAGACTATTGTGCGGCATCAGTTGATCCGACTTTTATCTTGTAAGTCATCGATCACTTACTCGTGACCAGTGTTCTTCAAGACAAGTCGAACATTCTTCTCGCGAGAAAACTGAATGCCTGCTTGAATATCGCTAACCCCGGTAACATTGATGGTGTAACTCGCATAGTTGCCGAGAGTACAGGGTGTTTGTCTTGCAGTGAAGGGATCGCAGCTTTGATTTTGGAAATACGGCGCAAGAATGTCAGCGGGTGACTGTAGACTGCGAATATTTAGCACACATTCATCTATGTAACATTTCTCTTCGGTGCTTACTGCGGAGTATCAAATGCCCAGACTTCCTTGAGAGCCGTGCAACTATCTTCGTTGAAGCTTGGATCATGGCAAACGTGAGAGATTGGCGTAGTTGCCAGCAAACGGCCGCTCACACTGCTGTTCAGCTGTGCCCATTCTGAGTCTACGGGCCAGTCCGCATCACCTGGAATAGCCTTGCAGAAGGTATCCCGTGTGGCTGCCTTAACGAAGTCAAAGGGCACAGCAAAGGCTGTTGAGTCCAAAGCCCCTAAGGACAGCAAAAGAATCTCAAGGAGTCTCATGATGGTTGGACTAAAGTGTGCTCGAATAATCTTTGAAGCAGGCAAGAGAATCGAGGCCGGGTTGCGAAAGACGCTCCCTTTCACTGCGGTATGAAATTGTGTCATGTACGATAACCGAGGAATAGGTACATAGCAAATCATATCCCGTGTCCAATTTACCGTTGGTTGCTCCCCACTTGGGAATGTGCCAACCGCCAAGTCAGGTAGAACTCTTCTGATTGCTTAAACAACACTTGGGGTCCATGCAACATTCGTAAGGCGGATTTCGGTGAGACCTGATGAGTACCTAGAATGATCTTGCCTGCCTAGATATTGAGAAAGGTATCCACGATACGACATGCAAACTCGTCTCAGTAAGTATATTGATTCTCGTGCAAGGGCATGCGATGATCATGCAACTTTCGTACCACCATGCACTCATACTGTTGTCTCCAGGCACACCATATATTACTCTCCATCCGGTGAAGGTATATCACGCACGGCAAGTGATAATCCTCCCAAACGGGTTGGGGGCTGCAGATTACGGCACCAACGATTGAAATGCAGTTGGGGCCGGATCTCAGAATCCTCCCCGCGAGGCTCGCGGCAGTCACAAGCGGCAGGCTTCGGCGACGGTTTTAGACCTAGCAATACCGCATTAGGATGCGGTTCCGCCCGCACTTGATGCCCGCAGCCCTGTGCGGCCCCAGATTACGGGAGGATTCGCGCAATTCTTTTTTGACTAATGTTGTGGGGGCGAGCAGGGGCGTTTACTTCAGTCCTACCATCATCCATGACTCGGCTGGGGGGCTGAAATTGGTGCGTACTATACAAAGTAGTGTGCCTCATATGCAGCAAGGTTCTTTTACGGTAGGGCTGATCGCCATAAATGGCCCTGTTCGGCGCTGAACTTGAGAGCGCCTGGTCTTTTTGAATTCAAACTTACAGCATGTATATGCGCTGCAGGCATACTGCAAGGCTGGCAAATTGACAGCAAGGATCTCCATTGGAAGACTCCGATCTTGACACTACTTCACATAGACCCCAAACAGACCTAGATACCGAAATAGTGGCGGATGAAATCGACCTGGGCCGCCATGGTAGGCATGAAATCGTCGCCATCCAACACATCCATATGACCCCTGCCCCGAACGATATGCATTCGTTTCGGCCCTTCTATCTTGTCTAAGATCAGCTCCTTCTGCTGTGACATTGGCGATATGCGATCCTCCTCTGGAGTCACCAACAGAACGGGCGTCGAGCCAAGGAAACGCAAGGCTTTGAATGGAGACCAGGCCATGATGTTGTAATACGTTTGAATCGACGTATTGATTTCCAGATTCGGCAATCGCTGCTTCGACTGCAACACAAATTCCAATTCATTGGCTCCCATGCCCCCCCCAAAGCCGGCGGGGTTGTCACCTTTTTCGGTAATCATGGGAAGAGAGAATGGGTTATTTCCAGCCAGCTGGGACTCACGATCCTGCATCGCCTTGGCCAGCACACCCCTTGACTTGGTCGCTTGTAGCTCCCACGTAGTCAGCGGGCACACTGCGAGGGCAAGTTGGACGCGGGTGTCCAACGCGGCCGCCGCTAATGCTACAGCCCCACTGAACGAGAAACCCCAAAATGCGATGCGGCTCGAGTCGACTCTCGTGTCGGACTTGAGATAAGTCAACGCATCATGATAGTCCGCCGTTTGCTGCGCAGGGTCGATGTTGTTGCGAGGAAGCCCCTCACTCGTTCCAATGGAGCGAGGATCGAAGACTAGCGCCGTGATTCCTGACTCCTGGAAGTATTCCGCCACTTTCGGGAGCAGGGTTCCTCGAGTGAGATTGAACTTGGACAAGAAATCAGCCGACGTCTCTCGTCTGTGGTAGGGATACTTACTCCCGGAGTCATGACGATACCGGGGCCATAAGACCTTGCTGGGTATATCGTACCCCTCAGGGTCAAACCATCCAAGGTTCGGAACCCGACCTCTTCACAATGTGCGTTAGGCGCCATGATATCGAAAAATCTTAAAGATGTTGGTTTGCGTAGTGTTACTGCCGTGTCTAAAGGTAGGCTGGCAGCCCCATCTTTATACAACAGGACAGGTCTTGGTGTGGGCCACTACCGAGGTACCCAGGCATTCTCATGTCACATAGCAGTTAGTATAGAGTACTCGTGGTCATACTTAGCGTACAAAATTGAACATGGTGAAAGTCTCACATAGATACCTAGGTACCTACCCGCGTATCTAGGTAGTTACACATGCTCGCAACATTGGGGCCGTATGGCGCGATAATTGGGGACAAGCTACTGTTCACTTTTTGTGTACTCTTAGTTAATCCACTTAAATTGCATGAAGCGCTCGTAAGAATGCCCACATGTCAGCAGTGTCTTTCACTCTCGATTACCTCTCTTCACATTCTCGACTGCTAGGTAGTGTGATTTTGGAGGTCACTGAGTTTTCCCTTCTTCTCCAAATGCAAAAGCCAAGGATCTGAGATATTGGTTATCTTTACAAGGCACCTTGATACTTGCTTTTCAAAGTCTGCGCTTTGAATTCTACACGTCTGCCAAGATGGGTGCAAATCATGACGCACCTGGATATGATGGATCTAGGCATGTTGAGGACGCAACACCTGAAGCACACATACTCTCTCATCCATTTCATTCCGAGGTCCCAATTGCCATTGTTGGGATGGCATGCAGACTGCCTGGACACTGCATGACACCCAAAGATCTGTGGGAATTCGTTACGAACGGAAATGTAGCGAGTATCACGACTCCGGACAATCGTTTCAGACTGGACGGCCATTACGATGGCTCGCAAAAGACAAACACCATGAAAACACCGGGAGCCATGTTCATGGAGGATGTTGATCCGGCCGCATTCGATGCACAATTCTTCCAAGTCAATTCCTCGGATGCTTGCTCCATGGATCCTCAACAGCGAGTTTTCATGGAGGTTGCGTATGAATGCCTAGAGAACGCGGGAATTCCCAAGGGGAAGGTCGAAGGTACTCGGCTGGGCTGCATTGTAGGTGCAAGTGCTGTGGGTACGTATATGCCGTGCGATGATGCAGAAGCGCGACGCTAACTACGCTGTTTCTTTTCCTGCAGACTACCATGACATGGATTGCAGAGATCCTGAAGACCGCACCAATTCTCCAACAATAGGATGCGGGCGTGCTCTTCTCAGTAACCGAGTCAGCCATTTTCTTGATGCTCACGGGCCGAGGTAGGTAGCACCCAACCTTTACAATGGATTTGATGACCATTCTAATCATATTTCAGTATCACTATTGATACAGCATGCTCTAGCGGACTTACCGCATTACAATTGGGTTGCCTGTATCTACGGAGCAATGAGGCTGATTCAATGCTGGTCGGCGGCGTCAACATGTATCTCAGCCCAGAAAGGAACCAGGACATGGGAGCTATGCGCGAGACAGCTTCTGCCACAGGTTATTGCCACTCATTCGATGAGAAGGCAGATGGATATGTGATAGCAGAAGCAGTGAATTCGATATTTCTGAAACGACTCGACGATGCAGTACGCGACAATGACCCTATTCGAGCTGTCATACGAGGCGTCGCCGTCAACAGTGCTGGAAGAACAACTGGCATCGCCATGCCGAATCCCAGAGCGCAAGAGGCTGTGATTAGAGATGCGTACCGTTTTGCTGGGATACCAGCTTCGGAGATCCCTCAGACAGGCTATGTCGAATGTCACGGCACCGGTACCCGAGTTGGGGATCCTGCCGAAGTTCAAGGACTGTCAGCCGTTTTTCGCACCACCAAGTCCCGAAAAAGTCAAATCGTTCTCAGTTCGGTCAAGAGCAACATCGGCCATTCTGAGGCAGCCGCAGGACTATCAGGCATAATCAAAGCCGTCCTCTCTATTGAAAAGGCCCAAGTACCAGGAACAGCCGCACTCGACACGCCAAATCCGGCGATAAACTTCGAAGGACTTGGATTTTCATTGTCTAAACAGACGATGTCATGGCCTATTCACTCAAAACTGCGTGCTAGTGTCAACTCATTTGGATTTGGAGGTGCCAACGCACATGCAGTCCTGGAATCCCCAAGGTATCTTCTTGGGTCACAACCACAGCGTCACAAATCATGTTACTTGAGCAGTGACGATATTCAAGAGGACTTCTTCTTCCAGGAAATATTGCAGCCTGAGAAAAAGACTGATTCAAGACCACGACTTCTTGTACTATCTGCAAATGACGAGGATTCTCTCACAGCCTACACAGCCTGCCTCGTGTCTCGCCTGCTAGACCCAGCAGTCCAGGTATCCACACTCGATCTCACGTACACTTTTTCACAACGCCGAAGTCTGCACCGACATCGCGCGTACGCCATTGTACGAGAACCAAGCGTCAAAAGAGAGTCTATAACCTTCGTAAAGCGTCTTCCTGAAGCACCAGTGGTGGCTTTTGCCTTTACTGGCCAGGGTTCGCAATGGCCCATGATGGGCAAAACCCTGTTGGAGAACTACAAGAAGGCCGAAGAGACAGTGAAGAGTCTTGATGATGCCCTGAGGCAGCTTTCGCACCCCCCGAACTTCTCACTGTTCGACGAGCTGACCCAAATCCGTGAGGCGTCCGCCCTTCGGCGCCCAGAATTTTCCCAGCCTCTGGTCACTGCATTGCAGATAGCTTATGTGGATGTCTTGTCGTCTTTCGGCATACAGCCTCAGTTTGCCGTTGGTCACTCTTCTGGCGAGATTGCTGCTGTCTATGCTGGTGGCTTTGTTTCCGCCGAAGCTGCCATTAAGCTTGCGTATCTTCGCGGCTTAGCTGTGAATCAGGCTGGTGCGCATTCAGATGTCGGCATGCTGGCCGTGGGACTCCCATTGGAAGCTCTGAGAGAGTATATCGACCCACGTGATGATGCAATACAGGTTGCATGTTACAACAGTCCGAATAGTATCACTATCTCTGGCAAGCTAGAAGCACTCGAGACTCTGCGATCAACATTAGAGAACGCAGGTCATTTTGCCCGTCTTTTGCAAGTCGCTGTCGCATACCACTCGAGTTTCATGTACCCTGCGAGCGCAATCTACGGCGAGATGCTTCAGGAGATATGGGATTCTTCCTTTGACCAGGAGATCACGAAGCCAAGAGCCAGGGTGTTTTCCTCTGTCACTGGTGCAGAAATGACGACGGCCCCTGATATCTCCTATTGGCAGCGAAACCTGGTTTCCAAAGTGGAGTTTGAGATGGCCGTCAGACAGATGATTCAGCCAAAGACTGGACCGAATGTTTTCATCGAGGTTGGACCTTCTAGCACACTTTCCAGCCCCCTCCAGGAGATATTTCGTGGTGCTGCGGATCACCGATCCGAATTCAGATACACCTCCGTGGCAAGGAGAGGTCACGACATCAATGACCGCCTTTACAGCGTCCTCGGCCTATTATTTGGCCTCGGAGTGGCGGTGGATATCGCTGCTGCGAATCAGTACGAGACCGATAAGGTTGCTCCAAATTTCCTCACTGATCTTCCCAACTACGCATGGAACCATTCTCAGAAATACTGGAACGAGAGTCTTGCCAGCAAGGATTGGCGTCAAAGGCCATTTGTGAGGCATGACCTTCTAGGGAGCAAAGTGCTTGGAACCAACTGGTCCAATCCAACTTGGAAAAACAAGCTACAATTGGAGGATCTACCTTGGCTCATGGACCACAGAATTGGGGATCAAGTTGTGTTCCCTGCATCTGGCTACATTTGCATGGCAGTTGAGGCTATGTATCAAGCGAATTTCATGGGAATTTGGAAGGGAACAAAACCAGAAGAATGCGTGTTCCGGCTCAGGGATGCCAAGTTCTCGCGGGCTCTTGTGATGAATGCCTCCGAGAGCACCACTGTAAGTCTCAGTCTTGCCCCTATTGGCGACTCTGATGACTCGTGGTACAAGTTTCGAGTGTCCTCGATGAAATCCGACACCTGGCATCAAAATGCCTCCGGGCTGGTACGAATTGATAGTGGATGCACAGAGTTCGCGCAGTCTGCTACGCCCATCGCGCCTCTGGAGAACCCGACTTCGGCAAAGGAGTGGTACAATGACGTGCAAGAGAATGGCATGTGTTTTGGCCCAGCGTTCCAGACCCACCTGTCTGTTGAATACGCATCAGGCAGTCGAAACAGCCGTTCAATCGTGTCGGTCGCACCTCCAGCTTCAAAATGGCAGCAGTCACGCTACGCTCTGCATCCAGTGTGCATGGATGGCTGCTTTCAGGCTGCTAGTTTCGTACTGGCTCACGGTGACATCTGTGACACCTCTAATACCATGGTGCCTTTGGGTATTGAGCAAATGGCTCTGCCGATATCATCGCAGCAGGACTCACAAGCTATTGCATTAGCGAGTACTGAGTATTCTGGGGTGGGTCGCCTGGATTCCTCCAAAAGTTACAGCCTCTCTTGTTCTCTGAGAAAACCAGAGACAGGAGCCGTTCTACTCGAGTTGAAAGGACTTCGCTTGACTGAGATTGACTCCCCTCGGATATCTTCTTCGCCCCATATATACACTGAAGTTGTTTGGGAGGCGGATGTCGCTCTTATGACGGAGTCTGACTGGAAGCAAGTTGAACGCCAACTAACAACGAACCATGATGACCAGTCCCACGACAAAGCTGCAGCACTTGCTTGGAAACTTATCCATATGGTCGCACATAAGAAGCCCAACCTGACACTTCTAGAAGTAAATCTTGACACCCAAGATTCTTCATCTTTGCTCCTCGATGAACACGACCCAGGACTACTGGAACCCTCTCAATCATCGGGACTTTTTCGGTACAGCTACTGCTCAAGCAATCCGAGCATCGTGGCTGCGTTGGAGGAAAGACACCAAACCAAGAGTCAAGTAGACTACACTCTGCATGACTTTTCTACATCATGTCTTTCCATGGATACGTATTTTGATGTGGTTGTAATGAGAGTGTCGTCATGCCAGGATGAAAAATCTTGGCGCGCCTTGGAGAACGCTCGATCGAGTCTGCCCGAGAATTCCATCGTTCTCATAGTGTGGAACGAGCCCCCGACTGATGCGATGGCTGCAGTTCTCAACCACTCGCAGTTCCACAGGTTCGCACGGATAGAGGCTGGGTTCATTGGCATTGCCGTGCAAAATGAAACAAACCCGGAGTCCAAAAACGTCACCTTGTTCAAAATGGATGAAGACCGAACACACCCATTTGAAATGGAGCTTCAGAGATTAGGCTGGAACATCCAGCATCTCACGGTCGACTCTGGTGTTTGTCCGCGAAAGCACGTTGTCATACTTGACGAATTAACAACATCTGCGATGGCATCCATCAAGCACCAACACTTTGTCATGCTGCAAACTTTGATCAGATCAGAATGCAATATTCTATGGGTCACTCGAGGTTCGCAGATGCAAGTGGACAATCCTGACTCTGCAATGGTCCAAGGGCTCCTCCGAGCGGTACGGAATGAAAACCGAGCTTCCAATATCATCACACTGGATGTCGAACAATTTTCTGGGACTGGATCCCTTCGTGCTGTTGAGAAGTGCTTGGCCATGCTCCAAAGAGATCCCATGATGCAGGGGCAAGACTCTGAGTTCGTCGAGCGAGGTGGAATCATCCATATAAGCCGTGTTCTGCCTGATTCAAAGGCAAACACTGCTGTGGAGGAAGTGCATGCACGTCGCGGCTTTCAATCAGTGGATTTCCATGATCACAGTAGAACCATCAGACTCTATGCTGAACAGGTGGGCAGCATTGAATCTCTTCAGTATCACGAGATATCTTGTGAACCAGCAACGTTGAAGGGAGATGATGTTGAAATAAAGGTGGAGGCCGCCGGGGTGAACTTCAAAGATGTCGCCATTACATTAGGTCTCATCCCGGAAAATGAGCATCTACTAGGCGGAGAAGGCAGTGGCGTCGTCACTCGAGTCGCGCCAGGTGTCACCGACGTCAAGCCAGGTCAACGTGTGGCCTTCTTTGAGAGAGGTTCTTTCGGTAACAGTGTTACAACGACCACGAAACTTCTTCATACGATACCAGATACAATGACATTTGAGGAAGCAGCCACAATCCCTTGTGCGTTCATGACTTCAATGTATTGTCTATTTGACTTGGCTGGCGTCAAAGCCGGCGATCGAGTCTTGATACACTCAGCCACAGGCGGAGTCGGAATTGCGGGGATCCAGCTTTGCCAGTATGTCGGGGCGACTGTAAGTAAATGATTTCACTTTGTTCTCGTATACATCCAACTATCCCTAATGGATAGTCAACGAAATCGTTCACTAAACAATTGACTCAAGATTTACGCAACTGTCGGCTCGCAAGAGAAAGAAAACTTTCTGGTGTCTTCTTTTGGAATCGCCAGAGACCGAATCTTTTCTTCCCGCACCAGAGCATTTGCCCGACAGGTTCTCAATCACACTGATGGCCGTGGTGTCGACGTTATCCTCAACTCTCTTACCGGAGACCTGCTGGATGAATCATGGCGCATCATAGCAGACGGCGGTACCATGGTAGAGATTGGGAAGAAGGACATTCTCAACAAGAGCTCACTGTCCATGAGTCCATTCATGCGTAATGCAAGCTTTCGTTCATTCGACCTGTCGCACAGGGAGATGGATGATGATAGGAAGTCAAGGTAAATATCCCAAAAGAACTCATACCAGCAATAATTAATGGCAAATTAGGCTTCTGTCAGAGACGTTCCGACTTATTCAGCAAGGACACTTGAAGCCTATCTCCCCTGTTCATCAGTTCTCATTTGCAGATATACCTGCAGCTCTCCGATACATCGGCAGTGGAAAGCATATCGGCAAGCTTATCATCACGCATAGCAACAGTTCCGAAGTTGTTCTCCCTGTTCGCCCTGCACGACCGTCGCTTCGGCTGAAGGAAGATGCAACGTACCTTGTCGTTGGTGGTCTTCGTGGTCTATGTGGCAGCATGGCAGTGTCACTAGCCAGAGACGGAGCTAGACATCTGGCTATCATGTCTCGAAGCAATCATGGCGATTCGGTATCGCAAAAAGTCAAAGACGACATTGAAGCATACGGATGCAGAGTCAGCTTCCTTCGTGGTGACGTTACTAACATGGAGGATGTGAAGCATGCCTTCCGGACGGCTGTTCCATCCATTCGCGGTGTTATACAAGGCGCAATGGTCCTTCGAGTAAGTTCGCATAGCATTTGATAAATTTGGTGTGTACTAAAAACGGAATAGGACCGCACATTTGACTCAATGACTGTGGATGAATTCCATACAGCAGTGAATTGCAAGGTCCAAGGAACTTGGAACATTCATAACGTCTCGCTTCAGCAAGCGTGCAGTCTGGACTTCTTCACGCTGTTATCAAGTGTATCCGGAATCAGTGGCAACAAAGGCCAAGCGAATTATGCAGCAGCAAACACGTTCCTAGATGCTTTTGCATCCTATCGACAGAGATTGAAGCTGAATGCTTGCTCCGTTTCGCTCGGTGTTGTCAGTCACAAAGGGTATCTTGCCGAACATAAGGATGTGCGGCAAGGATTTGATCCCGCGATATGGTATGGGATTGGTGCAAAGCTCCTCAGACAGATCTTGAACTTGTCCATACAACAACAGGAGAGTGGTGCAAGCAACCTCTCAGGGACAGCTCACATGATTACCGGTATACAAGTTCCACAACCCAGGTACTCCAAACTACTGGATGATCCAAGGTTCAGGGCACTTACATCACCCGACCGTGGTGTCGGAAAGGAACAGCCGAAAGATGGTGCACAGGACGCCCGCGCTTTATTCTTGGCCCTAAACTCCAAGGCGGACGCGAGAATCACTCGTGGCTTGATGGTTGAAATATGCAACAGATACCTCACCAAAAGCCTGAGACTTTCTAGCCCACTTGATCCATCCAGGCCCCTTTCAGACTATGGCGTAGACTCTCTAGTCGCTGTTGAGTTCCGTGGATCCGTGAGAGTGCATTTGGGCGTCGACCTATCCACTTTGGAAGTACTCAATGCTTCTTCACTCACATCGATTTGCGAAAGAGTGATGGAACGGATTGAAAGCTGATCATAGTCTTTGGTACCAAGACAGACCTGGTTGGCTGTACTACGCAGGGCTAGCATCGACTGCGAACCAACCTCTCGAGGCCGTGGTGTAGAGTTAAGAGGCACGTGAGCCTAGAAGTGGCTGTCGCCAGAATTGAGTTCCATTTTCCTTTACCTGTGTAATTAAGCCAGTGGGCGCTCAGGATCTTGGTCGCAGCATCTTTCTGAAGAGTAAGGCTCCTTCTAGAGTCGGTTGATGTTGTCCTTCATAGCATAATAGCAATGAATATGGGTGTCTCGTCACAGACGTATCTCGATACCACGTCCTGACCGATCAGTCCCAGCTTCGTCACACATTGATGCCAGACATCACCCAAGGTGGCCGGATCATTTCCAGCAGTTTCACAGATGCGCGACGCTCAAACCTATTGATATACTCAGTTCGACATAGTCCAAGCCACAGTTGTGGAAGGCTGTGCGCCGCCCACCTGGAACTTCCGAGTTTTCCGTGATTATGTGGCGGCTTCTTTAGGTCTGACAGGGCTTGCAGTTCGCCTGAGCATTTGATTCGCAGGCGAGCAATTCTGAATAATGCTCAACTGAGGGTGGAAAGTTCTACGGAGCTCAAGATTAAGATATTAGCAAACGTGTGCTACCTAAGTCCATCGTTTTGCGCTTCCACGACGAGCTGAGAACGGACCACGGACCACGACCGCGCTGTGTAGTGATTTTGATGGTCATGTCTGTGTATTATCGAATGGTCGCGCCTAGGTCGAATGCATAGTGCTATTCTTACTTATACCGTTTCATTCAGCTCTCAGTAACGAAGCTAGTCTGAGAAATCCATTCCACCTCAATTGACCGGGGATACGGTCGCAACTCATGTCCTGCAAGTATGTTATCTATGCGTGTTCCAACTGATCGCCCTGACTTTCTGCCGACTCTGGTGCTTTCAGTCTTCCTCGATGTACTCGAGGTTATTGCGGGCGCGCTGCCAATAATCAAATAGCTCTCTGGTTCCTTGGATGAACCGTAGCTTGAGGTCATCGTCTGTGGTCGTAGGCCGCCACTTTTTTGTGCCCAAGAGTTGCTCCACAGTTTGATCGAATCGAGCACGGAGAAGCTGGCCGTCCCATCGATGACGTTCAGATACCTGGACGAAGTCGTAGTCGGGAGAGTCCTCGTCGTAAGTTGTCGGTACAGGTGGCTCGCCATTACCTACAGGCGGGGATGTGTTGATGAGTAAGGGGCAGTTGATTCCGTACCAGTCAGGTACAATGCAAGTTTGTTCCCAGTCGAGAATGCCCGTAATGGTGAAAGTCTCCGGGTCGACCAGGATATTTCTGTCATCCAGATCGCTGTGTCCAAGAACGAATGGTAGCATGTCGTTTCGTGGTATCTCTACTTTGGGGAAGACGAGAGGTAGAGCGCGCTGATACTGAAGACATGTCGCGATCATGTCGTCGTACTCGTCAGGGAAATCTTCGTCGTCGATACCAAGTTCATCTATCAAGGCCTGCCAGTCTTCTGCCTTTTGCTCGGCGGTCATCTCTCGACGGCTCTCCCAAAGAGCCTTGGAAGCTCGAATGTATTGTTCCTCGACCTGAACGAGGGCCGCAACCCAATCATGACAGGACTTGTACGGGCCACGGCTCACATCAAGATAGAGGCGGTGTTGGCTAAAGAATGACGCATCTGTCGAGGGCCCAATCGTGAATCCATCATGTCCCGAATCTTGGTAGCCGGTGTCTTTGCTGAGGTGAGCCGACTCGTCGCAGCCACTTTCCTCGTCAGTCTCCTTAGTCACGTTGTCTGGCTCTTGAGAAACAGTCTCCTACCCGGTTTCTTCAGTAGAGTGCCCATGCAGTTCGGAAACACTCTCTTTGACGGCGGGATCTGAAATCTCGGGTGGGGTGTCCTTGGTAGGGCACCCCCCCTCTTCGGGGCCAATATCTCCGGAGGGGTCAATCAGCTCTCCAGAGACAGTGGTATGAAACGGCGTACCAGAGACAGTGACCTTGGGTGGGGATTCCTCCTTGGAGCCAGTGTCTTTGAGTGGGTCAACCGACTCTTCAGGGCTGTTCTTCTCGGAGTGGTGGCTGGGAGACTCTGTGTTGACTGTATAGAGAGAACCAATGCTGCCGAAACGCGAATTCGGTGCCCAGAGTTGAACGAGAAATCCGGCAAGAGTATCGATGATTTCTTCTTTTTTTTCCCACGGTACCTGGTCCCGCACTTTATTCAGCCCCACGCCCGGGAGCTTTTCCAGCAGTTGCCACTCGTAACCCAGCTTCTCGTGGACATAAGAGCTCCAGGCGATTGGTTTGGGAGCTGGGATGCTGGTGTTCTGCTTGAGGAACAACAGTGTCGCCATTTCGCTCTCCACCTTGAGGCGCGGGTCAACTGCAAGGGCTATGCGAAAGATGTACGTCGTGAACAAAGCGGGATGGGAGGCCTCGTAGACTTTGTGGTGTGTACCTTCGGCCAGAAATTCGACTGTGAAGTCATCTTCTTCTTGGGGCACAGCCGATGCGACGATGTCCTTGATGACGGCAACGTCTGGCTCAGAGGGCCAGACTGGACAGTAATCACGTCCGTCCCTCTCCCACTTGACCCTGCCAGGAGGGAGTAACTGTTCCCAAGACATGACGAAGATGGAGCTGAAGCTGGAATAAGGTGGTCTGAATGGTCTCGAGCCTTCTCGCGGTTTCTGTCGGGCTGCCTGTGGTGGCTGGAATTGTTGGCGCAGACGCAGAGGCAGCGGTGTCAAATGTTGATTGACGAAAGAGACAACCTGCAACCTGCTGTTCTTCTTATCTCTGTGTATGAGTCGTGAGAAATAGAAACTGCTGCTTGTGACGCACAAACGTAAGCAGTAAGAGAGAGAAGGATATTTGGCAATCCCCAAGAAAGTCAAGTGGTTGTTTGGGTCTGGTGTTTGTAGCTAGGTGGTAAGGTAGGTAGCTACCTAACTAGTTAGGTTAGTAAGGTAGCTCTAGCCTGCTAGCACTGAGGCTTCTAACCTAAACGAATGACTGGTGCCCCACTAACTTTCAAACAAACCCTGGCGGCTGCACCTAACCCTTAGTGCAGCCTTGCGCTGACCGTCACGTTGCGGTTCCTGGTGCCTGAGCACGGGCCAGCCCCACTTCGACCAATCACACACAAGGAGCTACCCCTCGACCCTAGAACACCACTACTAAACATGAAGGAGAAGAGGCTCCCGGTCCGAGTCAAGCTTACTTATGTGCTTGATGTGTCGGCACAAATGCCTGGTCGATTGTACTGTCATCAACCGACTGGACACGTGAACGAGAGAAATCAGCCCGACTGCTGGCCTACAGGCACAGAGCAAAATTAGAAGTGACATCTACGGTGGGACAACTAGTATGCTGGTTCCATATGAGCTGGGAACCTATAGATTTCCCAAAATGTTTTCCTGCATCATCGCCAGAATATGACCACTTTGTTCAAGTGCTACAAGTCCGTAATGAGAGGAAATACATAAGAAGTAGAGAAAGAGTCTATCTCATATTGCTTATTACTTTGATCATCCAGATAGTTCGGATAGAAGACGCACCATGAGATTGATACTAGAATGGCAATAGAACGAACATTAGAGCAGAGAGGAGTCTGCTCTCTGGCGCTGCGTCAAAAGTCACCTGGCAAGTAGCAGATGGTCTGATGGCTTCACACAATTGCAGATGCACATGGTTGCTGTGCCGGATTGTTCTTTGTTGAGAGCCATAACACGGCAACCCACTTGCTTGGCCAGTCAATCCAGCATCTAGCTACCAAGGTACATTGTTGAGTCGCCCGTGTTTTGAGTGCATCAATCCTCAAACACTCCCAAGCGCGACCTGGAATTTCTGCAACCGCGTTTCTCTGTCTACCTTTATTTGGTTCAAGCCACGACCTTTCTGTTTGCACCAGAACATTACTTTCACACTTTCGCAATCTCGATCCGATGCCAGCAACCATCTAGAGAGACCATTCTCGAGAAATCGTTTCATCTGAGCAACCTTCCAACCAGGTGACTCCAGCGCTTTCTTCCGGCCATCGATGCGACCCAGTACCGCAATCTAATCGATCGACACACAGCGCGAAATCGAAATCTCAACTTACCGGATCTCGCAGGTCGGCAAGCGTCATTGTGAAACATGGAAAATACCACTCTGGAGTGGTTTGGTCGGTGGCATGGGACTACATGTTATTGCAATTGTCGCTAACAGAATCAATAGGAGCCACGACCTATCGTCTCCGAACCAAAGGTGTCACCATATTTCTGGATACGTGGCTGGAAAAGCCCTCGGTCCTACCAAACTATCTTCAAACCGACGACGTGGAGGATGCCGATTACATCTTTATATCCCACGCTCACTTTGATCAGTCAGTATTTTATGAAACTTGGACTATATGAATGCTTTGACTGAACGTGTTCTCCGATCACAGCCTCCCTGGAGCGGACCGCATTGCCACAAAGACAGGTGCCGTAGTGGTCGCAAATTGCGAAGCAATCAACTGCCTACGAAATGTAGGTGTTCCCGAGGAGCAACTGTTCCCGGTGCAGGGTGGAGAACGACTTCCTCTCTTCGCCAAAGAAACACGTGTTCGAGCGAAACGAAACGAAATCCCGCTCACTTCGTTCCCACAGGGCCGTCCTCCGTATCCCCATCATTCGCTCGCAGCCCTATCCGTGCATGTGTGGCCATCGCTGCACTGCTTCATGCCGCATCCCGTACCGACTATTATGGACACTGCCGCATCTACGAAGATGAAGATCCCTTTGCGAGCACCTTGGATATCACATTTGGAATGAAGTACGGGTTGCTCAGAATCGACCAGATTCTCACGCCCGAGCAGATGGACGAGGGACTGCGGTCATTCTGTGGATACGTCAGCCAACGCGACAAGCACGTGTTCTCTCACTGCGAGGAAGGTCAACTCATGTTCAACATCATAATCGACGACAAATCCATACTCTGGAGCGCGCATCTGGGCAGCTATGAAGGGATTCTGAAAAGCATTGAACCAAAACCATCGATAGCAATTCTAGCTATAGCCGGACGAGCCAATCGTAACGGTAGGCCATTTGTGGGATCCGCGGCGCAGTATATCACACAAAAGATTCAATGGCTAGGGGAGCCGAAGCAAGTCATCTGGTGTTTACACGATCAAAGATACAGAATTTCTTCCGCCTAGGACCCAACGAGCTACTTGCTCGAATCAGAGACTAATATTTGTATCAGTTGTATGAGTCCAGTTCGAGTCGACACAGCAGGCGACTAGAAATTGGTTGAGCAAGAGACTAAGCTCCAAGGTTTTGTCATTGAAGCTAGCAGAGTTGGTTGTTCTGCAACTGTGATCTTGGCAGGCGAAAAACGGCTGAACTACACGGAAGAGGATTCCTTGGTGACAATACACGCGATAGGCAGAGCGTATGTAGAAATGTAAGATTTTGACAAAAGTATACCACTTCACTTTGATCCATGTACCAATTAGAATATGCAAGTTGCAACGTTCCTTGGCCATGTTGGTCAAAGGGAACAGGGTGTAACACAAATTATATGCATGGGTCTACCCCGCATAATTTACTGCATCTTAGGTTGTTCTCCCCGCCGGTGCCGCGCGGCGTTTCGCGGAATCGCGGGACCGATCTGTCGGCAATGGTTGAGTCTGCGACTCCGTGGTTCCAGAGGCCGACTTCAGTTTGCCGCTTACTCAGTACCAAACATTCCGTTCTGATTCACTACCTAGCTACCTAGTCAAACGATTATATGATGCGTGACCACGTGGATGGTTAATGGTAATCCTCTGGCGTTGGGGTTTAGAACGAGCCGTATTGAGCTAGGTTTTCGCAGGCTTGGGCAGTATTATATCTGTAAATTATGATAACAAAAGTCTTCGCACACTTCCATTTTGGCCAGATATATGAAATCTTATCGTATGAGGCGTTCGCGATTTCTGTGTACACCTTGCAGCCCTGTGAATAGCAGAAACTCAGGGCTGTGGGCTTTTCTAAATCTCCACATAATATGAGCATGTGCAGAATCTTCTTCTATTCCGCGTCAAAGCTTATCATTTCATCGTTTCTCAACTGTGTGAAAGCCCTCGCTAAACCATTGCAAAGTCTCGACCAAATAGGTTGGTTAGAGAGGATCTTTATCGCATCGCTGAGCAGGATATTGGCGCCGTCAGGCCGTTGTAAGAGGCCTATCCCAGTAATATAGACGTCAATATCATCTCCTGCCAATATCCATTCGCTTGTCAATTCCTTCTGGGACAGCTTGTCTACCCTGACAGTAGTTTTCTGTTGCCCTCTCGTGTCTTGCGTCTGGGGACCAAGTCTAGCGAATGACCAGAGAAAACAAACGGCAACGCACATATTGAGTGTGTCATAGCAGGCAAATTGCTGGGCTTTGCGCAGCTCGGTCACAACAATAGCTGCATGCCAGAGGCATCTGCGCGCTGCCTTCTTGTCCTGCTCTAGAAACTGCCTGAGGTAAGTACGCGATGATTCCATCTCACCCTCATTCGTTTGCCAGCCCGTGGCTTGGTACAGTCTTGCGAGTGGGACGTGCCTCAAAATTGCTAGCACGTGGACCAATAAATCTCGCTCATGTCTGCTACCTAGAGTTCATCAATGATTTCATCTAGAAATGACGGGTTCTTAAGCGAGACCTCCGGTGAGCCTGGAATGCCACGGCTTTGCATGTCTTGCTTCGCAAACATTGATTGCAATGCCGTTGATGATCGCAGCAGGTCGTTTTGTAGCATATCCTGGACATAAAGCTCGAGAGAATATGTTCTCGTAGAGGAGCTTGTTAGTCGGGGCGACTGTTGTGACAACGGAAGTTGAGGATTTGAGGGCTTATTCAAGACTTGCTGCCACTCCAGAGTTGTTTCGCAAAGCCATTCATCTTCTTTGCAAGGTGGCTTCGGAACCAAGTCTGGCAGATTAAAGAGTGGAGTTCGGTCTAGAAACACGTACTGGAGACATTCCAGAGCTTTTTCACACAAGAGTCAGCAACTGAAAACCCCATGTGCGCTTGCATTACTTACCATGAGCGCAATGAACAATGCGAGTGTGCTCTTTAGCTAACACCCAAGCATGCCAGTTTTCTTCTTCGTTCTCGTCACTTTGATCGCAATCGCGACGACCCATGTCATCTCGAGGAGCCACGGTCTTCAGCGCTTCGACCAGGAAGCTTCTTTCCCATTGTAACGTGGCATGGTATGCCTTTGTCACCGAGAAGAATAGTAGAATGTGGCGTAAGAACAGGCTTTGGATGAAGGCAATGTCCGTCCTTTTCGATTTTAAGGATGCCTGGGGGGGCGTGTGAGGAGAGGTACGAATAGCCAAAACGGAATACCACTTACACAATCTCCTAGGGCGCGGCCAAGCGGATCCTGCAAGATTATGCCATAATCATGGCTGCCAGGTATCATAGAGTACTGGCTTCCGACAGCTGCAATGGCGATCAAGACAACCCACTCCAAGCCAGTACCTTTCAGCTTAGATCGATGTAAAAATGGAAACTTTGGATCAAAGTATTCAAGATAAAGTTCCACAAACGCGTGAAGGATCTCCTGGCTAATGAACGGCGATGCCTCGCATGCTCGCTGTTGTTGGTAGAATAGATGTATAGACTGAATTTGATGATCCGAGATTCCACCAATGTGGCCAAACATCTCGACTCGAGGAGTCTGGAGAATTTATGGTGACGGCTCGGGGAACTCGAAGCAAGGGTAATCTTTGGGTGGCAAGGCGAAGCAGCATCTGAAGCATATTTCGAGAGGGATGCAGGTGTGTTGGTCTCCCCAATGGTACCGCCGACTCTGCTCTCACTCTGTGAGTCGTTTGCAGAGGGCGCAGTCTCCGTATTCTGATGTGGCTGGCTCGTATATGTTGTAGGTCCACTACCAACCGGGTCAAGTGGTGAGCATTCCAAATTCGTGTCTGCTGACAAGAACGGAAATCCTCCAGTGCCAGTACCAAATAAGTCAGATGCTCAAGGGTTCCTACTAGTATCACCATTTCCTGTATCGTTCGATGGCATGGACAGTGCTTCTGCTTTGTTTGCATTGCTCTTGAGAGGATACTCGCAAGAACTGTTATGAAGCATGCATCGGCAAACACGGATGACCACCTTGACAGCGTCGTTTTAGCCTAGCGCAGCGGGTACATGCTTGTGCAGCACGCCTAGTATTCTCCTCCGAGTCGCCATGAGAATGGTGCGTAGCGTGGTGACGCAGCAGCGTGTCTCTGAGGTCTCGTCAGTCAATGGCGACCCACGAGTGTGGAAGGTTGTTTACCTTCGTGGAAATGCTCGATTGCAATTGCTGCATCGGAAGGGTCTCAGTCCCGAATGCCGGAGGACATGACGGTCACGGTGCTCCTTGCGTTGGAAGACCTCGCCACAATGCTCACAAGAGATGGAGGAACCAGGGGAGGTTTGCATGTCAGAGGTATTTGATTCACCGCGATCGCTAGAAGTTTGCCATCCCAATTAACGCAGCATTAACGGTGAATTATTGGGGCATGTGCGCAGTAAAGGAGATGATCCCAAGGGATAAAAGTCTACAGAAAAGAAGCTCCAAGGAGATACGGTAGTGGCCGAACAAGCCGGACTAACCTACGAGGGTACAGTACAGAGGTCGCTCTCAAATGTCTTTGCCAACCCAGCCAGGTCCCACATGTATCCAACTACACACCCCAGCTGTGCCGAGATCCTGCCAGCTGTGAAAGCACATCCCAGTCTTCGGGCAGTGCTAGAGACCGCTGGAATAGGCCCTGTGAGCAACCTGCTTTAGCGAGTAGGGACTACGGCAGCTGATCTCCAGATGCAGCCACGGCCGTCAGTTTTCTTGCCAGCTCGGACTATATTTTATGGAGATAGTGGGTTGGCAAACACATTTGAGAGCGACCTCTGTACAGATTACAGTAGGTTAACTTGGTGCGGTGTGGGCTGAATGTAAGTTTGGCACCCCCACCTCCGCCGCACCCGACCAATGTTTCCACCAGACCTTTGTCCGGGCTGCAGTGAACGACGCGAAGGGACGAGTAGCGGAGCAGTTTCAGAGTTACACACAAGATAATCCATCATGCATTTGACTTCCATGTATTCCTATAGCATCATCGTAACCCCACTGCTTAGAACTTGGAAGTAGTTTGTTATATGTAAGAGAAGTTCTTTTCTTCCTGTTTAGATTCCGCGAGATGTCGAGTCGAAAGTTCGCGAAAGACCTATCTTCTCAGTATCTGAAAACTGGAAAGTCTACTAGTCTTGAAATATGTTACCTCTCCTTGCGAGTCTCTGGGGGGCTATTTCCAGATAACCGATACAACTGTAGTCTGTTACCGTCAAGGAAGCCCTTCGCTTTGCGACAGCCGTCCCTGGTAAATTTCCACGTGTAGTGCCGTCGCCAAAGTCAAAGGCAGGCGTATTGCAGGTCGACGGACAAGTGATTCCGGAAGGGGTGAGGCTGCCAAACCACGCTTGTACAAAGTCATCCATCTCTGATGAAACATTCTAGACCATTGTAAGCATCTCTGCCTACACAGTTCACTTTGATGAGTCGATCTGGGGAAGCGATGCTCGGAAGTTCAACCCAGATACATGGCTGGCCGACGACAGAAAGACCTGGACGAATACCTAGTCACGTTCCCTAAGGGTGCTCGGCAGTGTCTAGGAATCAAGTAAGCATCTCCATTCTCGAGGACCTGAAGCGCAAGGGAAATGTTCTGACGACCAATAGCCTCGCTAATGCCGAGCTCACCTTGGCCTTGGCCATGATCATCAGCAGATTTGACATTGCACCAGATGAGACCATGACGGCTGTCGACATGTACTCGTTTGATGGGTTTACGATCTCCTACAAGGATGGCACAGGGCCCCGTATGAAGCTCGTTCTCTTGAAAGCTTCTTGGTAAGGGATAGCCTACCGACAAGCGTAATACAATATCTAACAAAAGTTTGCGTACCTCGGTTATGTAAGCGAGGATGAACACTTTCGTGCTCGGCAGCACTAGGAACAACATTATTTTGTAGCAATGGCACAATAAAGTTCGAAAGAAATTTCATATTTCTGAAATTCATTCGAATACAATATCTTATTTTCACACAGTAGACATGCGACCTTCGGGCAGAGCACATGTTGTAGTCCGTACGGAGACTTCTGTGAGCATAGTTTACCAGTCAAGCGGGTGCGAAATGAAGTGAGAATAAGTACAGGGTGTGCTTACGTTATCACAGTACATCATCTGATCGTCACGAATGATATTCAGACAAAATTTGGAAAATAAGTACAAAATCCAATCGAGAGTAAAAGTATCAACTATTTTGTTGCACAGTCAAGAGCATTGTGCGAAAAGGTACGGTGTTGACAACGTATTTTAGTATAGGCGCAATCTCACATTCTTCGTCACTCGCTTGCCAGTCACCACGGATTTGTGTATTGTCAGAATCCTTGCCGCGTCCCGATCATGTGATGCGCGTGAGAAAAGAAATGCAGCCCTCCATTACGGGTACCTGTTCATATGACATAAATAGCTGAGACCGCCGCAAAAACAAGCTTAAATTGATGCGTTACATAGAATCCTTGTTCGGCATGGTGTATTTGGGCAATTACGTGGAAACACTGCGCCCCAGGCACCGAAGAAGTCAGGACATGCCCGCTACTTCTGGCACTAGATCTGGTGGCTTGTCCCCCGCCGTATTTTGCCACACGTCATTTTCACACGGGTCCCAAACCTGCCCATTGCGTGCGCGGATTGAGGGGACTCTGGTTCTGCATTGTGCTCTTATACCGTCCAAGTCATCTCTTCTGTTTTCCCAGGGTCGCGCGTGGCTCCAAGGTCATGATGCTCTGCGATCGGTGTAGTCACATTCTACAGGGTCTCCCAGAGTTCCCCGCAGACTCGGAGGAAATCCAGCACCATGCTGACAGCGGCAGCTTCAAGGCAGCCATCATGGCTGGCTGCTTTGTTTGCAAGGCTCTTGCGACAGAAATCGCCGACGTGGAACGGAAGTTGGATGATTCCACGATGACCTCTTTTACTGTCTGCAGACCGCGAAAAGACCGTGCGGCATACAAGGTTGCACTGTATTGGGTTGCCCGTCGCCGCGGCGCGAAGTTTGGTCATGTCCGAGAAATATTTCTGGTCCCTTCAGAAGGTTCGTGGCTCCCTCCCCAGGAAACGACCGTTCTTTTTTTCTGTTCTGAAGTGGTACTAACCGCGCTTGTCAATCTAGAGATCGACCGTTTCTCCCCTTCTGTTGACGTTGAAGCCGACCAGGCAGCAACCGGTGAATACCATCCATGGCAATCTCGGACGTCTAACCTAAATCCAAAGCCAGCCAAACGTCGCTCTCATGATTTGGCCAAGAAATGGGTACACGAATGTACTCATCAACATCCAAAGTGCATGAACATTAATGCGTGGAAAACACATGGAGCGAGATACCAGCCCTCACGGTTGCTTGATCTTGGTGGTAGCGATGAGAAGGTCTGGAAGCTCGTTTTACGCGACGAGGAAGCAGGCATTCACCACCAATATGCCACTTTGAGCCACAGATGGAGTCCGGATCAGCAGAATCTCCTGCTCGAGTCGAACCTAGAGGACTTCAAACAAGGGCAAACAGTGGCCAGCTTGCCGCAAACCTTCCAGGATGCCATCTCGGTGGCACTCAGCTTGGGTGTCAGGTACATCTGGATTGATTGTCTGTGCATCATTCAGGATTCCGTGCCGGACTGGAAGGTCGAAAGTCTGGAGATGCGCAGAATCTACTCGAATTCAGTTGTGAACTTATCTGCCACGGGTGCGCCAAACAATTCCTTCGGCTTCTTAGACGTGCTTGACAAGCCTCTTGCGCTTCTACCTCAGATTCGGCCACCCTGGATTCCTGAAATGGATGCTCCTTGGCGCGTGATAGATCCCTTCTTTTGGTGGGCAGAGGTGACGAAGACACCGCTCATGAAGCGCGGCTGGGTCTTTCCGGAACGCTTCCTCGCCCCTCGGGTGCTTCATTTCGGCGCGCAGCAGATGCTTTGGGAGTGTGCCACCATGGACGCCTGCGAGATATATCCCGATGGCTTGATCGACTACACCCAGAGTATCGGTCACACTCGTTTCAAAAATCTGGATGCCTTTATATCCACAACCACACAGCTCCGCTTGGATAGCTCATCGCCTGTGGGCTCAGTACCGATCACACGGGATCCTCGCTTGGACGACGATTTGTTGCAGTATTGGTGCGATACAGTCGAAGCGTATACTCGCACCGATTTGACCCAACGAAGCGACAAGTTGATCGCTGTGGCTGGTGTGGCGGAGATGATGTCGGGACTGTACAAGGCATTGGGTGCTGATTCTTCGAGTTACGCGGCGGGTATCTTCACTCACCACATTCTGCCCATGCTTGAATGGCATGGACATTCTCCATGGACTGTAAGAAGCAAGTTTGCCACATCTGGTTCGAGACCACCCGGGTACCGTGCGCCTAGCTGGTCGTGGGCCAGTATTGACGGCCGGATATTCTACGAGTTCCTTCCAGGTGTGCTGGGATGGCATAACAACACCACGCTTTACCGGAAAGAGCTTTCGTGGATATGCCATAAACAATACCTCAACTACCCAAGGAAGCACCTGGGGTGGAAGGCGTTGGTCTCCAACCTGACGGCACAAGTCCAACCTGCCTCCGGGTCTCCTTTTGGGCAGATTGCAGGCGGTAGCCTCCAGCTCCGTGGTCGGGTCGTACCGATCACGGCAATACAGAGCCCAAGCTTGTCAGCGCTCTTGTATGAAGACCCTCCATTTGGACCAGACCAGGACGCGCTCGTCAAATACGGCTTACCCCTTCGCTGTATAGATGTGGTCACATCCAAGGGGGAAAGATCGTGGTGGATTACAGGACTCATGATTCAGCCTGTGGGTGATCATCAGAAGATGTATCAAAGGTGTGGATTGTTTTTCATCCCTTTTTCAGCTGGGCTTGAGGTATTAGATATCGAGATCAGTGTGGATGTCCAAGAGGCCAAGTATTCGGATGGTACAATACTCGATAATATCGAGATAATTTGATGACATATAGCTGTTGAATATCTCAGCAGCTTTTTCTTTCTGAGTAGATCCAGCTTGCTAGGGGGGAACGCGAGGACCGGCTGGCTGGTGGCATTGTCGCAACGATCTCTGTCGAATCTTCCCACTGCGCTGGTAGTGCGGCAGGTACTACCCAAAACAGTGTAACAGTCTCGTTATGTTCGTTGGTGCATTTTATATTTTATTAAATCGAAATTCAGCTGAAGCTTGGCCAGTGTGCAGCCATAAAGGAAAGGGCGCAATCGACTGACCAATCAAAGACGCTGAGCACATACAGAGGCGTCAGGCTGAACTTCAAAACGTCTTGGACTAGGAGTGACTGGGACTCACTTCGTTGAGAATGTCAGAAGGCGTTCACACTTGATCAGTGACTGGCTCACTTCTTGGGCGGTCTATCAGCGTGGCGGAGGCCAAAATCTGACACGACGGATAGATTCTGTTTGTGATTCCCAGTTCCAGACGATGAATAACACGCAGTATTTTTCGATATAAGCACCAGTTCAAACCCTCTGACCTCGATGATGAAGTCTCCCCCAATTCTCTCCAACGCCAGTGTAACATTGAACATATCAATCCGTTCCGCACGAAATTCTGAAGACATCCTACAATGAAGGACATCATCATCGTTGGCGCTGGCCCATCCGGGCTTGTAGCACTGAAGGAAATGCGAGAGGCAGGCCACAACGCCATGATATTCGAGCGCTCCAAGTCTTTAGGCGGCGTGTTCGCCAGCCCCCTGATATACCCAGATTTGCATCTCACCATTTCGAACCGCTTCATTGCCTTCTCCGATTTTCCCGATCCGACAAGAATGCACTACTCTTCAGCGGAAGAATATTTGCAGTATCTCCACGACTACGCCAGACATTTTGACTTGGAAAAATACATCAGGTACGATTCCAAAGTCTGCAAGGCCACGTTGCAGGAAGACGGCTATTGGTTTCTTCAAGTCAGATGTTCAGATACCTTGACATCGGTGGAAGCAGACGCTCTGATCGTGGCTACGGGCGCCAGTCAATTGCCGAATCTGGACATTCCGGAGCTCCAGGGTTCGACGGCCGCGTCATACACTCGAGTCAGTACGGGGAGGACTTCAAGCAATATGTTGCCAAAACCAAGGCCCGAGTCTTGGTCGTCGGAGCCGGCGAGAGCGGAGCCGACGTGTCGGCGGAGCTCGCAGAGTTATCGCCAAATGTGACCGTCTGGCTACGGAGACCACCGTGCATCGCCTCTCGGTACATGGACCATTCCGCCTCGGAGATGGAGCAGGTCCTCCTGAACAAGACACAAAGTGTCCCCATCAGCAGGTTCCTCGAGGTCAACACGGCCAATTATATAGGCTCGGGCCTCAACGTCTTCTTGTACGGCATGTTTCGCGAGTTCATCTTCCGCCTACCTGGACTCAACAAGGTCATGACGCGCTTCGACTTGGCCCATTGGGCATCGGCTAGCGGCCGCGCCGACCAGGCGACGTATGCAGCAAAGAACATGCGGACGTGTGAGGCTGTGACAGAGGACAAGCTCACGTTCGTGGTCAACGCACATACGTCTGCCAGTGGGCGGACTTGCACTTTCGGCCTGGAACAGAAGGACGACACGTCGAGCCGCGAGTTCGATGCTGTTGTGCTGTGCACCGGCTTCCGCGCAGCATTCCCATGGCTTCGCCTCCCCGAAAATACGCCTCTTGTTAACAATCCACGAACTTGGTTTCTGCACTGCTTCCCTGAAGGTCTGGGTCACTGTCTGTTCTTCCTGGGATACGCAAGGCCGGCCCAGGGCGGCATTCCGCCCGTCGCTGAGATGCTGTGCCGGTTCATTGCGATGATGCTGCGCGGCAAGGTAGCCCTGCCACCAGACTATGCGCATCTGGCACGCCGCGACATGTTGGCCGAGCGTGAGTATTACTCCGTCAGCCCGGACCTGCATACGCTCGTCGACTACAACGCCATGATGGAGAGCGTGGCGCGGCGGATTGGCTGTGAGCCTAGACTGCCCGTGCGCTGTGTGGCGATCTTCAACCTTCACATGTTATCGATCTTGTGCTTGGCATTGGGTTATTGGGAAATTAGTCCTTTTGGCTTCTGGGAAGCTGCAGTAATGTGGCTGGGCACAACCGCGGCAAGCTTCATGATGAAAGATGCCTTGCTCGTCAAGTGGATCTTTTACCCACATTGGCCTGTATGGTATCGGCAACGCGGTCCTGGTGCGAACCCTCGACATCTCGAAGATGTTCTCGGGCGATCTCCCGTCGGGGAGTCGCTGGAGATTTGTCCGCAATTCATCTTATTTGTGGTGTGGCACTTGCCAGCGTTTTACGTCCAACGCTTTCTATCATTCTTTGTATTTGGTTTATACGTCCTCTTGAAGGCACTGGACCTGGAACACGCATACATGCCGCTTGGATGGCTGCGGCCCAAGTTGTATGTACTGCATCGTTGTCCCTGGCGCGTGGGCGACTTATTTCACCCATGAATCCGGGAAGTCACAGCTGCTGTAAGATAAACAAGGGCGGTCGGAATTGCTTTCGATCAATCAATATACTTGGTATAATGATCATACAGACCTCTTCATGTACAGGTTAGGTTATGTTGGTGACAATATGTTTCACTTTTCCTCTTCTCAATAATACTACAAAATGAAGCAAACCATACTTTGGAGAAATAGCTCAGAATGATTTCGAAAGCTTTTTTTTTCGTTTTCTCTAACATCCATCTGAACTTGCATTCTCGCGCGGAAAATCTGCGGTATTTGGCCAAAGCACATTCCGTAGTTCGTACGGAGATTTTGGGAGTATAATACAGCTAGATACTCACTCTTCACATGATGTCTTTTAGATAACACATTCTTCATCATCTTCAGATTATTCTTGACCATACGTCCCCGCCCAAGGCTCATACCCCTCAGTCTGGAAGATCTTCTCCAACTGCCTCCTCCTCACTCCTATATTGCCTCCATCAAACAGCGGCAAACATACAGCATCGTCCAGCATTCTTGAGAACGGCATGCTCTTTTGGTAACTGTTCATCCCGACCACACCCATGGCATCGACGACGCACTTGGTCACCTGCTCGCTACACCAAATCTTGGCCTCCAGCGCCGTCTCGAGGCGGTTTTCCCAGCCTCCAGGTCCCTTCTCGATGCCGGCGAGCGCCTTCCAGGTCAGCAGGCGCCCGGCCTCGGCGCGCATCTTGATGTCCATGAGCTTATCCGCGACGGACTGGTGCTGGATGATGGGCACGGTGCCGCCGCGGGTGTCCGTCCTGCAGAAGTGGAGCGCGACGTCAAACGCCGAGCGCATGACGCCGACGCACATGGCGCCGACCAGGGCCGCGGAAGCGCCGAACGTCTGCTCCACGCACTGGGCGCCCGTCCCCGGTGGGCAGAGCACGTTGGCGGCGGGGACACGCAGGTCGGTAAATCGGGAGTGCGGGCCGTTGGCGCAGGTGAAGCCCGGCAGCTCCGGGTCCGAGAGGCACTCGTAGGCGGAGGCGTCGTTGCGGGCGATGTCCTCGCGGGTCACGATCAGGATCATGATGTTTGATACCGGGTCACTTTTTGGGTCTTGAGGCTCGTTGGGGCGGCCCTTTCGGCACACCACGCATTGGAGGTCGGCACCGCGGTTGTCCCATCCCGAGCAGTTCGTTGCCCAGAGCTGGAAGATTTGTCAGTCACATGTTCAGAGTCATCCTTTCACAAATCACTTGTCCGAAGTAGGAGAAAGGAAAAGGAGAAAGCAAAAGGCACCACAGGACTCCTCAGTGACTCACTTTCTCGCCATTGAGAACCCACTCGCCGCCCTCTTCATACGCTGTAGTTGTCAATCCAGGGGCCCCCTTCTCCAGCCAATTCGCCGTTCCCCCGGGCTCAGAATGCACGAATGATGCAATAGGCTCGCCTTCTTGAACGAGAAACTTCTTCAGGAACCGTCCCCACAGGTCCTCGTTTCCCGCAAGAATCAGCGGCGTAAGGCCCAGCCCAGTACCAAGGATGGTGAGCGCAGCGCTGGGCTCCACGGCAAAGAACTCCTCGACGACGATGGCTGCGTCGACGAGGGACTCGGAGGTACCGCCCAGAGGGACGGGCACTTGGCCTTTGATCAGGCCTGCCTGAACAGCAGTGCGGTATAGAGGTAGCGTTGCCTGGAAGCGGGCATTCTGGGATGAGAGCTGCGAGTAGAGCTTTGGGGCGCCCGATAAGACGGTCTGGGCAAATGTGCGGGCATTGTTACGCAGCGCAGTCTGCGCTTCTGTGAGGGAGAAGTCCACCATTTCGAGTTTATGAAAGAGCCAATATGTTCGATAAGATTATACTTCAGGCAACTCTCAATCAAAGTTGGTGATGGCTGCTGCTTATATAGGNTGCGCTTCTGTGAGGGAGAAGTCCACCATTTCGAGTTTATGAAAGAGCCAATATGTTCGATAAGATCATACTCCAGGCAACTCTCAATCAAAGTTGGTGATAGCTGCTGCTTATATATGTTTCTGAATATGGTTGCATAAACATGATCAGCATGCTGACGGTCCCTGGATAAATCTGGTTGGAGTGGAGCTCCGACCAATCGAAAGACGAACCCCGCAGCTGAGTTGATAGTCGTGATAAGTGTCTAAGACTGCAGTACCCCGTGAGCAAAGGCAATAGACTGCGCGCACTCAAGGACGTAATGTATCTAAGATCTTAAACCGATTCCGATGGCCGATTGGTGGCAAGACGATGTAAGTATCGACTTTGGATGTGATCAAGGTATTATAGGTAGGTAATAAGCTTGGAGAACAAGATGCAAGGGCACGGGCGGAGGGCAAGATCGGCAAGATGCGTATCAGTTGGATGNAGTGGAGCTCCGACCAATCGAAAGACGAACCCCGCAGCTGAGTTGATAGTCGTGATAAGTGTCTAAGGCTGCAGTACCCCGTAAGCAAAGGCAATAGACTGCGCGCACTCAAGGACGTAATGTATCTAAGATCTTAAACCGATTCCGATTGCCGATTGGTGGCAAGACGATGTAAGTATCGACTTTGTATTATAGGTAGGTAAGCTTGGAGAACAAGATGCAAGGGCACCGGGGGAGGGCAAGATCGGCAAGATGCGTATCAGTTGTATGATTGGGTTGCAGACCATATGGGCCGTCCTTTGATTGTAGTGTCCGAAAATGAGCACCTCGATAGGTAACTCAAACTGAACAAAACAATGGTATTGTACGACTATGGACCCCTTCATGTCTCGATAATTCCGACAACCGTCTCAGCACATTCTTCAGGTTGGCTCAAAAATGGGCTATGGCCTGCCTTCAATCTCTCCACTCGGAAATCTGGGATGTCCGCAACAAGTAGTTCCTGTATTTCCACGGGAATAGCCTAAAGGAATTTAGCAAAAGCATATTTTGGGGGGCTGATAAGGACGACATCTCCAACTCNAGCACATTCTTCAGGTTGGCTCAAAAATGGGCTATGGCCTGCCTTCAATCTCTCCACTCGGAAACCTGGGATGTCCGCAACAAGTCCTTCCTGTAGTTCCACGGGAATAGCCTAGGAGAATTTAGCAAAAGTATATTTTGGGGGGCTGATAAGGACGGCATCTCTAACTCACCTGGTCTAGCTCACAGATCACGTATGCCTTCGGAATAGTGAGATCTGCAGCGACAAAGTCGACGCCAGTCTCGAAAGCGTCCTGGGAATGAGGCACCAGCGTATCAAACCACTTCTGGGATTCATCCGACGACATGTCATTGAAGAAGGCGTGTTTCGCATTATCATTTGCCGTGATCAATTGATTCTTCACGTTATCTTGGGTCAGCAGCAATCATATATTCCGCATCCGCCCCCAACTTACTCTGGTGTACGGCTTGGCGGCGTTCTGCCGGACGCCCCAGNCAGCGACAAAGTCGACGCCAGTCTCGAAAGCGTCCTGGGAATGAGGCACCAGCGTATCAAACCACTTCTGGGCTTCCTCTGACGACATGTCATTGAAGAAGGCGTGTTTCGCATTATCATTTGCCGTGATCAATTGATTCTTCGCGTTATCCTGGGTCAGCAGCAATCATATATTCCGGGTCCGCCCCCAACTTACTCTGGTGTACGGCTTGGCGGCGTTCTGCCAGACGCCCCAGGAACCGCCAAACGTCGTCAGCAGGTCCATGCCGCGCTTCGGAATCGCNTCCGCCCCCAACTTACTCTGGTGTACGGCTTGGCGGCGTTCTGCCGGACGCCCCAGGAACCGCCAAACGTCGTCAGCAGGTCCATGCCGCGCTTCGGAATCGCAAAGGCTGCCAGATAGATGATGAGCGAAAGCCACCCGCCATGCCCTCTTTGGCCCGCTCCTCTATGCCGAGTCCCTGCGTGGACGTGCAGGCCGGAACCCCGCCGTAGGAGTGGCCGATGATAACAACTTCCTCTCCCGCGTCGAAGAGCGGCGACACTACCCCACGAATATGGTCAACGTCGTCTGCGGGGGTCTTGCCATGCGTGTCGGCGCCCAGAGTGGGCAGGACGGGACAGAGGACTGTGTAACCTCGAGCCCTCAACCGATCCAAGAAGGGTTGATAGCACTTGGGGTAGTGCCATCCACCGTGGATCATGAGAATGATGGGTTTCTTTGAAGAAGTCATGTTTGAGTTGTAAATTTGAGTATGCGGCAGAATACTCCAGTGAATAGCTTCATGATATAGTCGCAGCTGGCGGCGCTAGCGGGTCGGGAAGTGCACTTGGAATAGCTGCACGAGCCGCAGCATGTCGGATAGTGTTGCCGTTGCTATCATGCGGGGGAGCGACACCTAAGCAGATTAGCGCGACCGTCCGTTCCCAAGGTGGTATTTCCAGGGGACACGATTGCTGATCTGACTTGCTACACGTATGCCATGAGAAGAGGTATTGCAGATAATTACTAAATCTGGATTTTGTACTACAGTGTGATCCGTCATATGATGGCTTTCAGTTCTTGGCTGTGGTTCCTGTCAATCCTGAGTAAGGTCCGTACATACGACACGAATAGCAGACATTCATGAATACCTAGGTAAATAATGCGCCAGAAGAACGAGTTCTGACAAAATGTTGTTATAAGGCTATCTAATTGCAATTATAACTCCCAGCTTATTACTCAAGCGAACTTTTGGTTCCTTCAACAGTGGTCAGAACAACACCTAGTCGCTATCGATCAGCGTCCGCGCGCTCGTGGGAATCCCGGGCGGTAATTGAATACCCAAAGACTTCTGTAGAATCCTGAGAATGGCGTAGCTTGATTGCATAATGGCACAGTACTCTATTCACGTGGTAATTGACATTGTCACAGCTAATAGGAGAACTTTTCAAAAGGTCAAGCGTGAACGGCCACTTGTACGTCAAAGTCCCCTGGACGTATTGGCAACCATACTGCGCTGTGATGGCGTTTTTCTCTTGTCTTGAGTTTCGGTGTTGTGAATACCATGATTCACCAATGGTCAATGCTGCTGTAGGGAAAAAGCTTTTCAGAAGAAGAGCTTGCCAGTTTTCCATTTCGTCGCTACCAACAGAAGGCCCAGAAGGCGTGGTGTGCGTTATAGATCCAGGTAGTTAAAGAAGTCAGAAAGTGACCGCTTGTTAAAGAACTTCTGGGCATTGGCGCAAACTGGCTCAGAGACGGTAGTAAACTTGGTGTCGTCAAGGTCAAGAACGCGCTTGCGCTTAGGTTAGTGGCGCCTATCCAGCCCTCAGAATCTACCTAGGGAGCTGGGTTCCTGCATACACCGCAAATAGCTTCATTGTGACTTTAAGGGGCCAAGTTACGGTATCTCCTACGAGATCTAGGGTATTAAGGCGCATCCCTAAGCATGTACATGGGCATAACTAGGTAATTATCGTGTATCAGACTATTCGGATTGTTGTGATTTGCAATTTCAACCACTCTTGATACACCTCTGATCGGTGAACCACAACTGTCGCAGCATATCCGACCCGTTTGAACCGCGATTCCATGCAAGATCCGTCCCTTATTACTAGAAGCCCGACATACCGATGTATGTGGCATAAAGGAACGATATATATTTGTTCCAGCCCATTGAACCCCACATTGCCATTCATTTTAACGCCATATTCGACTTGTTTGTGATCCGTGGCGCGAAAGGATCTATTGAATTGAACAGATAGAACACTTGCAATTTAACTCAATAAAGCCAGTGTGTACCAATACATTCGCCTCTGTTGTAGGTTCGCAAACGACTTTGCGGACGGTTGCACAATATTGAATATCGTCGGATTCTGGCTGGCAATATAATGCCTGGTCATATTTAATGGCGTCGTCTGTGGAAGCCCACGACCAGGAAGGGGCTCGAGATGATGTCCCTCCTCCTGCGGTATTGTTGCCAATCGATTCGCGAAACCAGCAGAGGTCGGGAATGAGCGATTCTTCCCATAATCCTGCCACGTAAGTCTTTCCAGTTGCTCTCTGGAAGACGGCTGCCAATCCCGACAACGCCGGCAACTTATCTGACGACCAGCTAAGTTGCAATGTCGAATACTGGATCACCATGCACCTCCAGAGACAGTCTTGCCGCCATTTGAGAGCTGGCGGTATCGACGTTAGCGGCATGGACGAGAAGTCTGGATTGTGACCTTGCCGCTCGTATTGAATAATGTCGTCGAAAAGATCCTTTCTTGGCACCTCGTTGAGAAAGTATTGGGCCCCCCCCCACACTGACATTTCCGATCTCGGAAGCAATCCCATAGCAGTTCACTCGAGCCGAAGTAAACCACCCGCCGCGAGATGCACCGTTCTTGACAGGCCCAGGCCCTTGATAACATGGGGAAATCCTTTGGCGGTTTCGNTCGTATTGAATAATGTCGTCGAAAAGATCCTTTCTTGGCACCTCGTTGAGAAAGTATTGGGCCCCCCCCACACTGACATTTCCGATCTCGGAAGCAATCCCATAGCAGTTCACTCGAGCCGAAGTAAACCACCCGCCGCGAGATGCACCGTTCTTGACAGGCCCAGGCCCTTGATAACATGGGGAAATTCTTTGGCGGTTTCGTAAGTTCGTCTGATGATGGANGATGCACCGTTCTTGACAGGCCCAGGCCCTTGATAACATGGGGAAATCCTTTGGCGGTTTCGTAAGTTCGTCTGATGATGGAAAATGTGTCGTTATGAAAACCGAATGTGAGCCAACCCGTAGTTTCTCTGTTGGGAAGAAACAGCTATCATGTGGACTGGTAGTTGACGGACGCTACGGTGATATAGGCATTGCGATATATCTCGAGCATGCAGATGGACTCTTTTTGCCAGTCCTCCGGATTATCTTGAATAATGCACAGTGCATCTACCCAGATAAAGCGAATCTTGAGCATGCGTACAATTTTCGTGACATCTTGGAACAACCGAGGGAGTTCGTTCGAAGGAATGCCATTCTTGTGGTCGGAGATATTCTCCTTCGTCGTTTTGCAGAAATGTTGTTCACCCCAGCTATAACTCAGGCAGAGATATCGACCTGTGTCTCCCTGAGATTCCTGCAGCTTCCATGTATCGTCATGTTCCTCGCCCAGGTCAATATATCGATGCGGTAGTCTCGCTTCGCAATCGATCTGGCACTCGTGGTGAGTTTCGTCACATTGGCGGATCCATTCTGACAACTCTTCCAGAGCTACTGGCGAAAAAGTATTGTCTGAAAATTTCTGAGAGCTCCGAGTGAGGCCCCAAATATTTGCAGGGCCTAGTATTCCAATCAAGCCCCAAGTATTGGGTTGCCCTACTTAGAACAATAAGTCTTGACGAACCGAAATAGAAAGAACCTCGTTTAATTTACCTTCCACGCCCAAGACTCTTATTGCTCCGAGAAGTTCAATGAAGTCCTGGCGGGCCTCGTATACGATGATGCTGCTTATTGAATATTGGGTCTTAAGCCCGGCTTGCAGGAGGATGTCGCATCCGGGGCAAGCATTCGTGTAGGTATCCTCAAGGCGGAATACCGAACTTCGGCGTCTTGTAGAGAGTTCATGTCGGACCTTTTGGCAGTGCAAACATAGCATAGTGAAACGGTTTCAAATGTGGCATAGTTCGAGATTGCTGACATGTAGTTACTAGATGTGAGGTATATGATATTGAGAGTGTGTACGAAGTATCGAGGTTTGCTCGGAGAGGGGTACTCCTCACGCGAGAATGCGAGTACACGCACCTAGTCGTCGCCACTGCTGGCCAATGCGCTCATGTACTGCTGGTCCACAGTACCAGGGTACTTTGCACCCATTCTAAAGTCACCGACTACCCGCGAGTAATACTATTTGTACCTGAATAAGTGGGCAATCCCTAGTCTACTCGATTTTGGCAAGTAAGTACCAGTGGTAGTGTCAATAGAGCTCATCTGAGAGAACAACATATGATGCACCGATATTCGTCCCCTCGCTTGATCCTGTATTGAGCTGGATGCGAGCCGCAAGAGACTGAAAGGCGGCCAAGTCGCGACCTTCTGTGAAACAATCGTAATTCCCATCAAAGTCCTGGTCAAACCCCCCATACTTGTCAGAGCAACAGCCGTAATCAAACATGGTTGCGCCCGGCACTTGATACCACACTTCCAGCTCTGTCATTCGCCGCCGGGATTCCCAGTTGTTGACCTGTGCCACTATCGGCTCAGGCTTTCTCATGCTGACCAGTTTATCGTATTGTACCACACACGAGCTGAGAGGATTCTTATCGTTTGCGGTCAGATCGTTAAAGAAGTGTGTCCACCGATAAGGGCCGTTGTATTCGCCAGTGTTGGCATGGCAGTTTCGTAGTACGAGCCGAGCCAGTTTCGAGTTTTCTTGGCAGACGAAACCGGCAAGATCGGGACTGATATACAGATTGCGCAACTCCAAATATCGCAACTCTGGCAGCTGGCCGGATTCCAGAGGCAACGAAATGTCAGGCCGCCCTGCAAAGTATCCGAATGGGCAGTCGGGGTGTGCTTCCAGGACGAGGGACTGCGCGTGGGTCGCGTGTTGGAAGAACCACTGGCCGAGACGCGTGATGAAGTCGTCGTAGCCCTCCTGCGTGTTGGACATCCAGCCAGCGCCATTGTCTTCGGCCCACACACTGATCTCGAGTTTCTCCAAGCGTGCCAAGAAATCAAACCATTGTTGCGAGAAGAACGGCGATGTCGGCTTGGGCAGCAAATCTTCGATCACCAGCGTCTTGACGTTCAGATTCTGGGAGAGCAGGTGCCAAACCCCAGCCATGAGGCTTCGCCAAGGGTATTTGGCTTCCTTGGTCTTTGTGGCAGCTTCTTCATTCTCCAGCTCCTGAAATATGTATATCGAGTCAACTGGACCACCCCACACGTGATCCCAGGCATCTCCTTCAGCAGGCGCGTCGCTAAAGTCGAATTTGAAAGTCACCTCATAGGTGTCTGCAGCAGGAAACAGACTGCCACGGAGGGCCTCGTGTATTATTCCGGGAAGCGATGCACTTTGCAAATATGATGGAAAGTATTGATTCGTTCCAATAGAAGCAACCGAGCTTAAAGCGTCTTGTGGCTCCTCGCTTGTGTTGCCATTCCCGGCAGCAGCAGGGTGACATCCGCCTCCTCGTGCGTCCCTGTACAAATCGCCAACAAAACGCAGTTCGCGAACATGTTGGCCGTAGTTGTTTGCCAGTCGTCGCAGGCTCTCCCAGTCGTTGTCGGGGTTGTTTGTCAATCTCGCAGTACGAAAGCCTAGGGAGGCTAAAACTGAACGAAAGTAGGAATTTGTTGAGCTTAGATTGATGCAGTCAGCTTGGAGCAGAAGAGCTCCTATGCTGGACAATAGCTCAGGTGCTAGCGACTCGAATCTTGCAGATGCCATCTGACCATCCAATTGATTGAATGTGAAATTGTGGCAAGTTGTTGGCCTGACGCGGTTTGGGCGGTGAGGCTTTCTAGGATTGATTTATTGTTGTGCTTGCTGCCTGTATCGCGCGAGATGGTGGGGCAATCTGGCGATAAACGTCAGTAGCGCGACAGCGATACCGCCAGCTTGACACTATTTACAGTCTGAATGCCTAAATAATTTGGACAAGAACATTTCAACATCGTTGGAGAATCAGAGGTAAGAAGTGAAAAACGGAAAACCAAAAACCCTATGGCTGGAATATGCCGATAAGTGGTTGCACTCTTCCAGGCGTACAAAGTCCCCCCCCCCCCCCCCCCCC
>JACVEI010000070.1:0-237900 GCA_018115615.1 Pestalotiopsis sp. DP-2020a | reverse complement strand
CCCCCCCCCCCCCCCCCCCCCCGCCCCAATTGCAGTGCCATGAGAAGCTTCGCGCCAGTCTTCATTTCTCTTCACTGCACCCGTTCTTGCAGCTTCGACTCGGCAAAAGCCAGTGGTCTCAATGCCTTCTATGGCTGCAAGGAAACTTCAGATGCTCTGGAGACGATTCTCGATTACCAGAAATCCACTTGAATGTATGAAAAGGCAGTACTATTTTGCGTCACCAAAACGTGAACAAGAAGACGTCGTTAGAGACTTACAAGACACCAGTGAGACCATGTCAGCGATATTGGCGGCAATAATATGAGCCACAAATACAATCAGACACCATGGAAGCAGGATCTTCCCGTCGAGATAGTGAAGATCGTCAATACTGAAATACCATCATTTGTCATCCTATCAAAAGCCGGTACGATCATTCGCACTGGGAGCTCAGTGAGAATATAGGATACCTAGATCTATATGTGAAAGGGCTCACTGAGGCGATGGGTCCCGTAGTGCTGGTGGTCATTGCTGCTGGTCCCATCTCTAGACTCTCGAGCCGTTTTGACATCCTTGGGCAACGATTTTGCTTTCGATTGTCATCCTTTGCAGTTTCAACATTTTCGGAGCGCAATGACATTTGGAAAAGGAGGCTCTTTCTCTTCCAATACTCTCCATACGTACCTAGCAGAGGCGAGGCTTGATTGCCGGCGCAAATACGATAGCGAGAATCGTGGTCATCAAAGCGACACTGGCCAGTATCACCATTATGCGCACCAAGTCGAGCCCCTTCAGCGGGCTCATGCTGAAAACACTATCCCCAAAGCCAAGTGGGATGACCACAACCGGAACGTACGTGAAGACACGAATGTTGTCCGAGCCTCTGAATGCTGACTCGTCACGAATCTGCTCTTGCTGCCTGACCAGCGCCACTTTGAAAGACTGGATCTCAACGTGAAGGCATTTGAACTCCTGGATCTTGTGGGTCGTTCACAAGCAGCTTCTAGATATCATGAGGTAGTACAAAAGAGTAAGATCCACTTTCAAGTGAATTGGCTACGGCATCTCACCGGCTGCATGCTGCTGCTGCTGCATCAATATGCTACGGCCACACTTTCATGCAGCGATAATCGAGGGGACTTTTGGGATTGAACGGGTTATCACCTCGCCGGATTTGCAGAGCCTCGCCAAAATTAGTCGGGGCGGCCCTCCTCTATTTGATTTTCTGTACGATCTCGTGACTATGCACAATTTCGCGCGGGATGGCACCCAAGCCTGAGACACTGGTGCCTAAATGCAGTGGGGGATGACCGGACCGACAGGGCAGCCTCGGGTACCGTCCACCAGCATTCATGATCAACGGTCCACCCAGGCACAAACGTACTCTTGTTGAGACTGTTATGCAGTGAGATTGATTTTACGTCAGCTTGCCACCTTATCAGTGGCCAGCCTTGCTTGTAGACTTATTTGTGATCAATGATCATAGGTTGACTCGAGGGAGATCGGTGAACGTGTAAACAAGTGACGTGCAACGCTTTCAAGAGAGCTAATTCATAAAAAAGTCTTTGGAAACATGATGACGAAGGCAGTGCTCCAACAGAAACTCTTGCAAAGCATGCGTATTTCACTTTTGTTGCATTGGTATATCCGATCGGAGTTATTGACACGGTGAAATGACGAACCGGTCGGATCTTTCGGGGACTTTGATTCACTTTCGCTCACTTATGTCTTTCAAATGATGACAACAGAGTTGCACAAGGACGCCTTACCCTATCAAGCGGGCGCAAAATAGAGTAAGAATAGAGCTACTCGCTTATATTTTACCGCAGCATATCATCCGGTTGCCACCCCTGGTGTTGGGATAAAATTTATATCCAAAGAAATGAAATTTAACCGAGAATAAGAATATTTAATTTCTAGGGCACAGTCAAAACGTTTGTGCGTAAAAGTGCGGTGTTGGCAATGTATTTTAGTATAGGCGGAATCTCACTTTCTTTGTCATTCGTCTTGCCTATGTCACAAGAAAGACCTTGTGTTATCTTTGGTGAGTTGCAGTCTTGACTTCCAAGGAGTCCAAAGTAACTCAGTAGAACACTACGATGATGGCTGGAAATACGAAATAGGGAGGCTGCTTATGTGGCATGAATCCTACCAATGCCGCGAGAGCTTCACAGGCCAAGAACTCTCTGTCACTTAGAGTAGGAACAAACCTTAAGATTGGCATAGCAGAATCAAAACCCCTTGCATCATTGCATGGGTACAACAATCAATATAAGATTTTAGTCGAGACATCACGGACCTTGGCATGACACCAAGCCTCAAACCCAAACTAGATTCTGTGAATGGACGGAATGATTGCCCTTTGATGTCAGAGCTCATCACCGGCAAGGCAGGAAAAGGAAGCACGATGGCATCTTTGCGCGTAGAATGGATGCGATAGGTGTACTCGCCGAAAGCGCCGAGATCGTCGAAGTTCAGCACCGCCGAGCGTAGGGCTGAATCTGATGTATCATGGTTTACCGAAAGTATATAAAGCCCGCTCGATCTCAGCTTTCTCTACTTTCTTGATTCAAAGCATCCTTATCCAGGAGACATCAATTCCAACTTCTTACACAGTCCGGAAAGCCCTTCATTTTTGGAACCAATATGCAGACCTTCGCCAAGTTCATGTTGCCAATTCTGGCTATCTTCTCTGTTGGAACCGCAGCGCCAGCAGCTGAGGCCAACCCAGATGGTCTTTCGATCCAGGAGGTGACTACCTTCACTGGTTGCACCTACACGAACTACCGCGGTGCTTGCAAGACTTGGTCCATCACGACGAAGACCCAGTGCAGTCAGTCTCCTTCCACTCACTTCGACAATACCAACCACACGTGAAAGTTATGCGTATCTTCACTAATCACAGCCCGACAGTTGGCGTCGCTAATACCGACTGAAACGACGTGGTCAGCTTTATCAAAGTGCCCAGCGGGTTCCGCTGCCGACTTTGGAGGTACGTTTATAGTTGAGACAAGACTGAGACGCATAAGAATTATATGATTTGCAGCTCTAATCATTGCGACGGCGACCACACTCCGGTAATCTATGCTCCGGGTGCAGAGACTCTCCCAAACAACATGAATGACAAGATGACCAGCTTCAAGTGCTACCGCAACTGATTTGGAGATGTGTGGATGAGATTGTTGGTTCGGAGATAGGCTCGTTGCTGAATGATGCAGACGTGTGCAGGATTTGACGGTGGAATTCAGGACTCTCGTTAATTACTCATATAGACTCAATCATAAACAATATGGGTGACACACTGTTCCCGCCAAATTTCGATTTATCTTTGATGCGGGAAAATAGTGAAGCGCGAGATCGTATTCCCGCAAACACGCACAGAGGTCCCTTCATCTTNTGACGGTGGAATTCAGGACTCTCGTTAATTACTCATATAGACTCAATCATAAACAATATGGGTGACACACTATTCCCGCCAAATTTCGATTTATCTTTGATGAGGGAAAATAGTGAAGCGCGAGATCGTATTCCCGCAAACACGCACAGAGGTCCCTTCATCTTCTTTTTCTTTTTTCCTTCATCGTCTCATCGTGATTCCTGAGGACAGTTTCAATTTCAAAGCTACCCAGATTGCTTGATTATCAACGCTCCAAATCATTGCCCATCCGTGCCCCAAAAATCATATTCCTACTCCTTGCGCCACAGTCCGCCCTTCAATATACTCCCAGCTCCTATGCCCTCTCAGTCTCATCGATCTCGGACTAGCCAGCTACCGAGAGCCAATTGCCACAGGATACCTACCTTAGTCGCAAAGGTTGGTACCGTCAGACAGCTCCACGCACATGTCCGAGCCATCATACTGAGTGGTATCATCTCTCTGTACCACTCTCATTCCATCTTCAGAAACGGTGCGTTCCTTGACAGCAGGAGCACCACNATGTCCGAGCCATCATACTGAGTGGTATCATCTCTCTGTACCACTCTCATTCCATCTTCAGAAACAGTGCGTTCCTTGACAGTAGGAGCATCACNACGCACATGTCCGAGCCATCATACTGAGTGGTATCATCTCTCTGTACCACTCTCATTCCATCTTCAGAAACGGTGCGTTCCTTGACAGCAGGAGCACCACTTCCGGAATGCTCCCCACTGCGCTTCTTGCTGATGCCGTTGAACAGGTGAAGCTTGTAGTCCGAGCCGAGTACCTGGTCGAGATCTTCCATCTTGTACTCAGGGTGGCCACCAATGTTTTCCTCGATCTGACGGTCGCAGATGGAGAAGTCTTGAGGGTCCGAGTGCAGGGCCTCGCAGTACCCGCCGCGACTGCAATATTATGTCAGTATACAGCCATGATAAATGAGTCTGACTTTCTCTACTTACGAGTAACCTGTGAAAGTGATCCTGATCCAGTCACCACGGTTGATAGGAGTCGCGGACCGCGTGCTTCTGAATCTGGCCGCGAGGCTTCGTCCTTGGGCTGTTTATGGAGTCAGACTATGTGTTCACCTAGGTGGGGTTGTATTGTAATAAAGTACCTTGCTGCTCTCCGATCGTGGTCGGGAACAAGTGTGCACCTGAACCTCCCTGACTCAGACTCTCCCAAGGGAACTCCTCTGCACTAACGGTCGAGTCATCGAGCCGCTCAGCGTTGCGATTATCAAGATGGTCGGCGTGAAATGGTGTAAAATACGCCCCAGACTGCTGGTAGTGGGTCCTCCTCTCGGACGGGTCTTCAATTCTTTGGCTATTATCTGGTCAGGTCTCGTCATTGCTCCAAGTTGACGTGCTTGTAAGCGCACAAGTTTCTGTTACCGCCCATTATACAAAGCATGACATAGCAGTTGAACTCAGCAGACAATGGCCACCCTGTGACGTCGAAGGAGGCGTCAATAGGTTCACCTTGGTCGCCGGTGGCCCTGGGCTTTATGGCCGCGTCGATCGGTGTCCCCTCGACATCAGATTCGAGGATTGGAGTCGACAATACTGGAGAGGCCAACAGGGCAAGGAGAAGGGCTTTGGAGACTGAAATAAGGCTGGATGCCATCTTGAATGTATTGATCTGATTGTATGATATGTTTGATGTGAACGATCTGACTCTAACTAACTTGCAGTAATCGTCGACATATTATATACATCTATAAGGACTCTCTGGTCTTCTCCATCATTGTATATTTCGAAAGACTGCAAGCGCTTGATGACACTGTGATGTCACTGTCGTACGAGCAACACCGTTTTGCTATAGTTCTGCTTCGACATGATCCAAATGTGACCAGATAGTATAGGGTCGTTCTGAATATAGGACGATTGGAGGATCCTATCGAGGCCACTTAGATCATCATGAAAGCGCAAAACACTATTTAAGTCCAGAAGGAATCTTGCTATACCGAGCGTGGTGTCCTATAAGTGGCCGACATCATGCCATATGACTTTGTTTATAGCCGAAGCGAGTGAGAAACGGCTGTTCCTGATTGAATAATCAAGATAATACGGCCGATCCAGCTGAAGATCTGCACAGCCCGCCGGTCTGGATCCGAATCCGCTGGAGATTGGGTTCGCTTCCTCGATCGTAGGGGCCGTATCTGGTAAAGATTCAATACATGGATGTTCTGGGGGCGATGATGTCTTAGGGCGGTCATATGCCAGGGGTAGGTAAGGATGCTGAAATCCTGGGGGCGGGGCCACGATTTAAGGGCGCTTCCATCTGGAATATGTTTGTCGAGGAGACCAGTCTGTAATCGAACCATCTACACCATCAATACATTCCACCACTGCAATCCACTACCACCTCGCAACACAAGTTAACTCCAAAAAGAAACCATGGGAATCCTCCTGTTTTGCACGGCCGAAGAGGCCAAGTCGGTTAGTACTCCCAAGTTTGGTTCATGTCAGCAGGGCTGACCGGGGTGATGCTTAGATCGTTCCTGAAGTCTTGGCGGTAGAGCAGTCGCAAGACATTGATCTCTTTGTTCTCGCGCAGTATCGTGAACCTGAGCAAGGACGACAGAACCGTCTTGTCGAGCTCAAGGACGACGATGCTTTCGAGACCGACTTCATTGGCACCAGTGAGACCGATTGCCAGTCTTGGGCGCGAGAGCAGATCCTTCTTGACAAGTCGCTCGACGCAGAGCTGATCGCCATCGTGGACGAGCGCAGCGCCCGCGACAAGACCATCGTCATGCAGTTTTTCAATAAGAAACCCGGCATGGACTTTCCGCCCTACGGCACTTTGCCGCCGGAGGAGAATGCATGGTACAGCTTCCGCATTCCTTACAAGGACGCCTTCACCTTGGTCGCAGCCCTCACAGAGACGGCCTTCGATGTGGCGTACCCTGTGTATTTTGGGCGGAGGCAAGAGTTCACTAATGCGCAGGGACTTTTCGAGGTCGACAGGGCCGAAAATGCGGCTGCTGGTGAGGGCGAGGGTGTGGCTTGATCCTTCCAGGCCGTGAGGCACAGCAGGCGCCTATGATGTCAGCTAGGATTCTGAAGATTCATGAATACAATCCGGCCGGCGACCAATCAGAAGAATCATTACAATTATAGTATAGCAAGATAGAATGCTATAGTTTGCAATGATGTATTTTCATTATAATCGTTAATCATTTTTGTAGTATCAAAATCGCCATGTATTGTAATGTATTATACGGTGTATTGTATCATCGAGACTATTTTTAGTAGACTGATGATGACAGACACCATCTAGCCTTACGGAGGTGCGCTATGATCTTCCTCGGACAAGGCAATAACAATTGCAACGAAGCAGATTCCAGACGCGACTTTAAGTATATAACGGCCTGTGTCCTTCAACAATATCCTGCTTCTTTTTTCAGACATTCACAGCACATTCAACAATTACATCTATAGCTCTTGGTCACCCTATAACTTCACATCACATCATCTCATACCATACCTTTACAGCATACTTATACAATCACCGCTTCATCTTCACGAAAAGCCATCATGCATACTTATTACATCTCTCTGCCTCTAATGGCAATCGCCCTCCCCGCTGTCCTCGGCGCTCCATCTTCAGGTGGCAAAGCGTCCAAGCCTGTCTTGGCAGCCCGCGACCAGACTGGCATGGTCGATTTCGGAGGCAAGCTCGACGACAATGGCAACAAGATCTCCAAGCGGCAGACCGGAATGGTCGACTACGGCGGAAAGCTCGACGACAATGGCAACAAGATTTCCAAGAAGTCATGGCTAGAGACCCGCAGCAGCGACTACATCTCGTCATGCGGCAGCGAGTGGGTACCCGTCGACGACTTCCAGAACAACAGCCGCTGGTACATGGGCTACCGCGAGGCCGTCAAGCTGTTCTGCACGCACATCACGTCCGACTACGAGGGAAAGGCCGCCGTCGTCGGGCCCAAGTCGTACGCCGGCACGACCATCTACACCAACGATGCCCAGGAGCAGATCGGCCTTGACAACGGCCAGGACCCCACCGAGAGCGTGACCCCGGGCCACATTGAGTTTGAGATCCACAACAAGCAGAGTTCTGGAGATCACACTCCCACACGTGAGTTACACTTGGGACTTCTTCAAGATGAAAATTTACTGACGCTGGATTCTTTGCTACAACAGTGGACAACTGCCGATTCTACCTCATGAAGATGGCCGAGAGTGGGCAGAGCTGTTATGGAGAAGACCACAACGACAGCAAGGGTGGCACTTGGCAAATCGGAAATGATGCCATTTCTTACCATGCGCTGCCCGGAAAGAACTAGAGTACTAAATGGGATGCGACTACTTTTTCGGTCCTTATTTCGGAGGATGGCGTCTCGGTCGGTTAGATTCTGCGGGTTGGAACGGCGTCTCTTCTTTAGCAATGTATGACAATTGAATACTGGGTTTCAGTATCATAGACGATGAAATATCCTTGTCTTTCATGAATGTCTTCCTTACGTCGTACCAAAAAAAAAAAGTCTCCGTAAGCTCATGAATTCACAAAGCAAATCAATTGAAATACCCACTTTGCAAACCCCAAGCATCGGAGTTTGCAAAGATGGATGCTGATGAAACTCTCGGCTTTATGCTGAGCAATTCCCCCATTTCTTTTGAACAAGGCACATCACGACCATCTTCATCAGTACTAGCCAGCTCGTAGGAGCAGACCCCGACCCTTCTCCACATGTTCTCACTTTCTTCAGCACATGTAGGATGTCGGACAAGGATGAGGCACACGGCGTGTCGGTATTGACGGGTGGACGTCCTGCCTTTCCCACACATTCCGAGCATCAATACGATCGCTTCAGACTCATCCCATGTCGCCATTTCAAGCAAATCAAGATTGTCCTCGTCTGGAGCACGCGGCTCAATCAAATTCAGGTCCACCTTGAGACCATGTCGGCCCATGTAGGAGTTCAGTCTCCTTTCCGATGTCCAAGCTGATATAAAGGTGTCGATATCGCAAACAGGACCTTCAAAGCGGCCCCAAACATCGCCAAGGACGATTTCACTGCTGAGAGAGGCCGTGATGTATTGCCCTTGAGGGTCGTTCCGCAACGCGGAGAGAACCAGGTAGTCCAAACCGGTGGGCGGTCGACAGTTGCGTCCCAAACGCCACCACCTTCCGTGCTCGGGCTCTTGCCGGTGCACATACAGCTGGCTCAATATGGTTTGTTTTTGCATCAATTCCGCTCCTAATGCATCCTCAAGTTCGAGAAGAGACAAGTCTTTGGCAGCATCTGCACCAGGTCGGGATTTCCCAAGGCGCAGATCAAACACTTGCATAATCCCGTAGACGCGGTCAGTCACGTTGTCCGGTGACGTTTGACGATACTGCGCGGCAGAGAGCAGGAATGCTGGGATGCCCTGGTATTCAAATCCTATCAACCCAGTTGCTTCCAAGGTTTCAATAAAAACCGTCGACATGTGCAGGTTGAGATTCTCGTCCTTCATCGATGAAAAGGCTTCGACGATGCTCGTGAAGAAACCAGCCATGCTTGAAAGATCCCAAGGCTCGTCATCCCCTCCCCAAAGCTGACCGTGCCTGGTGATGAAGATAAGATCTTGACGAAGGAATGATTCCTGTAGTGTCCACAAGGAGGTAAACCAGGGATCACCGATGACCTGTTTGATGAGGTTAGAAAATCGTAGTTCCATGCTCGTGCTGTTGGTCACGTCTTCGCTGTCTGTGCTTCTGTACTGTACAAGAAAGTCGTGAATCTCGTGTATCTCTTTCCACTCTTTGCTCAAGGAGCCTTGATGACTCGTGAGCCAGGCGAAAACCGATGTAGCCCTTTTGAAGATCTTCGCTTGTCGACCAATTTCCAAGGCTGCGTCCCTAGATCCCGGGTTTTGATCGATGCATGCAATGTCTACCCAGACAAACTCGACTTTGCGGGCAGTGTTCGGCAGGATCGTGTTTAACTTCATGAGGACGTTTGCGAACTCGGCAGCGGAGAAGTGGCTTGGATCTACCCGAGGGATCGGCCAAGTGACGCCTTCGATAGCCACAGCGGATATCTCCGAGCGTTCGTCAGAACGCAAGCGCCATCGACCCCAGGTATATGACATGGCGATATATTCGGGACGAACCCGACCACCGTACGCATCCCCAGGCATCCATTTGTGCGACGTCATCGTAGGGACGTGAAGAAGTCTCCTAGGCCAACTGCAGTCATCATTGAAAATGGTGTCACTGTCGGTAGGCATGGTGCGGAAGGCGAGGTAAATATAAGGGTATAACTAGGTAGTTCAGGGATATCAGACTTGCGAGGGAAAAAAAGGTATTTTGCGGTGGCAGCGACCGTCATCAAAATCGCAGATAAATAAATCATCTGGGGCTGCCAGGTGCCAGGACTGTCCGGCAGTTGGATTTTGATCTCCCTTGATTTGTAGTCAAATATTCAAGACGGATTCCGGGAAATATCTAACATTTATTTTTTGCAAAAGATTCTTGTCCGATTTTCCCGGAGATAAGACCGGGTTCTAATAAAGCCTCTCACTGCAGGGCACGTATAAAAGTTCCACAGCACTATATGTCTTGCCTTGACTAGGTAGGTAGGTTAGGTAGGCAGACGCGGACATCTCGCCAATCCAAGCATAAAACGTTCTAATGATACCGACAAGACCAGTTTGCTCATGACAAGTCTATGCACATTTCTTCCCTCCAACATTCGAGGCCTTTTTGAGGGCGTCGAAATGAGCGTACCATACTGGATGTATTGAAAAGACTGACTCCCACGTAATGATAGTCCCCTCCTCAATGCCAACAGCCGCTTGATGATCAACGCGCACTCCGGCGTCATAGTCGAGGTCTAGCATACTGATCGTGACTGCAATGCACTTGCGATGCGATCACATCGCTGGCCAACAGCTTGGGGGTGGCTCACATTGGCCAGACCCTTCTGACAGGAATTTTGGGCAGCCTCCCCCCCTTCACTTACATAAGCTTCTACAAACACACATCAATCTATCTTGTCAACTTCAACCTCTTCATTTTCGAGTGCACTGCAAACACAAAGCCCATCGAAAGGGGCAATAGACTCTTGTAATTGAGTGAATGGCTATGTTCTATTGTATACTAGAATGCATACTATTTTGGCCACCTAGTATCCTTGGACTCAGCGTTTTCATCATCGGCGAAGCCCTGAGGTGCGACGCATGGTCCGGCATTTCCATATCTCGTCCCATCTACCACCCGAAACTTTCGCAGTGTAAGTCTATGCTCGGCCCATTAGGCTGCATCAACGTGGAAACGACATCGCGCGACGCCGCAGTCATTCCAGATGGTCCGCACACTCCGATCAGCATCCGTTGATGGGCATCGGCAGCGGCGACGAGACCCGTCAAGACCTCATCCACCTTGAGTTTTTGGTACATGAGTACCCCGCCCGCTGCATCGTCTGTCGGGGACGAGTTCTCATTCATGCCTTGCCGCTTCTCGCCAGTCGGAGATGAAGTTGATTCCGCGCTCCCCTATACGGAGAAGTATTGGGTCAGGTCCAATGGTAGGGGGTTTGTGCCATCTTCATCGCTGTTGCAAGCCGACGGCTGCTCTTGTGTGACATAAATGGCGAGAGACACTCTAAGCCCGTAGGTGTGGAGGGCTTTGATGTGCTTCGAGGCCCAAGCAATATCATCTGTACACGGTCAGCATCTGATTTCTTCGGTGTAGCGATATGGTTTATGCAACATACCGANCAATATCATCTGTACACGGTCAGCATCTGATTTCTTCGGTGTAGCGATATGGTTTATGCAACATACCGATATGCTTGACAGCCCATACTAGATGGACCTGGGGGTTGGCATCTGACTCGGATCTTTGTAGCAAGTCCATGATCATTCCAGAGGCAAAGGTTGCGCCGGTGCCGCCGATGACGAGTATGAGTTTCTCGTACGAGGCAGGGTTGGGGCAGGTTCCATACGGCCCATCTACACTTGCGAAGAGATTGGTTTCTTGTCCTTTTTCGGTTTAGGCAAGCTCGTGCAACGACTTGGTGAACCCATCATGCGCTTTTGCTACCAGCTCAAGCCCGGACGGGCCGTTGGATACAATAGTGAACGGGTGAGTCTCAAAGAGTTGGGCGCGAGGGATCCAAAGGAAGCAGTGCGAGCCTGGTGCTGCGTGCTTGAGTGGTTTCTTAAGAGTCACCTTGGTCCCGCCATTGGGTAGGAGTTCCAGGCGAGCTTCGTTGTTGACTGAGCGCGCCACCATCCAGGAAAAGCGAGCCAGACGATCGAGCGTCCACGCCACGGCTATCAGAATCATTACGATGGGTATCCTGTCGATCTACTCGGGCCGGTGAAGACCAGTGGCAATTGTTGCAACCATGAAGAGGGTGATGTGGGCGACGTAGAATAGCTCATACGTCCGCTCCATGAATAGGAGTGCTGTCAATGCTATGACGAACATGGCGCAGCCTGCAACGATGCCGCACACATCGTCGATCTCAAGCTGCTTATACAATTTGTTCTGGGCAACCTCGTGTCGTATATATGCTGCGGTATGAAAGGGCATGAAAAGCACCGTCGTATAACCGGCGACTCGATGGAGAAAGTTGAGACGTTCGTACGAGTACTTCGTCAAGAATGCGAGGGGGGTGTTCTTCAAAGCCAGGAAAATGATGAAGACGAAGTTGGCCGTGGCCATCCTAAAGTTGTGTGAGCATGTAATCTGCTGGAATCAACAATAATCAAAAATACGTACCATCCGAACCTGGCTGCGTAGTAGTTGGTCTTGTCATAGTCGAGGTGGACGAACGACAAGATGACATTTACACTGACATATATGGTTGTGAGAATGGCATGTCCGACTGAAGGGAATCCAGTACAGCTGCGAAGTGTTGCTTTCTCTAGTTGACTTGGAATTATTAGCAACGTCTTCGAACACAACAGTAGAAGCCACTTACAGGTAGAAGGATTTGAAAATCGACACCAAAATTGACTGCTTGCCGGTCGCAGCAGACTTCGATTGGAATCATCTATTCAGTAATGACGAAAAGAATTTTTCGATTATGAAGACTGCGATTAAGCCGCAGAGAATGTACGCGTAGACTTTTACAGACCACTCGTTGTTGAGCTGCTTTTCCGATACTTTTGCCATTTTGAAGATTTGTCAGGAAGATATCACGACATTCGCTGAACATATTCAATCACAACTAGGCAAAGAATCCAGAACACGAGCTCATTTTCTAGCACACAAAAATGAAAAAGTTTTCATCATTCACAGCAATCTCGATTCTCTGTATCTCTGACTACGGCCTCAGTATACCCGGTACCGCCCGTCACATCCGCTAAAAGGATCATATCTAGACAATCAACACAATTCTTGGCGCCGCTACAACGATGCCCCAGTGGTTAGGTGGCAATGAGAACTTCTAGACCTAGTTTATGGGTCCCGCAAAGAAATCTTTTTCGCAACATCGTGAGTTCACCATGTCACGTTGCTATACTCCAGCAGACAGTTCCGGTGTCGCAAAGTGAATTTTGATTAAGAATCACTCGTGTGAAACTTTTCGTTGAATCGATATCCCAGCTGGATGATGAACGTCTCGGTGCGGCTTCCTTTGATGGCCACTTGGGAATGATTCATGTGAGATATCTGCAGAAACAAGAGCCCTGTACATTTTCTCCAACCTAACAGGCCAGCCCACTTGGGTTACACCACCTAGTCCCGGACTTTGCGATGTTGGATTCGTCGTCCTGCGGGTTAATCACGGCAATAACGGGAGTGCAGAAAGGGAAGGACGCTGATTTGCGCGTCGCACGAGTGGGACTGTAGAAAGCTTGGCCAGCCACTATGAAGCTTGTCGCGGCTGCCCAGACTGGCGGGTTGCGATTGAATCATTGCCGCGGGCGAGAAGCTTTCTGGCGGATCTGATTAGGCACCGCTGGGTCCCATCCCCGGCTCGCGGCAAGGCACCCTTGACGATTTGTTCACTCGAAAAAACTGTCCGGATTATCAGATTGATTAGATGGGCTTTTGCAAATTCAGTCGCGTGCCCGCCCGGCCGAGACTACTGCTTTCTTGTCTGCGTGGCTTCCCAACATTCTCGCCGCGTCTATGCTACAACAAGGCTAGAAGGTCTGTGTTTTCTTCTATACAAGCTGGATTTTCGGCCAAAATGTGGGTTGGAGGCGTAAGAGTTCGCCCTCTACTCTGCCACTTCTACTCGCAAATAGCGACTCAGCATGACCGATATCCGGTTTTCCGGCTCCTTGACTGACAACGGACCCGAAATTCTGCCCGGGCATAGGCCGATCATCAGGCACGTGGACATAATCTTCTACTTGATTGGGGGAGATCGAGAGGCTTTTCTTTTATATCAGGCTCAAATGTTTTCAAACAGCCGGATGACTGGAGCACATCCAGAATCTGTGTGAGGAGATGGATTGATAAGATCGATAAGATAAACGGCCGAGACATTGCCGAAGTGGAGCGTCTTATTTTCCCACCTGCCAAGGCTGCAGCTAGACACTTAACCGTAAATTCATCGTGACCCTGATTCGCCCGAGTCACATACCTCCACCCGGCGACCATATCAGATTTTCCTTGGATGTTACCTCCCTGCCTCCGTCGGACCCGTCGGACCCTGGGCTACACCCTGCATTTAGACATCTGCAGGCTGGGGATGGGAAGGTGGAGAGATGCAGGACGCCCGTCGTCTCCACTGTCTCTATCTACCTAGTCATTCAGCCCGACTTCCAAGACCTCCTCACTCGTGTCATACTTGGAAGTTGGTGGGTTGATGGCGATTGCGAATACCATTTGGTTTGTAGTCATAGCTTCAAAACTGGGAATCGACCAGAAAATTAGAGAGGAGCATTGTCCCGATTGAGAATGTCGTCGCGTGCCCAGCTTTTATACGATCCACTTGTTCACGGAAAACAGGTCACTGCTAACGAGGCCCAATCACAATCAGGTCATATCTGGACTGATTCAGCTTGTTGAGTGATGTGCTTATGCAGACGGATGCCAGCACCTATTTTATTTACAGTCCCTACACAATCAGGTATCCATAATCACAGTATACTATCTTGACAGTATTGACCCATCAACTTCCCCTTGTGGAATGAGTCAACTTGATCTTCTGATCGCCTCCTAAAGTGGAGAGATTTTCATCCATAGTGCACCCTCAGGCAACGGCAGTGACATTCGTAGACTGGCCAACCTTTGTCTGATTCTCGGAGTGACCGGCGCTCTCCACGATACCCTCGTCTGACTGGCTGTGTTCGTCCGCAGCCTTCTTCTTTCTTGAAAACACCTTGACCAGAGGCGTGAAGACGCCCAAGTTGCCGTGGCGCTCCTGGTATCTCATGGCCACGAAAGACAAGATGATCACAAGCCAGTAGACGTTGTAGGAGACGACGGAACCGACCGTGGCGGAGTTTTGCCAGCCGAGGATGGCGTTGAAGATACCCCAGCCTCCGCCTCCGTTGATTTCCGGGTTGCAGCAGTTGACGTGCCACACCGACTTGGTGATGTCGTATGAACCAGGTCCAGAGCCCGTTTCGGACGCGTCGCTACCAATGATCTGACCCCACTCGTAGTTGTCAATGTACCAGCAGGCCTTCGAGAAGAGTCCGGCGGCGATGAGGTAGAGGAAACAGGTCGAGACGATCAGGAAGAATTGGATGGAGGCAGTATTACCGCCACTGTTGGATCGCTGTCAGCAAGGTACAACTCTACTTCAATTCCATGATGGTACTCACCGGTAGAGGAGGTAGCCAACGAGACATCCAGCTGCCAAGCCTGCGAATACTGCCAGAGGGAAAGAGGTGGCAGGGAGGCCAAGACTGACACCGCCGACGTACACGACTGCTTCGAGGCCTTCACGGAGAACAGTGACAAAAGGCAAGATGAACATGGCGTGCTTGGTAGACCACGTCTTGAAGCGACGCATGACGCCAACCCGTGTGGTTGATGCCTCTTGTTCCTCCAAGGCCTTCGACAGCTTGACTCGCCATTTGTCCTGGAGCTTGTTGACACGCAGGAGAGCGGCGCCCATCAAGGAGATGATAACAACAGCAATGATGCTAAAGACAGCCTCCCAAATGTCCTCGGTGGTGGCGAAAAGGTCCTTGTTGAGAGCATAGAAAGCTCCAATCATACCGGCTCCGATACATAGACAGATGAACAGGCCGGCAGCTATGCCAACCCAGACCTAACAAGCAAAGTCATGTCAGTCACTGAGGGGCTCTTGCACTTTCGTCAGCTAAAGGAAGAGAAAGAACATACTTGCTTGACGAGTCGCTTGTACGTGGCTTGATCACCCTCTGCGGCCAAGCTCTGTTTGAGGAACGAGAGCAAGACGGAGACGATGATGCTTGATTCGAGTGATTCTCGAAAGCAAATGAAGAAGACTGTGATGCGAACTTAGCTGGGGATATCTCCAGAATAGCTTAAGTCTTGGCTGACCAGGAATCGCAAAGACGTCGGCGCCCATTGTGACGAATTGACTGCTACAAGCACAGTCACACTGGATAAGATGGCGTGATGTGTTGAAGGTGACTGCGAAGAGTTGGTCGATCCAGCACGGAAGAGATGGAACGTGAGGGATAAGAGAGGGAAGAGGAGTCTAGTCTTAGTCTGTTCCAATATGTAAGTTCCTACACCGGTAAATGTGCGAGCGATCCCGGATGGTTAGACGGATGCCCATGGAGGACAGCTAGTGGGCCTCGGGTCCTGCAATTCGTCCACCTGGTGCAACGTGAGAAAAGAAACTTATTCACGCATGAGGGGAGTTGATCCAAACTGCAGCTAGCTAATGCATGACAGAAACGAAGACCGGGAGGGTTCTGAGAAACATACATTCTTAGTCTGCGTACCAGCCCTGCCCAGGACCCTCCCCACGCGACTTGGATCTTCATCACGGTGGCCTGGGGCCTCCCTTGTACGGGCCTGCGTCCCACGAGCGGAAGGAGAAATGGAACCAGAGTACGACCGGCTCAGGTGGCGATTGATAAAAATCGGATCAGATAACGAATGAGACGCCGGCAAATGAGCCACATGGAGTCCCATTCGCCGAACCCAGCCAAGGGCCAAAGCTGGAACAGAGGCCGGCGTGTAGAACGGCGAACCATCAGCCCATACAGTCCTGAGTCGGGCACACTGAGTCGTTTTGGGTAAGCTTTCAACAAGCTTTGCCAAGTCGCCAACCGTGTGTGGGGCTGGGCGCTCGTCTGGCTCGCCTGGCTCGTCTAATCTAGACCGACTGCAGGTAGCTTCTTTTGCTTACCCTCCTCTACCCCCTAGCCGATTGATTAGATATGATTTTTGTCTTGTTTCCTCGGCAGATCGTTGCATGATTGATCCTCTTTCTGGATGTGATGAGGAGAACGGACTGCGACCCACCCACACGCTCGATGGATGCTGAAGCGAGCTTGCTGCTATATCGGAGTCAAAGTCGTTGACCATGCGCACCGAGAGCCGCTCGAGCATCTCTTAGTTCCTATTCCTGCGTCCAAGGTCTTACAGAGCTTTCGCCCGATTGACTCGAGCATTTTTGTTCTTCTGTCGATACACGAGCCCTTTTTTGTTTCTCATCAACACGTAGCCTTTCACTCCTGGGTTTCACTTTGGCACAGTCTCGGCCGGTGTCATCGATGCAAAGAGAATCATCATGATGGGTTTCAACTCTCGTCTATCATGGTCCTGCGTCTTGCTAGGCATTCTCGCACAGCTTGCCGCGGCTGAGACCCATGTATTCAACTGGAACATCACCTGGGTTCTGGCCAACCCCGACGGCGCGTACTGGCGACCCGTCATTGGCATCAACAATCAGTGGCCTTTGCCAGTCTTGAACTTCACCAAGGGTGACCGCATCGTCGCCAACGTGTATAATGGCCTCGGCAACGAGACGACTTCCATCCACTGGCATGGCATGTTTCAAAACGGAACCGGCTATATGGACGGAGTTCCAATGGTCACGCAGTGCGAGATTCCTATTGGAGGTTCAGTCACCTACAACTTTACGGTACGCAACGGCTGCCTAATATCACTGAAAGAAGCAACAGAGGGTAGCTAACAAGCAAAATCATACAGCTCAATCAAACCGGCTCGTACTGGTATCATTCTCACACCAGAGGCCAATACCCTGAAGGATTCCGCCAGGCTCTGATCATTTCAGACCCCGAGAACCCCTACCTGGGTCAGTATGATGAAGAACGCATTATTACACTCTCGGACTGGTATCACGACCAGTTCCGTGACCTGCTCAAGGGCTTCATCAACTACAAGAACCCCACTGGCGCGGAGCCCGTGCCCGACGCAGCCCTGATCAATGACACCTCCACCTTTACCATGGACGTCGAGGCGGGAAAGACTTACCTGCTGCACTTTATCAATGTTGGCGCTTTTGCATCTCAGTATGTGTGGTTTGAAGGTCACACGATGAAGATTGTCGAAGTCGACGGCGTTTGGACCGAGGCCGCCGAGGCAGACATGATCTACATCTCGGCTGCCCAGAGATACACTGTCCTCGTGACCATGAAGAATGACACGAGCGCGAACTACCCTCTTGTTGCGAGTATGGATACTGTAGGTCATCCGACATTTCATTCCTTTCGTAGTCTTCGATGACTAATAGCGACTTCAGGATCTGTTTGACACGATTCCGGATGGTCTCAACTGGAACGCTACCGGATATCTGGTGTACGATTCCTCCCTGGAGAACCCAGCAGCAGCCGACGTCGACAGCTTTGATTTCTACGACGATTTCAACCTTGTCCCTTACGATCAAGAGCCATTGTACCCTGATGCTGACTACACTGTCACGCTCGACCTGACCATGGACAACCTTGGTGATGGCGCCAACTAGTAAGCCCTTTTCTTTTCTTATTTTCGTCCAAAGTCCATATTCGGTGAACTTGATAGCTAAAACTTTACAAGCGCATTCTTCAACGACATCACCTACACAGCGCCCAAAGTCCCTACGCTCTTCACCGCCCTGTCCGCCGGCGACGATGCCACCAATCCTACCGTGTACGGCTACTACACCCAGCCCTTTGTCCTCAACTACCAGGACACGGTGGACATCGTCCTGAACAACGACGACACGGGCAAGCACCCCTTCCACCTGCACGGGCACACTTTCCAGGTCATCTACCGCAGCGACGACGACGCGGGCCACTGGGACGCCAGCAACATGACCGACTTCCCCGCGGTGCCGATGCGCCGCGACACCGTCATCGTGCCGCCCTCGGGCAACTTTGTCCTGCGCTTCAAGTCGGACAACCCGGGCGTCTGGTTTTTTCATTGTCACATCCAGTGGCACGTGGACTCGGGCCTGGCCGTGACCTTTGTCGAGGCGCCCCTCGAGATCCAGCAGCGCCTCACCGTGCCCCAGGACTTCTTGGACAACTGCGCGGCCGACGGCGTCGCCACGACCGGCAACGCCGCCGGCAACACCGCGGACTACCTCGACCTGTCGGGCCAGAACGAGTCCGTCGCCCCGCTGCCCGCCGGGTTCACGACCAAGGGCATCGTGGCCCTGGTCTTTAGCTGCGTGTCGGGCTTCCTCGGAGTCGCTAGCATTGCTTGGTAAGTTACCTCATCTCGGACGAATCACTTGAGTTGTCACGAATGCTAATAATGCTGCAGGTACGGTTCGGCTCCCATGAAGGCGACGTAGAGAGATAAGATATAATTACTGTTAATAAACATTATGTTTCCGTGTTACTTGAAACGTGTACCATACGATTACGTGTCTAACCCAGTGATGTATGACCCCAATGACAACTGACTCATCATTCTCACCCAAAGACTACCCATGGACAAGATGTCTAGTAGTACTTGGGGTTCTCGGGGTCGGTCAGGTCAAAGACGACCGACGAGTGCGGCTTGGCGCCGCCGCGGTTGGCGAACTCGCGCGGGAAGTCGATGCTGCGGTTGAAGCTGAGGCTGCCGTCGTCGAGGACGTCAATGTACAGGGCCTTGAAGTCGGCGGGCGTGTTGACGATGCCGATGTCGCCCGTCTGCACGAAGTAGTCGGTCACGACCAGGTGCTTCTGGTCCGGGGTGAGCTTGAGGTAGTGCGGCCCGATGGTGGGCTGCACCTCGTCCGGGTCGTCGAGGCGCTTGACGTTGCTCAGGTCGCTGATGTCCAGCGCCGCGATGTGGTCGGCGAGAGTCAGCGTGAAGTAGGCGAAGCGCCCGTCCTGGGAGATGTCGGAGCTGGTGGGGAGATCGGTTAGTCATTGTTCTTTGAAGCGGCAAAATGATAAACAACACGTTTAGACAACGGAACTTACTAGATGGCGAGGTTGTTGCGCGCCTTCTCGCCGAGGTCGAACAGAAGCTCGGCGACGCCCTGGTTGCCGTTGGCATCCTTGCGGTGAGGGTAGATGATCCAGACCTGGCCGGGGCCAACAGCGGTGGCGATGGCAGCACCTTCGGGGTTTCCAGGAATGAACTTGACGTCCTGAATACCTTGACCCTGTCCAAATCATTAGCTCGAGACTCCATCTCTTGGTGTTTTGGCAGACCTACATCGGGAATGGTGATGGTGCTAATGATGGAGCGAGTAGGAAGATCCCACAGACGCAGCGTGTTGGCCTTCTGGATGCCCAAAGTGGGCTTCAAGATCGTGATGGGCACGACAAAGTCCGAAGTTAGGATGACGTTGCGATCCCAGTCGACCGACAGCCCGTGGGGGGAGTGCTGCTCCCCAAGGATGTTGAGGGTGCTGGACACGTCGGTCAGGGCGGGCCACTCGGCAATGATGTCAAAGTTCTCGTCTGTCTCGATCAGGCGGCCGGGCGCAGTGCCGACCGCGGAGCCCATGTACGTGATGAAGAAGCCTCCGTCGGGCTTGGCGCGGATCTCGTCCGTGATGGATGCGAGGATGGCCCTGTTGCTCTTTAGGAACGTCGGCCGGTACGGGTCGGTGGTGTCAAAGTAGTACGCCGTGTCCTGGGTCTTGAGGAGAGACAAGAGACCGCCGCCAACGAGCGTCTTGCCGTCGAGGGAAGCTCCCAGGTGGTGGGGGCTGTTGCCGCTGGTGGGCACATCGGTGACCCAGAGAAGAGTACCAAAAGTGTCCTGGACAATTTAGTCTTGTCTTTTTCCTATGAGGTCGCAGAATCACTTACATCATCCAGACTGTAGGTCGCCAAGAAGTCGGCGTGGATATTGTCTCCAGCAGCAGTCCAGAAGTAACCAATCTTCTTGGGCTTGATGTCACTGGGAGTGAACGGGGGACTGGGCAAGGGTGGCGTGGGCAGTTGCAGGATGGGCAGAGGTGGAGCGTTGCTGGCCAGAGGCTCAGTGACTCCCGGGATGGAAGGGATGAGAGGAGGCAAAGATAGACCGGAAACGTCTTGAGCAAGTAAGCTCAGGGCAGTGAGCCCTTTGAAAAGCCTCGAAGCCATTGTACAGTGGGTTTGAGCAGATTAAGATATCGAGGAAGCAAGGTCTGAGAAATATGCTGTGAGGCTGTTTGAGTCATTTTCCAAAAAGACTTGGGACATTGGGTGATCTTTATAATCGTTCTGCAGCTCCTGTTCGTACTTGAATCAGTCTCCCCATCTTCATTCTTTTTGTGTCAACTTCTCGAAGTTCAGCGACGATATTCACCCGCTCCTCATCTTCAATGTACTTCTTCCTGCTATCGAATCTTAAAATGATGTTACTGTCGCCTATAATGATAACATTGAGCGCTTTTGGACATGATTTACAGCATCTTCCGAATCGAGTCTCGTTGTGTTCAGCTCATGGTGTCTTGGCAAGATGACCATCGTGATCATTTGCTCCGGGCTGCAGAGAGCACAGTTGCGACGTGATGGCGAGTCTTTCAAATCATCAAGACAGACCAGGTATGACTGCCGCCTTATTCTGTTATTCGATGTCACCATACCCTACTAGCAATATCATCTCCACCATTGACTTCAACATCCAGACAAGGGATATGAACTGCAAGAAAGTTCATCGACGTCCGACTATATTGCGATGTGCGATGGGAGATTGGTGGCGCTCACCTCTGGAGAGTTCATGCTATACTGTTTGACAGCGGAAGTCATATTTTCCGCTGCCAGTCGCGAATCGTGATGGGGTGGTATATGCAAGGCTAGAGTTGCACGTCCAATCATCAGAAAGACCTTGCAAAACCTCTTCGACGAATTCGGATGACTGACGATGACACAATTCCCGGCTATTTGGAATTCGACACTATTGGACATGAAGCATCCAAGTACCGGCCGGCATTTGTCGTGGTTGTCCAACAGGGCTGGCCGTGGTGGATGTCGCCGAGTTTAAGCTTACCCAGTATATGGGAGCTTACCTAGCATAAGGCGGCATACAAGCTGCAGATCTCACGAAAAGTCCAATCACGTAAGTTATTCAGAGTCTGGGCATCGCCGGCGCAGACGGGATCAACAGGGCGCGTCTCTCATTTCGCAGCCGCATAGCCCGCCTGTCGCCAAGCCATGGCGCCATATATCGTGCTTGACTACTCATTCAGTCCACCAATCGACGACACTGAGCGATCTACAAAACATGCACCCTTTTTTCACAATATCTCGCGGGATCTGGGTTGCACTATTGATGCAGAGTTGTGATTGTGATAGTCAGAAATCAAGGCCGTCATTACGGCGTTCGCGACGCGTGCTTTTGGCCGGCGATATCACAATGTTTATAGTCTATGGTGAAATCGCGCCAAGAGACGTGATGTCACTTGGCGAAGGAAGAGCATATAGTAATATGCGAGACGAATCTCTTGTTGTTTCTGTTTCCGAACAACTCACTCATATATTCGTGTTGTTCATCTTCAGTTGCGAGCGGCCAATTGCCCATCATGAAATCTCTTCTCAACACCATCGTTACAGTGCTCGTGAGCAGCCAGACAGCGACCGCGCTCGTAAGCGGACGCTCCAGCGGATTTGGCGACGGCCAGCCCATTGACGGCAACGGCAAAGGCGCCGCAATTCTAGGTCAGTGGCGATGCCCGACAGATGACCCATTCCTCGATACTGATTAATGTCACAGGCGGTACGAACAAGGCCCTCGACCTCCAGAACCCCGACAACCTGGGCCAGCAGAGCACCGACAATGGCGTCGTGCCCAACCTGAAGTGGAGCTTCTCCGACTCCAAGACTCGCCTTCTGAAGGGAGGATGGGTCCGGGAGCAGGTCGTCACAGACCTGCCGGTGAGCACCGACATCTCTGCGGCTCAGCAGCATCTCACCAAGGGCTCGATCCGTGAGCTTCACTGGCACAAAACTGTGGGTTATATACAGCTTTATCGATACAAATTCGTTCAATAACTCACACGGGTTTAGGCTGAATGGGGTTATGTCTACGCCGGCTCTGTCCTCGTGTCAGCTGTCAATGAGAACGGCCAATACGAGTTCGCAAAGCTGGAGGTCGGCGACGTGTGGTATTTCCCCAAGGGCGAGGCGCATACCATCCAAGGTCAGTCACCCAAGGCTACTGCTTCGGCCTATATTCAAACTTCATAGATGAAACTAACTTGTGCGAAAGGTCTCGATGATGATAACGAATTTCTTCTGGTCTTTGATGAGGGCAACTTCGATGCCGTCGGGTAAGTGACCACTGCTGGGGACGAAGCATTCATTCCATGTTAACATGATTATTAGCACCACGTTCAACATCGACGATTGGGTCGCGCATACGCCCAAGTCCGTCCTCGCCAAGAACTTCAACGTCTCCGAGGACGTGTTCGGCAGCGTCCCCTCGCCGAACCCGTACATCTTGAACGCGACGCTCTCGACGGAGGAAGTCTCGGGAGGCAACGGGCTCCTGACGGGAAACGCCTCGTACGTCTACTACGCCAAGGAGCACCCGCTCGAGGACGTCCCCGGGCACGGCGGCACGCTGCGCATCATCGACACCAAGACGTTCCCCATCGCCACGACCATTGCGGCGACCGTTGTCACCTTGAAGCCCGGCGGGCTCCGGGAGCTGCACTGGCACCCCAATGCGGCCGAGTGGTTGTACTTTCACCAGGGACAGGGCCAGGCCACGGTCTTCATCGGCAATACCAACGCCCGGACGTTTGATTTCTCTGCCGGCGACACGGCCTTGTTCCCGGACAACAGTGGTATGTTTCCTGGATTGTTCTCGCCTCACACCTTCTGACATGTGATTATAGGCCACTACATCGAGAACACATCGCCCACGGAAGACCTGGTGTGGATTGAGATCTACAACAGTGACCGGGTCCAGGATATTTCGCTGTCTCAGTGGTTGGCTCTGACGCCCGCGGATATTGTCGCTAGTGTCCTCAAGATTCCGTTGGACGTGGCCAAGTCTATCCAGAAGGAGAAGCAGATTCTGATTGAGTAAGAGCGCGGAGGATACTGACTGGTCGGATGCACGTTGTGCGGGAGACGCTTTTCTTCGATGGGACATAATTATATCCAAACTTTAATGTATAGTGCAATTACTGACTTTTGCACCTGCATTTTATCTCATGTGCAATATCCGCATACCGTTGTCCAAGATGGCAGCCAATCCAGGCCGTCTGCCCCCGGGCTGGAGGAACGCCATCATGTTGTCACCATCAACGTCGGCGATGCGGGTTTGCGGTGAGGGCATGCATCTTTTTCCGATCTGCAGGCAACGCATCAAAAAGGTATCAAGACATTAATTAAAGAAGCAAAAAGAAAATCGACACCTGTGTGATTCGAACACACGCTCCCGAGGGAAATGCCTGGTCTGGAATCTATAAGATAGATAGCAGGGCATCGCGTTAACCACTCCGCCAAAGTGCCGAGAGGACTGGATCATTTGAATGACCTTTGTTGAGAAATTGCGTCTCTATCGCCTCTTATATATCAGAATATGTGGCCTCTTAGCTAACGGGAACCACCCTGGCTGGGCGGCTAGTGCGCGCTAGTTGCCGTCCCCCAATGAAACACCCCACCCCGGTGTAATCTGTACAATGTATTAATATTAATGCGAATAGTGCTGGCCAGACTGAGATGTGCAGATTATAATCATTATGAATGTATGAATGGATCAAGTGTGAGGATGACGATGCTACTACGCACATCAAAAATGCCCAAAACTCTCCACCATGGACACGTCAGTAAACATGCCACGTCTGATCAGTCTAACGAAGAAGTAGCACGGAAACCTGAATCGAAACATGTGGATATTCGTTGTTGTTCTGTTGCACTACATTAGCGTACCAAAGGGAACTCGATGGGGGCACTCGGCCCAGCCTGCTGCCAGATCAATCCCCTTGCAACGTCCATTCGGTTCGTCTTGTAAGTTGCAGCTACTGCACCGGGTTGGATACCTGCGCGGAGAATATCGTGAATACGCTGCGCTAATGTGTATATACTGTGTGAATGCCATCTCGATGCGGGATCCACTAACCTAGGCACATCATACATGTCAAATACGATCATTCGAGAAGCGTACGTAGAAGCTTTGGAAACATCGTGCAGATTATTAGCGTGACGTCAGCCATCATTTCCCCTCCACCAACCGTCACGGCCGCAACTACAGTACGGCCGCCGTTCGCCAGGCAGGCCAGATTTTCGGGAGATCTTGGACGACGAGGTCGGACAGTTGCAAGAAGAGCTCCATGCTCCGCCGCGCACCCTTACGGCCGCTCTGGAACTAGACCCGGAGGTCGACCTGCACGATGGCATCCAAATGAGCGCTTACGAGCACATCGCTCAGTGCGAACGTGATAAGCCCCGACTTATACTCATGGCCGGAGACTCCATAGCCTCCTGCATCAGTTTCCGGGAATAGCCACAAGTTCATCACGGTTAGCGTCGTGGTATACTCTACTGCACTAACAAAAACACAGACGCTTGCTTTCTATCCAAGCATTCAAGACGATTTTTGACCGTTGCACTGTCTTCACGGAAGATTTCGTTCCATGTTTCACGAGGACAGTCGGAAGAAAAAGTCACAGTAAAAAGAAATTCCATATTCCCTCCCATATAGTAATGTACAAATAGTTTCAAAAACCAAATTGCTAAATATCAACCAATGTCATCATAATCATACAATCTTAATCCTGCTTGAAGCCCGCAATCACCCGGACGACGTTGGACTCCCTGGAGCTGCCGCCGCTCCACAGGACCTTGCCGAAGCCGACGTCCTGCATGCACTCCTCCCAGAAGTGCGGCTCGGCGAGGACGTAGTCGCGGCCGTCCTGGAAAAGCCACCAGCCCTCGAGCAGGCCGAACACCATGTCGAACCAGGGCATGCGCTGGGTGAACTCGACCAGGGCGACGAAGCCCTCGGGCTTGAGCAGGGCGTGGATGCCGCGCATGGAGCCGCGCAGGTCCGAGGTCGCGTGGATGCAGTTGGTCGCCAGCACGATGTCGTACTGGCCCAGGTACTCGGCGGGCGGGGGCCGCTCGATGTCGAGGGTCGCGTACTTCATGCAGTCGTAGTGCGCAAACTTGCGCTTGGCCGTCTGCACCAGCGACGACGAGATGTCGGTGAAGGTGTACTCGATCGGGATGCCCATCTGCACCAGCCGGCCGACGACCCAGCGCGTCGTCGCGCCCGTGCCCGCCCCGACCTCCAGGATCTTGAACCGCCGGCCCGTCCCCGCCACCGACGACATGGCCGAGCTCAGCGTCGACTCGAGGAACTGCGTCAGCAGCTGCGACATGACCACGTACATGGGGCTGGTGCTGTACACGTCCTCAAGGATCTGCCGGTTGGTCTTGGACCCGAACAGCACCGAGAGCGGGTCCTTGGCGCCCGTGATGAGCTGCGACAGCTCCGAGCCCGTGATATTGAGCAGCATGTGCTCCTTGGTGTGCTGCGGGAACTCGCGGAGGATGTCCTCGAAGAGCATGCTCGAGCGCGTCGGGTCGACAGGCTTCTCGGTTCGCACGAGGCAGACGCCGTCAGAGGTTGCGAGGCCTCCGTCGATCAGGACGCCCTTGAGCACCTCGCGCATCTGTTGGTGCTTGGGGTGGACGGCGAGCTCGGGGATCTCGGCCCCGGGCCGCATGCTGGCCAGGTGGATGCCGAGGTCGGCATAGGCCTCGACGACGTAGGCGAGCACCAGGTTGCAGTTCTTGCCGTAGACGTTTTCATAGAATCCAGAGAACTCGTTCTTGAGCGCGAGCTTTTCGAAGTCCATCATCGACCTCCTGAAGGTGTGCATGGCGTGGTTCCAAGTGGTGCCAGAGTAGGAAATGTTGTCGTTGAACTGCAGCAGGCTTTCCCGGGAGGGAGTAAAACTCTTGTGGGAGAGGTTGCTCTTGGGCCGGTGAGGTGGCTTGTTGAGCTTGGACATGACGCTCGGGATGTAGGCCGTGCTGCCGGAAGACCGGGAGATGGCGGAGCGTGGCGGCGGGTTGAGAGCATTGTTGGACAACGACTTGAAAATCGTCTCGGCGAGCATGCCAACCTCGGTCAGTCTGCTGAACGAACCAATGTCAATCGTGACGCCAAACTTGGACTTGATGTCGTCGAGGAACTCAATGGCAAGTAGCGAGTCGAGGCTGAGATCGTTCAGGTTGGTGGTGGGGCGGATCTCGCTGGGAGCAAAATCGGTGTGGTTGCTCAGGATCTGGGCAAGGTCACTGAGGATGTGCTCGAGGGTATGCCTAGCGTTGATAATGGGCTCGGTACGGCCGGAGGGGAGAGGCATCTCAACCAGCTCGGCGCCGGGTGTCTGGATACGGGGCAGGGACTTCCTGATTTTCAGAGTCTTGGGCAGAGGAGCCGTGATCACGCGAACGTCGTGGTCATGGATGTAGTCACACAACTCCGACACCGTCTGCACGTTCTGCAGCTCGGATCGCGGGATGGTGAAGCCAAAAGTCTTCTCAGTCTCGGACACCACCTCGGTCCACATCAGAGAGTCGATGCCAAGCTCCTCGAGCGAGGCGTTGGATCGGAAGAGCTCCACGGGGAGATCTGCCACCTTTCGCAGGATCTCGCTGAGCTTCTCCTCCACCCAAGCTCTCCTGAGCCGGGACTCGCGCCGGTTGCACGAATCACTTGCAGCCATGCTGGGGGCAATGCTGGGGGCAACACTAGGGGCAACGTTGGAAATGCGGTCGATCATCTGGTTTTCACTGTCGATTTCACACGACTGGGGCACTTGAAGAAAGTAATCAGATTCCGCAGAGATGCCCTTGGTCAAAGCAGCAATGGAGACCAAGCGGAAGCGGGCAGTAAATGCAGCCACGACGAGAGACTTCATCTTGGGATCAGTGACAAAGACATCAAAGCTTCCCGAGCCAGAGTCGCTCATTTCTCCCGGGATGGCAATGACTCTCCACGGGCCTCTCGGCTTGTACTCAAAGTCGGGAGCGATGCGGAGACGCTCGAGGCTGGTGTTGATGTAGGCACTGCCCGACTTGACGGAAGAGAGGCAGTTCAGGTAGATACCGGGAACCTGGAGGAAGGTGTCAATGGCGACGGGATTGTGCACCAACTCGGAAATGACGCTGGGCTGGTCCTTGTTCAGGAACACCTCGGAGACAATGGTGTCACCCTTGAAGGAAAGCTCGCGGACACCCCTGAAGTATTCCTGGTACTGAACCACCTTGGAAAAGATCTGGTAGATGACAGGGCCGTGGATCTTGTCGATGACGTTCCAGGAAGCAGGGTCGTAGGATCCTCTCTCGAGAAGCTTGCCAAAGCGAGCCAGCTCTGCAGCAGTGTCCGTATTATCGCCCGCGACCAACTCGACCTTGGCGAAAGCGTGAGTCGTAATCGACTCAAGAACATCCTCGGGCTCGGTACGAAGAGACACGTCCCATTTGTTGGCAGCAATGTCCACCTGGGTCAAGTGGAGCTTGATGGCTTTTCTTTGAGGGTGAATGCCTAGAGCATTGTGGATTTCAAGAGTCTCCAGCTGCACCTGGAAAGACGCCTCTCCCTTCTTGACTTCCGAGACGGTTCGGGTGGCGCGCAGGATGAGCTCGACATACAGCGCGGCGGGGCAAAGGGGAGTGTTGAAGAGGGCATGACCACCGCAAAGCGCCTGCCACTCATCGGATAGAGGATCGACGTTGAAGATGGCTGTCGTCTCTGACACATCTTGAAAGCCAGCAAAAGTGAGTAGGTGGTGGTGGTTCCTGGGTTGTTGCTCCTTAACAACGACAATTTCTTTGATCTCCTTGTGGCCGTTGTTGATGGTCAAGTTGAAGTCGAGCCAGTGCTTGGTCTTCTCGAAGGAGTACGGGGGCAAATTCAAAGCGCGGTACTCATCTCTCTGGGAGCGGGCAAAGGGCCAGAACTGGACATGGTGTCTGCGGTTCCAGAGATGGGCAATGGTCTCCGCCAAGGAACCAAGCGAGTTGTAGCGGCTCAGAGAGACGGGACGGAAATCATGACCACCTTCCCTCTTAGGAGGCAAGCAGCGCTGAACGATGCCCATGACGGAAGAGTCTGAGCCCCCCTCGATCCAAGTACAGCTTCCATGACGCCTTTCGATATGCTTGATTGCGTGCTCGAAGTACACGGGTTGACGGGTGTACTCAACAATGGCACTGGCATTCATGATGACGGGGAACTCTTCATGTTCCGAGCACAGCTCAACGTGGATGATGGGGTCGCGGTAGGTCAGGCTGGATGCAACGTGCTGCAGGCTATGCAAGATCGAGTCGGCCAGTCTCGAGTGGAATCCGTGAGTCGTTTCGAGAAGAACGTACTTCATGGCCCTCGACCTGTTTATCACATCGACCACAAGGTCGATTTCCGACCTGGAACCGGCCAGGACGTGGCTACCGGGCCCGTTGTAACAGGCAATGCTGAGGTCCGTGGTGGGGTCAATCTTCTTGATGGAAGCAATGAGAGCCCGGGTTTCGTCGAGATTTGCAAAGATGGCGAGCATAGCGCCCCTTTCAGGACCCCACTGATCTCTGATCAGTAGAGCTCTGTGGTATACGAGCTTGAGACCGTCGTGGAGCGAGAGGACGCCAGAAACGATGAGAGCTGCGAGCTGGCCGAGGGAGTGGCCGACCACGCATTCGATCTTGAGACCGCAATCCAACCACGTCAAGGCAGTGGAGACCTGGATGGCGGTTTGGATGACCTGCAATTGGACGACGTCGGTGTGAGGCACAGAGTCGAAGATGGCGGGGATGATCCTTTGGTGACCGAACTCGTGAAGAATACGATCACACTCATTCAGGTGCTTGCGAAGCACGGCGCAGCTATCGTAGACGTCCTTGTCAATGCTGAGCGACCGGCTCTGCTGACCACCAAACACCAGAACAACCGGCTTAGCCTCGGGGTTGGGCAAGGTCAGGTCTTGACCCTTAAGTCCGAGCTTTTGGTAAAGGTCGGACGAGTCGGTGACTGCTGTCGAGAAGATGTGGGACAAGTCGCGGTTCTGCTTCTCGCTCAGGTTAAAGGCGATATCGGCAAGGCCAGCGCCCTTGTTCAGAGCATCAGAGGTTGTGATGTATTCCCGCAGAGCAGCACAGTTACGTCTCAGACTGCTCTCACAAGCACCAGACACGATGATGGGAAATTTGGTGGAGTGAGCCTTGTGTGGTGGAACGTGGATGGAAAAGGACTCCCGGACTACCATGGCAGAGGTGCTACCAGCAGCGCCATGATTGCTGATGCAGGCAATTAGGGGCTTCCCGGTCCAAGGGATAGTCTCGGTGGGAATGTTCAATTGTGTGTTGTACAAGTCGATCTTGGAGTTCAGCATCTTGAAGCTGGCCTGGCGAGGGATCGCGCGGTGCTGCATCATGAGCAGCGTCTTGATAAGACCAGCGACACCAGAGGCGGCCTCGGAGTGGCCAATGTTGCCCTTGACAGATGCAAAGTGGAGCTTTTGTGTTCGTGTAGGAGTATCAAAGATCTCCTTGATGGCTCTGAACTCCTCGGGGTCTCCAATGGGGGTACCGGTGCCGTGAGCCTCGAGGTATGTAACTTCGTCTGATTTGATGCCAGCACGCTCAAGTACTCTGTTGTAAAGAGAAACCTGAGACGGACTGTATGGTACTGTGATCGGGACCACATTGCTGTTCTGTTTTACTGCTGTAGATAGAATTGTTCCCAAAATGTGATCGCCATCGGCAACAGCCTGAGAGACGGTCTTGAGAACGACAAGGCCGACACCCTCGCCACGGCTGTAGCCATCGGCAAGATCATCAAAGGACTTGGTGGCGCCAGTCGCGCTGAGAAAAGAGGCGCCGGCCAGATTTTGGAAAATGTGAGGGCTGGTGAAAACTGAGACACCGCCAGCGAGGGCGCTTGTGCAGTCGCCAGCCATGAGGGCCTTGATGGCAGCGTCGATGGCAACGGCAGAGGAGGAACAGGCCGTGTCGAAGCTAATAGCCGGTCCAGTCAGGCCGAAGAAGTGACTGATCCTGCTGGGCAAAAAGGCTCGCAACGACCCGAGGGCGGAGAACGCATTTGGAGGGTGGCTGGCGACATTGTCGTTGTAGTCTGACAAACAGGCACCAATGAAGCATCCGACATCACGGTCCTGGTCTACACCACGGAAGAAGCCGGACGACTCGAGAGCCTGGTAAGACGTCTCGAGGAGGAGGCGCTGACCTGGATCCATGGTGGCCGCTTCCCGGCTTGACCTTCCGAAGAACTTGTGGTCGAATGAGTCGACATCGCTGACAAAGTTGCCCGTGAAGATGGCCTTTTCGTTGCTTCGCCAGTGCTCCTCCGCGGGAAACCGACCAGCAGGAACCTTGGTCACCATGGACCGTCCCTCATCCAGGAGCTTCCAGTAGTCATCCACGGAGTTCGCCCCGGGGAACTTGCAAGCCATGCCGGTGATGGCGATAGCGTGGGCCGGCAAAGCCCCGGGTGTCGTCCAAGTCTCAGCCATGTTGAATATGAGGCAAAGATGACAAAGTCTTTGGCTTGAGAGATCTGGAGAACAACTACCGGCATCGTGTGCGAGCAGGACGCTTTTAATACATCTCCATGTAATATGACATCTCAATGGCGGCCTCTGCCACGTGCACAGGCCTTTGCGACGACATCCTCTAGTGCTGCACCACCCTGACGAAGTGATCTTCTATAGGGATCCGCTCCACGCCAGGTAACACGATTTCATTGGTTTCCGACTTTGCTGAAGCTTTGAAACTTGGCCATCGAGCTTTGATATGAGACTGCGCGCGAAACGATACGCCAGGTCGAGTCCATCGTCCCAGTATTGCTCCAGATGGTCTCCAGAGGACCACCTAATCCGACGTCTTCAACAACTCCATAGGTCGACTGCAGACGCCAACGGTCATATCATCATGACGGCCTATACGCGTGAAAAAGCCTCAGAGGCCATGAATTGGTTGCCGTGATGGGCTGAAGAGGACCCAGAACAAAAGGTTTGCTGTATGCATCTCACCGTCGATGTCAATTGCCGATATGGAGATCGNGGGCTGAAGAGGACCCAGAACAAAAGGTTTGCTGTATGCATCTCACCGTCGATGTCAATTGCCGACATGGAGATCGNCTGAAGAGGACCCAGAACAAAAGGTTTGCTGTATGCATCTCACCGTCGATGTCAATTGCCGATATGGAGATCGAACATCATGAACGACAGACACCATGCCGGAACGGGGCTTTGACAGGAGACAATACGATGCCCTTGTGGAGGCTCGACCCTCACTTCATCGGCAAAACGTCAGATGACAGAGCATCTCTGATCGTTGCGCATAACTTCTGCACTTGTCGGGCGACCATTGGACGGCCGTGAGGATGCTAGCCAGGAAACGCGTGCATCCGACCGGGATCCCGAAGCTTCACCACCGAGGTGTGGACGTTGGACCAGCCCCTTGGAAATGCTGTAGGCCCCCATCGACCAGGCCCGTGGACCGTTTCTCTTGTTACTCTGCTCTCGCCCGAGAAACGTGGCAGCGAGCGGTCAGAGTTTCAGCTGGTTTCTAGAGAGGCAGTGAGGCCACAGAGTATCCATCCAGGGCCCAATGACGTTATGATATGATTCTCTCGGCTCGTCTTAGCGAATGAATGATATAACGGTCGTCCAGACTCCAGAGTGCCAGCTGGCTGACTAACGGAGCGCGCGAACTGGATGCCATGTGCGTGGCATTGAAAGTGCCGAACTAGAGAGAAAGACGTTGGTGAACTACTACAGTAGTCGGCAAACCTGCATCGGCCGGAGAGAGAAGTGGGCTGTCTCTCAGCATTCCATTCCGGTGAGGTATTGGAAGAAGATACGGCCTTGACCTAACAAGGTTTTGCACTTGCTGGCGGAGCTCCCAAGGCCTTGGCGGAAAATGCCCCATAGATGGATCCGGTTCCATTCCGGCGATCCCCGCGGCCCGTCCAGGGGCACGCTTCGTCTCCCATTGGATGAAGCTCCGGGACCCTTGAACCGACGGGCATCTCAACGTTTCCTTTGCACTGTACAGTAACAACACACCTCTACACACCCTGCTTCCGTTCTTGCAGCGCTGATCTGATCGCATCCCTCCTCTTCTTTACCTTCCTCGTGGCCGTGACGGTGTCGAGGGTGTCCCGCAACCGATATTGAACAATAACGTGCTCCGTACGCGTGCACCATGTAGGCAATATTGCCATGGGAGCCTGGAGGGTAGCGAGGAACTCGGCCTGCTTCTCGGGTAAGCACATGGTCGGCACATGGTTGATGGTCGTGCTGCTTCCAACCGGTCGATTATGCCTCCTTGGTCGTCCTTCTTTTCTGCTTTCACCACACGCCGATCTGCGTTCGTCTAGTGTCGCCTTGTCCAACAGAAACGAGGCATTGCTGACTGCATCTCGATATTTCTTGCATATCACCAACCAACGAAACACACAGTAGCACCACTGCACCGCACGTGGCTCCGCTGTCCATACAACTACGGTATCTGACATCTTGGTCGCCCCACCGGTTGTTTCCATACTGTTGGTGGCCAGACGTTCGTTGCGCGTCAGAATTGCCGGCCGCAATAAGGAGTTTGTACGACCATCGAGCCAGTTGAATTAATACAGATGGGGCTCCTCGGTTTCTCCGCCCGTCCTACACGGGCTGACGGCAGCGGCACTTCAAGATGGAGGTGCTCTCTGCGGTGTCCGCTTGGGCCGCCACGGTCTGTCTAAAAAGGTCTTGGACAGTCTCTGGGATGCCAACAAGCAAACAGGTAAGCTTGCTTTTCCATCCGATACGTCTAAAAACGCCCGTCCGTTTCACATGCGATCATGTTCAGCTGTTCAGATGCTAATATTCAATCTTTAGTGACTGGAGGATGCGAATGCACCAGTCTTCTGGGACCAGGCCTCGGCGGCGGCCATGGATGGCTTCAAGGCCGCCAAGAGTGCAGGCGAATCCGACTTCGGAAGGATTTCTCCGCTCAAGCTTTCGCGAACACCCAATCTGCTTCGCTGGCCATGTTTTGATTCGAGAGCACTCTCGGCCCTGTCTCTCCTTCCTCCAGGCCATTCTTAACTTGAGTGCCGCTGTCTCGCCACCTCCACATCTGAGAGTATACCCCATCCTTGCTATCCCCCTCGATTATCTTGACCACCTCTCTTCCGAGGATCGGGAGAAACTTGAAGCCATGCCCGCTGCCACCGGAGCAGACGAGGACTCTGTCTTTGCCAGGTACAAAATCGATGACAAACGAATTGTCAATGCTGTCGGTATACCAGCAGAGCTTAGTGGAAGAGACACCTATATCGGCGAGTTCTGGCATATTCACTGAGATGAATTCTGGAGATTTGTTAGTCGGTGCGTCAATGGCCAGAGTGTACAAAGAAGCTTGCTTGCCTTTGATAGCGTCAAGCGCCTCGACTGTGATATTGGTCTCTTTTTCATCCGTGACATGTGCCGTCTTCGGCACGGAGATTCTGCGGCCCTCGACGTTTCCAAAATTGGTGTACCTATCTATGTCAGAATATGTGCTATTCTTATGAGCAGAAATAGGGCCAGACTTACTTCGTTCTCCGGTATCCTATCTTCAGGTCGCCGCCTTCCGTCATTGGCAGAGCATAAATCCCTCGGCTTTTACTCCAGGTGACTACCGGGAAGTTCTCGGGCGAGAAACGTTTACGCAAATCGGGTCGGCTCTCTGGGATGTGGATCGTTGCGACTGAGCCCGCTGTCGTCTCCAGAAGGCCTTTGGTCTCGGGCACCAGTCCCGGGGTCCATCCGCCACCTGTAATGTTGATTTAGATACCAGTCATATGGACATCTTGAGCTTGTGAAACTTACCTGATACAATCACCAGATCGCCTGCATGCGTCTTCTGGTCCGCCGTCTGTACGCTCGGTTTTCCGTCCGGTCCCGCATCGACCTTGACCACTTTACCCTCTGTCGGGTGCAGGACAAACTTGACGCCGGCCTTCCTCGCGAGGTATTGTGCCCAAGCGCAACTTTTGTACGCAACAACGAAGCCCGCGCTGGAATCCAGTACGGCTTTGTGCACGCCGAATCTCTCTGCTCTCTGGCACGGGTCGAGTTTGTGGCTCCAGCCACCTTGCGCCGCGCGTGCAACATCTGTTTATCGTGTGAGCGCAAACGTCATTAGGTGCGAACATCAAACTGATGCTCACCTTCTTGGTTATCAACCATGAACTGCGTGTCCCTAATGCCCTCATTCTTCATGTTTTCGAGCGTCGTGAGCTCGAACTGGTCATACTCGGCCGTCTCGCTCATCCTCAGATACCCACAGTTCCACCACAACTTCCTGCTGCCCTTCTGGAAAACGTCAGGCAAATCGGACCCGTCCTCGGCGGCGATCTGCTGGTTCCACTGCTCCCAGATCTCGGCCGCCTGGAACGCGAGCTTCTGGTACTCGATCTCGTCGCCGTACGAGAAGCGGATGATCTTGTTGAGGTCGGCCGAGGCCGAGTCGACGCCCCGGCCCGGGTCGTAGCCCCACGCGTACGTGTCCTGCATGTCAAAGACGGTGACGTCCCGGTAGCCGCTCCGGGCCAGCCATAGCGCCGTTGATACGCCGAAGACGCCGGAGCCGACGATGAGGATCTTGGAATCGTGGTTGATTGGGGACATATTATGGGCGGGTATCAGACAGTGAGACAAACTTGCAGAGGGAAGTTTCAAAGTCTCGAAATTATGAATCAATCACTTGCGACCTTTTGAACAAAAATCCATGATCAACGAACCCCTCATCGCATTGCGCAATCAGCTTCCGGCGGTCGGTCGGCGACCGACCCGATCGAATCCACTATACAACCTTGGAGGTGCCCCGCAAGAGACCCCCAACTCCACTGGAACGCCGACGACCTTTCTCTCCACGCGACTACGACTTCCGTATACTCTTCTTCGTCGGGTCACTATTACCGATCCACTTGATTTGGGCGCCGATATAGTTCTCAATGTAGGTACTCAACGCACTCTCTGGCTTCCCTGGACATGTCATGATAGGCCATTCCGTCGCCTATTTGCATCTGCCATCCTGGCATCTTATGGTAGACGACTTCGGCGCGGTTAAAGAAGGATCTCGCCGTCATTATTGTTGACGATGCATATCTTGGTCTTTGGGGATATTTCAAAAACACAGAACGTTGTGAGATTCAAGGCCAAGTACGAATTGAACCAAGCAACCTCCACCTCGTCGTCGTAGTCGACGAGGTCGAATAAGTCTCCCGAGCGCTTTCGGGAGCCATCGGTCAGCCCCCGGAGCTTATATCTGAACAGCACGGAATTGAGAACATCCGCTAATCTGGTCCCATTATGGCCGGCTTTGGTGACATGAGACGGGCCAATGCCTCTGTTCGTGGTTCTGATCCTCTCCGCTCAAAGCTCCGCCTTTTCCAGTCTATCAACTACAGTGTGCATCTTCAGCTGCGTCCAAGACGAATGCAGCTACTCGATGAAAGGCTCAACTTGAGCTACGGCCCTCGACTTGCAAGTTCCCCGTTGCATGTCCCCTGATGCGAAAAGAAATTGATGTCACACGAGGGAAGACTTTCTCCCGGCGCAATCGGTCCAGCTAAGCATTTGCTCGGCAGTGGCAGGCAACATTCGAGGAGGTACTGCTGCCTCAACTCCGTCGAGGCAATGCAACACGGTCTAGAACGTTGCTGGTTGATGTTCCTTCAACGCATTGGGGAAAGGGCAGCCATGGCCTCCATAAAATGGCCGAGCCAATACCTCTTATTCACGAAATTATTAGATAGACAAGCTCCAGATCAGTAAACATACAATCATCAAAGGAAAGTACATCTGATATTAGCCAACTAGATCTTTCTCGCTATCTCAACGTAGGCTTGGCGCTCTCACAAGGTTTCCACATCTTGCACATGTAGTGCCAGCGAACGAGGCGGGATGCATGGTCTAGGCCGCACATTTGTGTCGAGGTAGACTGCTCTTGCCATGTTTCGAAGAGTCTAGAACTCTATTCAGTCGTCCAAACCGTAGTGCCTTCCATGGTGTAGTCCAGACGATATCTTCTGTTTAGTTTCCATCTCATCTCCCAAGCTATCTCTTCTTCACTTCCTTTCAACGCCTTCTCAGACTCTACTGGAGGGATTGCCAACTCTCTCCACTCTTCGGACGATTTCCATCTTCTACCACCGCTCAATCATACCACGGCCAAACCCAAGCCTGATTCACCACTTCTGCGATTCCCGTCAGCCCGGGACCAGCGCTAGAAAGTTCGTAGTGGATAGCCAAGCTTTCTCTCATTCTTCTTTTCTTGCTCAACCGTGCACCGCGGCACCCTTCAACGTATTTACTTAAGAAAGTGAATGTATCGTTCAGCAAGATCATTACAGCAGGCCTGTCATCATTCGGTGTTTTCCCCTAGCTCTCCCGTCAGACGTCAATTGCTAGGCTCGAGAGTCGAAATGACTCTTATGGATCTGGCCGCGTAGGCGGCTCGCCGGCTAGGTGGCTTGATGGTAATCAAGAACGAATCAAATCATATCCAAATCCAAATCCAAGTCAATAAAAGGCATCGACATTGGTCATGTCTTGGCGTACGTTTCCGCTCCTCGGTACCCTCTTCAATTGCTAAACTTTGCATTTAGACCCATCCACGCCGAAGGAACGGCATTCATCGGCATTTCTCTTGGAATCGCCGCCGTAGACGTTTGCGCTTTCGTTAGAGGAAGAAGATTCCTAGCCCGAACAGGAGGTTCATGGAGACTTGGGAGATGAGTGGCGATTGGAGGCTTCCTTCGGTGCCTTGGCGGCGTGTTCGACTTCTGCGCAGTGCTGGGGCTCGGGCTGTGACCATGGAAGGGAGCGAACTGGAATGGCAGGACTCGTGCACTTTGGACGGGTACAAATATTTTCTGGGGAGCTCAAGCTTAGCCATTCTCTCTTCAGCATCAATACACTCACCTCTTGCCCCATATCTTGGGTCCTGTTTCTGAGCGTGTGCTTATATCTGTATTTCATCCTTTTCCTCATGCTTGACGTCTCCGCCGCGCTTGGTATCTCCGGAAACCGACTGGTTAGCGGCAACTGTTCTCAGACGGCACCCCTGTCGTCATTTCCGACCACAACAACTCTGAGCGTCGCAAAAGAGAATAGATCATCAAAGACTTCAAGCTTCAAGACGCCGGGTCAAGACTTATTACCATGGGTTTCTCTCACGGCGACATCGAGGAAATTCGCAGAGTGACTCGGGACCGTATTCTAGCTCGGGCCGATAACCGTCAGAAATCCAGGCAGCCTCGGACAGGAACAAGGATTGGCATTATGAAAATTTCGTTTACTCCTGCCCGCCACCAGGTGATAGATGAAAATATTATCAGAGGTAGGGGCAGATACCTGACAGTGGATGAAGAAAGACAGAGGACGAGCGAGAAAGGGAGACGGATATGACGACCCTCTGGCTATCCTTCCAGGCGCCAACCCTGACAAGATCAAGGATACCACGCGACAGCAGAAGGTCAGCACGCTGAAGGAACCCCAGCTCGACAAACTGGCCAAGAAGCTTGGCATTCCACAACACCAACGGAGCACATTCGGTCGCGCTGCGTCAATCTTGCCGAATGTCAGCGTCCGTACGGAGAATGTGACCGCACTCTTTAGAAGGATCGCATCACCAACTAACTTGGAGGGCGGGCACGAGTACTGCTTCCAGCCTTGTGATCCAGAGAACTCTCCTGACGATGGTTTCGGCTTTGTCGTCGATCTCAACCCTACAAAAGATACCTAGTCGTGTCAACTTAGAGACCATGGTCGCTGAAGGTGGTGACTGAACTTATAGTTGAATGTAGCTAGCAATGCTCAATATGTGAGAAGCTTGATACAGCGATAGATTTCATTTGAACCCTACTATCAATTTGATAACTGGCGTTCTTGTTCACAGAAAACTAGTCTAAAGAATAAAGACTCCTACGCACATTTGTATCAACTTGCCCCGCCTGTTCCAGAACTCCATGACGCTACATAACCATAACTAACCTGCTAAATGTAAATATCACATTCTGAAATTTCTTGATCCGTATAGCTGCACCTCGCCCATCTAGATCCTCTCACCAACGATTTGATCTACATCCCGGATGAATTTTGATGCCGGGGGTTCTCCTTTCGGATGATCTCTCAACCGGTCCTGATCTATAATGTACCTGGTGAAGACTTCTGACGACTTGATCCGATACTCGGGTACAACAATGTCGCCCCTCATCCACTCGAACCCGTTGCCGTTCTGCTGACGTGTGAAGCCTCGTAGTGGTTCTGGTCGATAACCTGGTCGCTTTTGCATGCGGTACTGTACAGACGGATGGATCATCTCGTTGGTCGCTCCGAGCTTGACGCCGGCGGTTTTCCCTTGGGAGTATCTGCCTGGTGTCCGGGGAGTGGACCCAGCGAGTCGCATGGTGCCGGAGAAGCTGTCGATGATGGGCCCGTCTGCCCAGCCGTACTGTATCTCTGGCGACACCGGTTGTTGTCTTGCCGAGTTACCGTGGATCAGTTCGTAGCGGTCTCGGACCGAGTTGATGGCCAGCTTGAGTAGGTTCTTGTCGAGCTGGACGTAGGGTGCGATTTGTTCGCACATCCAGGCAAAGGTGATGAGGGCGAGCTCTGCCGCTACAGGTTAGTCATGCGACAGGCAGACATGTTTGCAAGTATCTCACGTTCGAAATCTCCCTTGCGATCCATCAACGGATCGTCATCGCCGCCACCGATGTTGATGTGGTACCCCGGGAACCACACTTGGAGGAGCTCAGAGTCACTGCCCTTGAGCTCGTCGTACATTTCGCAGTCGACCAGCTCGGCCCATTTGCCCGACAACTGCTCGGGAGTCGAACTTTTGTCCTTACGGATTCGGTCCCAGTCTTGACGGATCTCGTCGCGTGGCTTTTTGGGTTTCTTTGTCGTGAGGTCCCCGTCACGCGGGAAGTGCCAAAGCGTAGGAGTGAACGGTGCTCTATGCTCGTCTAACGCGATTGCATGGAAGGCATGGCGAATATCTGAACATGTATGAGAACGCAAATCTTCTACAAACTCTTGCTGAATTCATTTAAAGCCACCACTGGAATGGAATGTACTCACAAGGACTGAGAGACACGTTGTGGAATCCCGCTTTGGGTATCCCAAGCCAATCGTCGAGGAACTTGAGATGAAGATAGTTCCAAGACAGGTCAGGCACGCCTAGACTTCCGACGGTATCAAATACGCCGACGACTTGCACTTCACGAGATGACTCTGGGGCGTCCGTGTGGCAAAACTTGCCGTATTGAGCACAAGGCCCGTTCGTGTTGTCCGCATCGTGAAGTCTTCCATGTACCCATTCACGGTAAGCGTCAGACTTCCGGAATCCGTGACTGTCGCTGTTATTTTGGTACAGTTTATACAAGTCTGGAAAGTCTTGTAGATCCCTGGGGGAGATGACACCGATGTCGTTGACGAGGCCGGCGACGGCTCGCGCCGTGTAGGCGCCCCGAGAGAAGCCAAAGCAGAATATCTGATCGCCGGGAGCGTAGTTGAGCACAATGAACGTGTAAGACTCGATCACGTTGCCGACGAAGCCAATGCCAAAGCCGCCCTGTCGGTCCTTCTCCTTGTCACTGATCTCGCCAGTCCCGATGCCGGCATCGTAGTGTACGATCTGCTGCCAGGTCCTGCCGTCGTCGTCTCGACCGATGCGGGCAAACGATCGTGCGAGGCGTGTCACATTGGATGGAACATTCTTGATTCCAGATACGGATGACTGCCAGGTGCCGTCGCAGCAAATAATGAGGCGCTTGGGAAATGTAGGAGTAGGGGCGTCTGGTCCGAGAGAGCCCATGCTTTTCTTCAAAGTGAATACGGTGTACTTGTTTTAGTTGTTATTCTGATTTATGTTGCCGTTCAAGAATCATCGATCCAGTTGCAGGATCAACTCCTGGTCTTTGCCCCATTTTATACTTTATCCAGCAGAGGGAAGCCTGATGACGGCGTCTGCCTCGGGGACTGTTGGGGGACCTCGACACTGCATTCTGAAGTGACACATATAGGAGGCACTGCAGTATATGACATTCCTACCACACCAACATCTGGCTGGTTGCGACATAAGGGCAAGAAGATGATCATTGGTCCTTTGTTGGGGTGAGGCTCCCAGCCTGTTTCGGTCCGCGGCAAGGGGGGCAACTTTGGCGACCTCCTGCAGCTGCTGCGGCGAATGACGAAGCCTCTCACTGCCGACCGACCAGAAAGTCCTGTTCGGTCTGCATTGGGAGAAACCAAAGTGTTTGCGGGCACTTCGGCATCCTATGGCTTCGCTCGGGTAGGTAAGGTAGTATTTTGGGCGTGAGTCAAAACGCAGGCTGCCGTGCCGATCTATCCACTCCAAGAGCCGGAGAGTACAATAGTCTGCAGATATTCGGCCTCAAGGCTTTTGATTTGATTTGATTTGTGCATGTGTACGTGTGCCCACGGGTAGTCCAAGTCTTCTGCGAAACGTGACCTCGAGGAAACGTGGAACAGAAACGCGGTGCGGCAAACGGTCAAGGCCGCAGGAATCGTTGTTCGGACGGCAATGGTCAGCATCGAAAGAACCATTACGTGTGACGGGAGGCTTTGCACTATAGGTGTGGCTTTTTGAGGATCGATTGTTAACCATGCGCCATGTTGTGGCGGCGGTGATTTCTATCAGGTGTTTCTGCATACTGTAAGCATTTTCGATAGAATGATCTGGTGTTCCATGGGCGTTTGGTGGATTTCAGCGCGTCCCCGTGTGCAGATCCCGCAGGATTGAACATGTGAGTTTTCCTATTCTGAGCAGTGAATGTTTCGGGACTGCTAACTCATTCTACGATCCTTCGATGACTGTTTCAATCCTCAGACAAATCGAAACGGAGGATCCATACGTACTCGCTTTGTTCCCTGTCAGGCCGCAATCCAAAAAGATGATCACGTATGCTTGGAGTTGTGAAAGAGTGAGGCGCATTATTCCATCTTGAAAGCATTGACTGTTTTACTCTGCCGTCAGCTCTGTAGTAACTTTGCAGCCTTGTCCCATGAAATGACACAAATCTGACAAGTCGCAACTTCCCAAAGCAGTCGCAGTGATGTCATATTTCCACGTTCAGGCTGGCGACTCAACATATTGAGCTTGGCCAGCATCTCGGCAGTCATATGCGATCGTCCTCTGGGGCTGTAGTGGGTGGTCAGCTTGAGCTGCGTATGAAGAAACTAGGTTAGGTATACTTGGATGTCTCAGGTTCTGGTCCAGCTTTGTCTATACCCCCTCGCTTCGACCCGACCCGGGAATGCGGATGATTGCCGACTCCGCGCATCCGAATTTAGAAAGGGATAGTGGATGAGCTGCTTTTTACAAGCCGTATTACGGTTCTCTAGTACTGGTAGTAGCGACCTCCTCTGCTCGCAACTTCTAGAGCAATATTCAGAACAGTATTGACACACGCTTTTAGAATGCTGATTTGAGTTCTTTAATGGACAAAAAAGCCCTAAATGCATCTTCATCATGGGCAACCAAGTGGTATATGTACATCATTCCCAAACGCCGTCTTGCCATGCTCCTTCCAAACAACGCCTTTAACATGCCAGGCTTCTCTTTCTGAAGTGTCTATACCATCAGCACATCATCCTCGGGCTCGCCCTCGGGATCCTCGTCTATTCTCAGGAAATCGTGTTGGAGGGCCTCTTCGGCACTGATACGCCGGCTTGGATCCAGGTCCAAGCATCGCTCCAGGAATTTGATTGCGCCCTTTTCCTCTTCAGTCAACTGCGAATCCTTGCTTGTGCCGTCACTGCGACAAGTGCTCCACATCATGATCTTTTCGAAGCTGAAGCCCCTCTCGCCAATAGTGGGGATGTTCGTCTCAAAGACGGCGCCGTGTAGTTGACCAGCCACTTTCATTCGTCTGGCCCCGAAGATGGTGGCGATTTCAATCATGGCTTCGACGTCGTCGGCGCTGTTGAAGAAAGGGAACCGCTTGCACAGAATGGTAAGCAGAACGACACCAGCTGACCAAATGTCGATCTTGGTCGTTTGTTCCGTGCACTTGAACAAGACTTCGGGGGCACGGAAACCGCGCGTGCCGGCGCGATTGGCTCTTCTGGAGGGCCGCGTGTCGTTCTTGGGATATCCGTGTTGGGATCCCGTCGGTGCTGCACTTCCCGACCACGTGCTGCGAACACGGTTCTTACGTGTTTCGGGGTCGAGATGACACAAGCAAGGCTTGTTGTCGGTGCCCTCCCTTTCGGCCAGGCCGAAATCAACCAGAACGCCGCGTTGTTTGTCGGGATCGTACAGGAAGTTGGTCGGCTTGATATCCCTGTGCAGTATGCCCTTTTCGTGCACGGCGGCCAAAGCCGTGAAGAGAGAGCGAAGGTATACCTGGATATCAGGTATCGTCATGTGGGGATAGTATTTCCGGAAGTCCTGGTGACGGAAATAGGGTAATATGACGACTACTTGGTCCGATTCGCGGAAGGCTGTGATGAGCGGGCAGACGGACAGCGAATCCCGCAGGTCATGGAGCAGCTCGATTTCGTTCAGTATACGCGAAGGCGACGATGTGACATAGATCTTCTTGATTGCCACGAACTTTCTCTGTTTCCTGGCTGGGACCGACCTCGAGTTGGAGCGGCCATTGGAGGCAAGCTTTAGTGGTGGCGGCTCCCAGTGACTGTCTTTTGCATCCAAGTCCCAACTATTGTTGTATTTTTCGTAACGGAGATCTTCGGCTTTGTATACCGTGGAGAAAGTACCTGTATTATAGTGAATTAGCCATTGCCTCACATTTCCGACCTGCAACCGGTAGGGCAGTACCTTCACCGATGCGCTTCAGCAAGCGGTAGTTGTCTCTGAAGTCGGGGAAAGCCAGTGTCAACTTCTCCATATCTTGCTGTACCGTCAAATCGATAGGCTCGTTCTCGTCGGAAGAATCAGAGTCGCAGTCTTCTTCTTGCTCCTGCTCCTGGTCGTGTTCCTCTTCGTCTTCGTGGTTCTCTTGGTCTTCGTGCTCCTCCTCCTCGGTACGCTCGCGATCGATTTCTTCGAAGACTTCAGCGTGAGCTTGAGCATTGCTCTCCTCCGAGTCGGCATTGGCATTATCAGACATGTCTTCGGGTTGGTCTTCGTGGATCTGAAAAGGCTCCTTGGCAACCCTCCTCCGGTTCAAGGTCGCCATCATGGGCGCGTCTGTTGGGACTTGTTGCTGGTAAGCCTGTGGCGCGGAATGATGTTGAAGGACGCAAGTGGCGCAGTTCGAAGCTCGAGAGGGCACAATGAGATTTCGGCCTGGTGACTGCCTACCAAGCTTGAAAAACAACAAAGACAAGCCGGCGCAACTAGAACAAGCGCAAACAGTGACTTCTCTCTTGCTGCGGAATAGCAAGAGGGAGGCACGGCGTATATCCAGCGCAAAGTGACAGGACTCGAGCAAGGATACTGCTAGGAAGGCATTGACCGGATTGAACTGTCAATGCAACAGATTATTGACTTCCCTACTATTATTATTGTAGGCAATTTATTTGTAGTGCAGTCGAGAAGGCCCAGGATTTCTGGTGGAGACTGTATGTATCATTTGGTGTTGACTTTACAGTTGGTGACGGCGCTAAAATGAAGTACATCCTCAGTTGACTAGTGGTGCTGTGAAGACGCCGTACCACCCCAATGCTGAGGCTCCGAGGGTACCGCCTGTAGAATCCTTCTACCGCTTTGCGACCGTCCAAATCTTGCGGCTGTCAGGTGGGGTACAGAGCCTATGGACGAAAAGGCGGGGGTTCGCTCATCCTGAACCGCGTCGGGGAGAAACCAAACAAAAACAAACCCACCTCGTTGCTAGAGCCACATTGGGCCAAAGGCATTCGCATTATTGACGGCAGAGTCAACACCAATTCCAGTCGAGCCGTCCACCACACCAATCCAGTCCAGTCCACGCCACCGGTATCGACCAGCTATGCGAGATCAGCGCTGTCGCAAATGACCTCGTCTTTCGTTCTCTTCTAATCTGACACATTATTTGACAAACGAAATTCGAGATATACCCGTTTGCGACAGGTGCGACGACATTGTATAATTCTTTTAGCACCCCTCATTTTTCTCACCCGTCTTTTTTTTTGTTTACGACACCAACGCCCAATGACCACCACTTTTTGGTGATAATTTTTTGTGTTCGGCGCGACGAAGCCTCCCCCCCCCCCCTCCGAAAAAACAGAATAACGACGAGAAAATTACGGCGAAGCGCTCTTTCGGCGCATCTCAGCGACCATGGATGTCATCAACTTTGACATCAACGATGCGCTGAAGCATTACATGAGCGACCCGGCCAGCGTGCCCACCCCAGAGGCCGACAGCGCCCTGGTCGACTGCGAGAACGATCCGGAAACCTTCACCAACAGCGTCATCAACCCGGTGCTCAACTCGATAGTAGACGCCGTCGCCGAGAATCCGGACTTCATAACCCGCAGCGCATACTTCGACTCGTTGCAATTCCTACTAAAGTGCGCTCCCACTTCCCTTGATCCCCTGCCCACCGACAACCCTCCTGGCCTAGACTTCTTTTCCTCACGTCGTGACTCCTCCCGCGTGCGAGAAGAACCCATTTCTGAGCTTTTCGTCCAATCCAGATCCGTGCAATACCTGCCCACCCATGCCCTCAGTAAGATCTTTGATCTGATCATGAGCGGTTTGGCGGCCGAGGCCGACGCCATCACCAACGACCTCGAAAACCCGGACGGCTCCGAGCAGGAGATCATCGCCCACCACAAGATGCTCCTCGAGGTCTACGGATTCCTGCTCCAGTGGGCCATCGCCTGCGTCGAGATCAAGGCCGCCGAGAAGTCCTCTTCCGCTCCCGTCGCCCGTGCCAGGGGCAAGGGCGCCAAGTCCAAGACCACTGGCAAGGATGCCGTGTGGGATAGCGTTGCCCAACTGCAGTCGGCCCTTGATATCATGGCCAAGGTGATGCGCGTGAAGCTGGGCAAGATCTTCCTGACGACCAGCGAGCGCGACACCTTTATCGGCCTCCTCACCAGACCCGTATACATGGTCCTCGAAAGCGAGCAGCGCTGCAAAAACACGCACATCCGCATGCACGCCTGGAAGGTGCTGTGTATAGCCGTCAAGCATCACGGTCATGGATATGGTGGGTTTCACTAGACTCGTTTGTACTGATTTCAAGCTCGCAGACTGACATGCCACCAGCCGCCCAGATCGCCATTGTGCAAAACTTGACCTATTTCGAGCACCTATCGGAACCCATGGCCGAGTTCCTCAACATTCTGTCCGATCAATATGACTACCCTCAGTTAGCAGACGAGAGTTTGCGAGAGCTTAGCAACAAGGAGTTCAGCACCAACGATACCAGAGGTCCCAAATCGGTGTCTGCTTTTATCGTCAAACTGTCTGAGCTTGCCCCTAGGTTGGTCATCAAGCAAATGACAATGCTTGCCAAGCAGCTAGACAGTGAAGTACGTTTCCCGAATCCTGCTCGTGTCGGCCATACTAACAACAAATCAAGTCGTACACCCTTCGCTGCTCGCTCATCGAAGTCTGTGGCAACATGATTGCGCACTTATCACAACAGGAAGAACGAAGCGAGAACCACAAGTCTCAACTCAATGCCTTTTTCGATGTGCTTGAGGAGCGTTTCTTAGACATCAACCCTTACTGCAGATGCCGTGCTATACAGGTATATACTAGACTCTGTGAACTCGACCAAAAGTTCCCCAAGAGGCGGCAAAAGGCTGCAGAGTTGGCGTCGCGCAGCTTATCAGACAAGAGTAGCCATGTTCGGAGGAACGCCGTAAAGTTGCTGGCTACACTGATCAAGACACATCCTTTTACAGTCTTGCACGGTGCTCAACTCGCCCGCAAGGACTGGCAGGAGCGTCTCGATAAGGTCGATGCGGAGCTCTCAGCGCTTCAACCTCCAGATGGTGGACCGGGTCTCGGAGACACGACAGTCAACGGCGGCAATCTCGTGGATGAGCCCACGCAAATCGAATCTCCTCAAAAGGCACGGGATCCCACCGATCTGACAGAGGAGGAGAAGCAGGCCATTGTTCGCAAGGCACAGGAAGATGCTGCTACCGTGGAAGCCATCGAAAAGCTGACTCTCACCAAGAGATACTACTCCGATGCTCTCAAGTTCATTGACGTCCTCCACGAGTCGACATCTACTGTGTGTCAGCTTCTGGGCTCAAGGAACAAGTCGGAAGTCATTGAAGCCATGGACTACTTTGAGGTCTGCAACGCTTACAACATTGAGGACAACATGGTCGGAATCAGGCGCATGCTGCGCTTGATCTGGACCAAGGGCAACAGTGACGAAGGAAAGGGTGTCCAAACGCACCTTATCGACTGTTACAAGCGACTCTTCTTTGAAGCGCCGGACCACTTCACATCGAACGAGGCCGCCATTTACGTCGCAAGGAACATGATTAGTTTGACCTCGGGCACAACACCTGCCGAGCTCACCAGTCTTGAGCAACTCCTGGCCACGATGATGAAGGGCGGTATGATCTCTGACCTCGTGATCACCAAGCTTTGGGAAGTCTACGGCTACCAGAAGCGAGAGATTTCTCGGTCTCAACGACGCGGTGCCATTATCGTCATCGGTATGCTCGCGACTGCGAACCCAGAGATCGTGGTTGGTGAGATGGAGGCAATGCTGAAGACCGGTCTGGGATCGCATGGAAGAAACGATCTGCAGTTGGCCAAATTCACCTGCATCGCTCTGCGCAGACTCAACCCAGTCGGACGTCAAGCCAAGGACTCGACTGTGAAGTTCAACCGCCTAACAAATGAGCACGCAGTGCTAGCCAAGCTTGCTGCGATCACTGACGTGCCTAGTGACAGCAAAGAATGGTTCGGTGTGGCTGAGCAAGCTATTAACGCCATTTATGCGCTTGCCAAGCATCCCGATGCTCTCTGCGGTGAGATCATCAGGCACAAGACCAAGGCCGTCTTTGCCCCTCAGCAAAAGTCGACGTCAAGGCCAGTCTCGCGGGATACAGATGCTACCAGTACATCGCCAATGGCAGATGCCCAAGGCCTAACGGTTGCTTTGAATGAGCCTACTCAGACCGTGAACCGCACACCTTCGGAGCAACCCGCAGAGCCGAAGCAGAAGGCCGCTATCGCTTTGTCGCAGTTGCTCTTCGTGGTCGGACACGTTGCTATCAAGCAAATTGTTCACCTCGAATTGTGTGAGCTTGACTTCAAGCGGAGAAAGCAAGAGAAGGAGAAGGTAGCCTCCAGCGAACCTGCCGCCGAGGCACCTGCACCGAGATCCAAGGGCCGCAAGTCTAAGACGCCAGCGCCTGCTCAGGAAGAGGAAGGCGATGAACTTGACCTGATTGGTGGTACCACTGAGGATGATTTCACCGAGGCAATGGCACACATCCGTGAGCGCGAGCTGCTCTTTGGACCTCAGTCCCTCTTGGCCAACTTTGGGCCAATGGTGGCAGAGATCTGCTCAAGAAGCGATATCTACAAGGACAAGGGATTGCAAGCTGCCGCTACACTTGCTCTCGCCAAGCTCATGTGTGTCAGCTCAGAGTACTGTGAAGTGCACCTGCCGCTACTTATCACCATCATGGAACGAAGCCCTGACCCGACGGTCCGCTCCAACGTTGTCATTGCTCTTGGTGACATGGCTGTCTGCTTCAACCACTTGATTGACGAGAACACCGACTTCTTGTACCGTCGTTTGGCAGATACGGACTTGTCTGTCAAGCGTACTTGCTTGATGACCTTGACTTTCCTGATTCTTGCTGGACAGGTCAAGGTCAAGGGTCAGCTGGGTGAGATGGCCAAGTGCCTCGAAGACAGCGACAAGCGCATTGCAGATCTTGCTCGCATGTTCTTCAGCGAGCTCAGCACCAAGGACAATGCTGTGTACAACCACTTTGTAGATATGTTCAGCTTGTTGTCCGCGGGCGAGCTGGAGGAAGACAGCTTCAAGCGAGTCATCAAGTTCTTGCTTGGCTTTGTCGAAAAGGTATGAATATTCATTCAACTCATGGTTTACGCCTATACTAACAAGTTGAACAGGACAAGCATGCCAGGCAACTGGCCGAGAAGCTTGCTGCTCGTCTCACTCGTTGCGAAACCGAGCGCCAGTGGAACGATGTCGCTTTTGCGCTCAGTCAGCTTCAGCACAAGAATGAGGAGATCACCAAGGTCGTCACAGAGGGCTTCAAAATTGTACAAGCTTCCGCGTAAATATTTGAATTACGATTTGACGTGCAATGAGGTCTCGGGACTACCATTACGAGACAGGAACGCAAGACATGGATGCATCGAATAGAGATCTGGAGTTTGTTGGCGTTGCCGTACCTGGCGGCTAAAGATATCACTGTCGGTTTTGTTTACTGTTCAATAGTTGAATAATTGGATCAAGAATTCATGTCCGATGTTTGAAACTTATGGCTTTCTATGTTACCTTTTGGCTTTCACTTGTCAGCATGACAAGTCATCGCTCCTGACAATGCGCCTCAAAGCTTTGTGCTGCACTTCGCCGACGCCACAGCGACAACGACGTCTTGTTTCAAGGTCACTCTCACAAAGGCCTTTCAGTATAATCCCACGTGTATAAATACCAGTGCCCTGTGCGTGTTGCCACTGACAATAACATTCAAGCAAAGCCAGGTCTCAGATTAACAAATCCATCCCATTGTTGAGACCCAACCATTTTTACAAGTTTTAGTCGGCAAACTTCCAAGTGGCCGTATCACGAACTCGAACCAAGATAGCAATCATGGAGTACAGGTGTCTTCATGAGGAACAGGTTTGGTCCTTCGGCCCAATGGCCAAGGTCCGCAGCGGAGCGAAGGCCGTGCCGTCCTCAGCGTCGTCCGGGACGGGTAGGGTCTCTGAGATGGAGGGTGACTACCAGCACTTCTTGGGATGCAGACACATCTACTCGGCCTCGCGGAGGCGCCACTGGCGGACGCCCACCTCGGCAAGTCAGACCGGTGTCCCATCCCGCGGTGGTCTCTGCGACGTCTGCTGGTCGAGGCTGGTCTTTGAAGGGCGCGGCAGCCAGCGAGTCCAGAGACAAGCCCGGCCGCTCCGCCGAAAGAGATCGCAAGAGGTGGAAGAAGTTGAGGAAGAGGAGGAGGAGCCCGAGAACGAGGAAGAGACTCTCGAGACCAAGATGGCGCGAGAGGCCGCCGAGGCCAAGAAGGCCCTGGCCAGGGCGGTCAGGAAGCGCGACCGGGCCGACCGCAAGCAGTGGAAGGTCCGGGGCCACATGGTGCGCCGTTGGGACGTCAGCGACCTGGACAGCCGGGGCATGCTCACGGAGTTCGAGAGGATCCGCGGCGACGAGATCTACGACCTGAGGGCGGCGGAGCGCCGCCGGCAAAGGGCCATGCGTATGAAGGGCGCGAGGCCTGGGTGGCGCGGCGTGTGGATCGAGCACAGCTCTGTCGAGCCCGAGTGGCAGGGCATCATTGCCGAGAGGGCTTTGGCTTTGGCTAGAAAGTGAGTGGGTTCGTATACAGAGGGGAGATTCGCCTGTTTCGTAGATATTTCTACAGGTGGGTCGGATGGTATTATCATGCCAGGTACATATTTTGTTAGTAGCTTCAACAAGTCCATTGTTTTTGTCTACGGTATCCTTTGCTTTAATCTGAATATATCAACATACGCTTACGAGACAGCAATTGTCCCCCAATTTTGCTTTTGAAGATCCTGGTGAAAAACAAGTTATAGCCTGCTTACATTTATTGGGGGCATGACTATAATGACTGAACTCAGAAAATACAACTTACTAAGCGTCGCCACCTTTTATTATATTCCTGTCTTAAGCAACTTGCGACCTGAAGAGTGCTGTGTTCACTTCCCACAAGCACCACTTTCTGTACCATTCTCGCCTTGATGCCTCGCTAGCCCTTGGAGAGCTTGGTTGCCAGGATTGGAGCGAGGGGGGCGCGCGGGTGTTTCTGGAATTCTTTATCTCGCAGCAGTTGTCAGGAATGGGTTCAATTCCCATCTGGTTCTATCTTTTTTTTTTCGCGGTATGTTTACCAAATAAGTGTGTAGATAGTTAACTAGATTATTTAAGATTTTGTTATTTAGATGTAATTAGTTTCAATTTTTATCAGGAACCAAGGAGACACAATATCCTGTCAGAGATTCGAGTCTCTCCAGCTGTTCCTGTGATGTGTGGCCCACTAATTAAGATGTTGTCAGTTTGCAAACGGCTGCGCAGCTTGGTTCTGGCTGGCCACTTGCGAATGGGGTCAGGAAGAACTCTGGCATAAATGTACAAACGCCGGGAACCGATTGCAGTGTTATGTATTCTTGTGATTATTTTTGCCGGTTCTGGGTCTTGAATTATGACAATCCGATGTCTTTATGTTGAGGTAACCGCTGCTTGCTTGCACAAAACAATGTCTTTCTAATCAGGAGTGATTCTACCCACAAACAGCCACAACCAGGGAGGAAGACTAGCACCAGTGCATTTAATAAAGCACAATAGTTCAAGGCGCAGGCCATACATAGATTGTAGTTAAACATGTGTGATCTTGTGGCCATTGTATGGAAGTTACTCTGGTCACCAAGAGGGAAGTCACGCGGTTGTTTGATTTCCTACTTTTCTGCGGTCGCTTGTGTCTTCGCCCAGCCGAGAGAAGGGGGTATCACAGCATCCAGTTGTGCTTTCTTGTTCTCCAAATCCGCATAAATTCCCTTTGAGCTGATGTGCTGGTTTTATCTGGTAATCCAGAGCAATTGAGTGCTGCGGAAGTCACATACCAGACAGACTGGAGTTTCTTCGCGTTTGTCAAGGTTTGTCCATTGTCTGATACTGAACTTGTCACATGATTTGAATATATATTTGAGCCGTTGTGGATAAGTCTGGACCTTGTGCACCATGATCGGAAATTTTAATATCGAGTAGCAACTACAAGCTACACATGTCAGTGTAGGTAGGCAATTTTAAGATATTGCCACAGCCAGAGTTGACAGCACAACCTTTTGGAGAAATGATTGAGTGCAATCAAGGAGTGGACAAGCAGACAATTCCCATATGCGGGATAACTGGCAAACACTTTGTGAAAGTTTTACAGCATTTCCGCAACTTTGGTCTATTCTGAGATTTCATGTTCTTGATAGCAGCAAAGGCGCCAGGCGAAGATAGAATGCCTAATCACACGAGACCTGGCGACGGGAGCTCCCAGGGTCTGTCAGAACTCAAGTTTCGCCCAAACCGCAGTACACTTGATATAGAAGGAATAGTAAAGAGAGACAAGACTATTAGAAGGAGTGCCGCAGTTGGCCGAGGCACAAAGACACCAAGATGTCATACCTTGCTATGACGACTCTGAAAAGCCATGTTCTGTAAGAATGGTGGTTGTCAAGCACGAGCGTCGAGGACCATGGCAGCTCCACCACAAGAGCACCGGAAAGGCGATCGCCGTAATTCCATGTCATAGCATAGTTCCCGAGATATCCTGTGGCTCAGAAATGTGCAGCGTATTTGTGACTCTGTTCAGGTACGAAAATAGCGACGCGACGCGACTGCTCGTCAAGAGCAGAGCAAGGTAATTCAATGACAGACTGCAAGAAACATGCGGACCTGGACTGTCATGGTTATGCACGAAAGCAACCGCGCGTCACACAGAATCAAGTAATCGTGGGCACCAAAACAGTGCGCCAAACGCGTGGTGCATCCTCACGAAAATCATCACGGGCATGGACTACAGAATGGCATGTCTCGAACGAAAAAATTTCTCCGGGATCCGATGGCGGCAGAACCGCAACAGTCCAGAGGGTAAGTGATCGAAAAGCTTCCTCTATCCCCCAATTTCCCCTCCAAGACCTGCCATTGATATTGACGAAAGCCAGAGTGAATATGAGGGAATGTCTTTGTTTTATGATGAGGAAGAAAGGAAAAGAGAAAGTCCAAGATGCCAAATTCGTGCGCCCGCTAGATATGGACAGCCAGATTTCTGTGGACCCACTTATAATCATGCGCTACCACTATTTGGGATGGGAGCAACATTTTTCCTGTTATCGATAGCTAGCACAGCACACCCAGCCGCCGCCCAAGTGGTTCGAGTGCCAGGTGCCAAGCATCACAGGACGTCGCCCAACGCTCTGCGATACAGTTGAATCTGGATGACCCGGACCCTCCAATCGCTTGAACAGAGCTTTACTACAGACAAGAACCAAGATGAATATGTTCCTCAAATGGTTTCTATGGCATTTCATCTACAATAGCATTTTGCGCCGAGCATCTCAATACAAGTGCAAGATTTAAACAATATCTAGGTACAAGAATACCACGTTGTAGACCCTTAAAAAGAAGGTACAGAAATCAATGCATCATGTTTGGCTGCTCAGGCTTCGGCCCCACCAAGGCATGTCATTGGGCAGTGGAGCGCCACTGAAAGCCGCCCTGGGACGACCAAGGCAGGCCGACCAATTGCAAATTATCCTGGACATGATGACCCCGCCAACTTGGTCCCATCTGTGACTCTTTTTTATTTCTTGCGCCGAGTCTCGTGTAGCCCATCTGCCTCGATTCCTCTGCCTACTGGATCCATATCGACACTGATTTCCATTTCAGGCACCTGATCCTCAAGCGTCGCATTCCACGCCATCGACACTCTTCCTCTTGCGGACCCAGGACTATCAAGCACTCTTCTATCGTCGCTGTCTCGTCTCACTGGTGCCCCTCGACGTCACCCCGCAATCCAGCGCGAACCCCTCCATCAACCCTACAACCCCCCATATACACATTTCGCAGTCATGGCTGGTGGACCTGGCAAATCCGGCGGCGCTGCTCGCGGTCGCGGTGGAAAGTTCAAGAAGTTTACGAGAGGAGGTAAGTGATTTACCTCGAGGCGTCTCGATCTCACCGTTCCGTCATACTTCCTTGCTAACTCTTGTTCTTCCCAGGTGGCCACCACTTTTCTCGCGATCTGAGACCCCTCGATGCCGATGGCAATGAGGTCAGCATGTGGAGCGCAGACAAGCAGGACGGCTCGGACGATTCATCTGAGGAGGATTCCGATGAGGACTCCTCCGAGGAGGACTCTGACGATGCTGGTCCTTCCAAGTCTGTCGCCGCCGAGTTGACCAGAGAAGAGCGCAGAAAGCAGAAGGCCGCACAGAAGGCCGCTGCTGTCGCAAAGAAGAACAAGGGCGTTGTACAAGTCGGCGACCTCCCGTCCGATTCGGAAGAGGAGAGTGATGACGACATGCCCGCCAACCCGAACCACTCCAAGGCCGCCAGAAACATGGCCAAGACACCCAGGCCAGTCGAGGAGGTCACCGAGGGCGTGAAGAAGCTGAGCACCACAACATCAACTGCCGGTATGAGCCGCAAAGAGCGAGAGTCCATGGAGGCTGCACAGGCCAAGGAGAGATATCGCAAGTTGCACGAGGCCGGCAAGACGGACGAGGCCAAGGCCGACATGGCTCGTCTCAAGATCATCAAGGAGAAGCGTGAGGCTGAGGCCGCCCGCAAGCAGGTCAGTGACTTACTTGGATTTCCCCTTGACCCTTTGACCAAAGAACTAACGGGTACTTCTCTACGCAGGCTGAAAAGGAGGAGAGAGAGGCTCAGGAAGCCGAGCGAAAGAAGGAGATCGATGCGAAGGAGGCTAAGAAGCGGGAAGCTGCCATGGGTAAGGCGGCCGGAAAGAAGAGCAAGAAATGAACTTGACAAGGGTGCTCTTGCTCTGGAGCTCATTGTTAATACATGGGCGAAATTTACTCCGTACTCGACACTTGCTACTACATGCATCTCGGCCACGAATCCGATGTCATTCTGGACATCGACAGCATTTCGCCTCCGGATCTACATCCTTCAAATAGAGAGGTCGTTTGTGAATTTCGTGGCTGCTGTCAAAAGACGGAACACCAGACATGTCCCTGCTCAGTTTAGGTCAAACACTGTATATGTGTCCATGTCATGCCAGGAGGGTCTATTTCTGAGCTTGACCAATGCCGAAGCGAATATAAACGATCATGCAATATTTACATGCCTGCAATCCCCTCCGTGCCAACGCTGTCTTTCCAGAGCTGATCAAAGTCGACACCCTCCTTCTGGAATAAATCTCTAATTTGCTGGGCAACTTCTTCCTGCCTCTCGGCACTGAATCCGCCGGGCTTTGTCGATTCAAATTGCACAACTTCGATCCAGCGGAAGAAGAGATCTTCTTTGCCAAGAGCATTCAGCGCATCCTTGAACAGGAATACTTGTTTCCTCCTCTCGTCTTCGGCATTGCTGTCGTCCATCTTGTGATCCACCATCATCCAGCCATACTCTTCCTGGTGGACCAGCACGACGAGTCGGAACGCCTCGATTGCCGCCATCTTTTTGTCAATCATTGCGGCGGCGTCGATCATGACGCCCCAGTCCAGGTTCCACTCCTTATTCATGAGGAGATAGCCCGTCTTCTCGTTGATCAGCATGGAAGACGTCGCGATGCCGACCAGGGACATGAACACGTCCTTGGAGTTCTTGTCGTTGACGACGTCGGTCACGACCGTGTCCCAGCCCCTGCTCCGGCGGGCCACGATCTCCTTCTCGCGGAAGCCCGCGGTCCAGCGCCAGGACAGGGGGTTGGCGTGCTCCTGGCCAAGGGCGAAATCGTACGGCCAGGGCCAGACGAAGACGTAGAGCACCAGGTCGAACATGAACTGGCCGGTGCGCCGGACGATCTCGAGCAGCAGCTCGTCCCACTCCATCTCGGCGGCGATCAGGGTGGTCTCGTTGGCGTAGCCCAGCGTCGAGGTGACGACGCGCAGGTACCAGGGCAGGATGATGTACATGCGCCACGCGAACAGGGCCACGATGGCCAGGTTCATCAGGACGGGCACGAGGAAGACCTTGCGCTTCAGGTCCACGGGCTTGTTGTCTACGTGCAGGATGTAGATGTGCTTCTCCTCCAGCGTCTGGATCAGGGGCTGCAGGACCTCGGGCGGCGCCTTGAACGGGGCCGGCGGCCCAGAGCCCGTCTTTTTCTTCGGGATGTTGAACTTGACGCCCTTCCTTTGCTTGGCCATGGTGGTGAGCGATTCCTGCCTTGTCGCAGCAAACGACAACTCAAGATTGGAATCGGCACTTGATGCAAAAGGGGATCGAGATTGAGGATCTCTCAGTGGATTTGAAAAGTATTTGAACAAGTCAAGAAAAACAATGAGAAAGAATATGAAGAAGAATAAAATTTGACCGTAGGAGACCGAGATATTGTGGCTGGAGCTCACTTCACTCCTTACAAGTGGCCTATTGCACCAGCTTAGTGATCAGCTTCTAGGCGTCGACTCTTTTCCATTTCAGGGGTCGGGTCCTGCGGCGCGTCGCGGCCGGTGGCTCCAGGAAAGGTTCAATGTTCCCTCGAGGGGCCCCCACAGCGCCTAGATAGGCCGATAAACCGACTGGGTCCATTAATTTTTCTGACGTCGATGTCGTCGCTCTAGCTGTTCAAGTGGCTAAAGGCTAAAGCTCTGGTTGCTACCCCCTAGGTCAATTATATTCGAGCTTCCCAATGTCGCAGAGCAACGGGCGACAGGCAATTTCAACATGTTGAGAAGAGGCCTGAGCGAGGTACAGCTTCATTATATCTATTTACTTACTCGCCAGCTGGACTAACCATACCTTACAGCGCAGTCCTTCGGTCTGCATGTTCTGCCAACATCGACTTTCTTTGCAGCAGACCCGACTCCCCCAGCGCCGGCTCCTCTCCAGCACAAGAAGTCGTGGTGCGGGCTGGGGCAAACCTGCCTTTGGAAATGCGCTGCCGCCATCCAGCATTCCGGGCATGGCCCCGGCTGGAGCTGGCAACGCTCCCGCAGGCCAGCCTCCGGCCGGTCCTGCCAGTGGGCTGCTACCACACGAGATAGAAGCGCGACAGCGCATGGTGGCAGCCAGAGCCGAAGCGAAACGAAAAGAAGACGAGATAGCGGCCGCAGCGGCCCCGAAGCCTGGTCAAGGATTCAGGCATACGTGGAATCCCAAGAAGCAGGAGGAGATCAAGAACTTTGTGAAATCGGAAGCGATGCCTCGCCCCGAGCACCCGGGACACCCATCGCCTTTTGCACATAAGCCCAAGTCGCCATTCCAGCTTCCACACGAGCGGAGACACGCCCGCCAAGAACCTGCGCAAAAAGAAGGAGATGCTCCCACTGGCGCATTGAAAACACTGCTGCGTGGTACGCCTCCGCAAGATTTCCCAAGCAGGCCAAAGCCCAGCTCATCCGGCGGCCCTTGGGATTCCGGCATGTTTGCTCGCCAGAAAAACGCCGACCCACCGAGAGATGCTCAGAAGTCCGGTGGGGCTTGGGATCCTGGCATGTTTGCTCGCCAGAAAAACGCCGAGCCACCAAGAGATGCTCAGAAGACGGAGTCTACGGCATTTCCAACTCGGCCTCAAGGTTCTGCGCCAGCAGCCAGCGGTTCGTGGAGCTCTTTGGCAAAGAGACAGCCGCCTGGAAGTGCGACCGACTCGGATTTCTGGTCAATGGCAGAGAAGCCACGATCGCAGAAGCCGAGACAGACGGGGCCACTTGATGATTGGGGCAGTAGTTTCGACAAGACCAGGCAACGTCAACAGCCCGAGTCCAGATCATTTGATAGGCAAAGGACTCGTCCACCTACTAGGACCTCGGAAGCTTTTTCGAATACTTTTGATGGCCAGAGGAACCGTCCCACTAGAAACACAGACGGGTTTTCGAATGCTTTTGAGAGAAAACCCCGAGCCCGTGATGAGAAGGACGAAATTGTAGCGGCTGAACCAGGGCCAGCGCCAGCGCCAGCACCAGGGCCAGCGCCAGCTTCCCAGACATTTGAGCGTGAGGATCGCAAGAGCCGCCGTCAAGCTTCAAGTCGGAGCAGCAGATATGAAGTGAGCCAAGACCAAGACGAAGAACGCAAGCCAGCCAAGAAACGCGGAGGACGGAGCTCGCGATTCGCAGAGGAAGAAGAAGATGATGGTATGGATGATGGCTATGAAGAGTATATTGACAAGCGCCAGCAAAGAAAAGAACGCAAAGCCAAGAGGGAAGCCGAGAGGGTAGGACCGATTCCGATTGCGCTTCCAGAGCTCATCAGTATTTCCAATCTCGCCAGCGCCCTCAAGATCGAGAAAACACTATTCCTTGACCAATTAGCGGAGCTAGGCTTCGAGGGTATTGCGCTGGACAGCATCATGGCTGGCGAAACAGCTGCCCTTGTGGCACAGGAGTATGGTTTCGAGCCTACAGTCGAGAGTGGCGAGCTGCAAGACCTCAAACCTCGTCCGCCTCCGGAAGATCTGTCGATACTGCCGCCCCGACCTCCAGTCGTGACCATCATGGGCCACGTCGATCATGGAAAAACGACGCTTCTCGATTTCCTTCGCAAATCCTCTGTCGCGGCTGGTGAGCACGGTGGCATTACGCAACACATTGGTGCCTTTTCCGTCAGCATGTCCAGCGGCAAGCAAATAACCTTCCTGGATACTCCAGGTCACGCTGCATTCCTGAGCATGCGTCAGCGTGGCGCAAATGTGACGGACATTGTAGTGCTGGTCGTAGCAGCAGACGATAGTGTCAAGCCTCAGACGCTCGAGGCGATCAAGCACGCCAGGGGATCCAAAGTGCCCATCATTGTTGCCATCAACAAGATCGACAAGGACGGAGCTCAGATCGACCGTGTAAAATCCGATCTCGCCAGCCATGGTGTCGAGATTGAGGATTTCGGAGGTGATGTGCAAGTGGTCTGCGTGTCCGGGAAGACTGGTCAGGGCATGGATGATCTGGAAGAGAACATCCTTACACTATCAGAAATCCTAGACGTGCGGGCGGAAACCGATGGCCCTGCCGAGGGATGGATTCTCGAGAGCAGTCTGAAGTCGATCGGCAAAGTCGCCACTGTCTTGGTCAAGCGAGGAACCTTGCGACCCGGTGACCATATTGTCGCTGGAACCACCTTTGCCAAGATCCGACACTTGAGAAATGAAGCAGGACAAGAGATCGAGGAAGCGCCTCCTGGAACGCCTGTCGAAATTCTTGGCTGGCGTGATCTGCCCGCTGCAGGCGATCAGGTCATCCAGGGCGAGGATGAGCGGCAGGTGCGCTCAGCGGCGGAATACCGAGAAGATCTTCGTGAGCGTGAGCAAGATGCGGCGGCCCAAGTCAAGATCGCAGAGCAACGCAAACAACTGTTTGAGCAACGACGCGAAGAAAAGGCGGCCGAGGAGGGTAAACACAAACGTGTCGATGGCACCTGGGGTACACAAGAGGTGCCTTCTGCTAACGAAGCGAGCGGCGTGAGGATGGTCAACTTTATTGTGAAGGGTGACGTCCACGGCTCTGTGGAAGCCGTCTCCCTCTCAATCCAGGAGATCGGTTCCAACGAAATTCGACCGCGCCTACTTTCGGCAGCAGCCGGGGCAATCACCGAGAGCGACGTGGAACACGCCGCCACGTCCAACGCCGCCCTCATCAATTTCAACCTGCCCATCTCCGGCCTGATCAAGCACCAAGCGGAGCTGGCCGGCGTCAAGATCCTCGACCACAACGTCATCTATCACCTCACGGACGACGTGAAGAAGCACATGAGCGGCTTCCTTGGCGTGGATCTCACCTACAAGGTCGCCGGCGAAGCCGAGGTCCTGCAGGTCTTCCCGATCAACATCAAGGGGCGGCAGTACAAAAACATTGCCGGGTGCAGGATCCGAAACGGCCTGGTGGAGAGGAACAACTTGTTCAGGGTGATGAGGGCGGGCGAGAAGATCTACGAGGGTGAGTCGAGTCCCACCCCCGAGAAACTTTTGCCATTCAAACTAACGATTATTTTCATTATAGGCAAGCTCGAATCGCTCAAGCACGTCAAGAAGAACATTGACGAGGCCCGCAAGGGCACGGAGTGCGGCATCGGCTTCGAGTTCTTCCAGGACCTCGAGGTCGGCGACCAGATCCAGGCCGTGGAGGAGATCTCCACCCCGCGGATGTTGTAAGATATAGTGTTATACATGCCATGAACCACCCCTCGACGCTCAAATAGAAGTGGGGCATCCTTGTACAAGTATATACGCAGAGAAAGAAAAGTTATCGAGGGTACCTGGACCACCTCGGATTGTAACATAGAAAAGAGATATCCTGGGAATCATGGTATCTATGTGATAAAAATCTAGAGTTGAGTGTGCTCACTCAGTACGGGTCACGTCATGTCGATCAGGCATGACCATGACCTAATTTATATATCATATTCCTCTCACACAAGCCCGAAGCAAAGGTGGAAATTTGATTGCCTTATGAACAGGTCATGATGCTCACTGATCACATACGCGTCGGGTCTTAAGGAGCACCACATGTTTGGGAATAGGTAGGAAGAAGCCTTTCTCTTTTCCTCGTCGAATTACCACGGTCTATCTGATTGTCAAATCTCCGGGAACCGTCTCCCACCTTGTCTATCATCCACAAGAAAACTATCAAACTATGCGAGTCCAAACTCTGGAATGCTTCCGACCTCTGTCTTGGTCTCGGAGTCCAGTCTGTAACTCACCCTCCACCGCAGCTTGATGCTTTCCACCTTTTTCGACCTATCACCAGCGTACCACACTTGCATGGTCTGCGTTACGCCATATCTCTGGTTCGGAGACAAGGTACGTCCAGTCTGGGGCTGGACTTGCAACTCAAAGCCCTGGAAAGATTATCATTAGCCAAGAACTGGATACAAACTTGAAGAGGTTGTAGTCAACTCACTTTGGTAACCGCGAGCTCAAAGTGTATGTCACTTATAGACTGGCCTGGTGTGGCGTTGGAGAATGCAAAGGACAAGGCAATTGCACCAGGTCCTTGAGGGGATCTGGCAGCTTTCATATCGATCTTGAGCTGTCCTTCCTTCACTGACGCAGAGTGCTCCTTGGGCAACGCAGAGACTTCGTTTGGAAGAGCTGACGAAAAGGACCACTCATCATCGTCATCTTTGGATGGGGCCGGCACCGGCGCCGCAGGCTTGGGCGTGGCGGGCTTGGACGAGAATTGGGAGGATGCCAAAGCAGCAAAGGGGTCGTTGGCAGGCGTTGAAGCCTTTGGGGGTGCGAAGGCAGACATGATGGAGGGCTGAGGGGTATTGGATTGGGAAGCTGAAGGCGCTGAACTGAAAGCTGCAAAAGGGGTAAAGGATTGTGGTGGAGGAGAAGTGGTCATGGTTGGGACGCCTGTTGCTGTCGAGTTCTGTGTTGCCGACGACAAAAGACCAGGAACATCTACCGTTGTCAGTCGAGAGCTCGCCGCCAAGATGAATTATCAAGTACTTACTGGTATTGGCACCAAAGCCTAGTGAAATTCCTCCTGCTTGACCGAAGCTACCGCTGTCGCTCATGGAAAGTCCAAGCAGGTCATTCTCTAGCCCACCAGCCTGTGAGCTGGAACCTGCATTGTTGCTTGTGCCATTTGACGCAGAGCTGTCAGCATCAAAGTCGATCAAGGAAAGCTCGTTGGCCGCAGAACTGCTGCCGCCTGCCTTTGCCGAGCCTTGGAGCGACGGTACTGGAGCACCCTTGGCGATATTGGCGGCACCTTCGATGTCCCCCTTTTTGAGCAGCTTCCACCTCTCGACAGTACGATGTATACTGTCGTTTATTTCGAGCAACTTGGCAACAGCCTCGTGATCTTCCGACTCCTCTTCGCACATCTTTTGGATCTTGGGCTGCGCGCTAGACAAGGCTGCCGCCAACTCCTCGAAGACGTCGCCCTCCTCCATTGTGTCGCCCGGCTGGAAGGCATCCAGCCTTTCCTCCAGAAGCCTGGCCTTGGCCTGGATCTTGCCGACTTCCTCGGCGGCCTTTGCGCGATAGTCGGTCTTGGATCTTGTATCGTAGCCCGCCATGACTTTCATGAGGCGGTTTGCTTCGCGCAGATCTTCAGGGGTTCCGCGACGAATCAGTTCCTGGAGTTTGGCCGACTGCGCCTCCTTTTCCTCCTCGGCCATCTCCTCGGCAGACTTGAGGTTCTATCGTGGCATGTCAGTAGCGGCGCAGATGGTCCCCCTTGGGTTTCCATGCACTTACATCACTGGGGTTGAGCACGGCAGCGTCGTCCCTGCGGACTTCGGGAAAGGTATAGCCCTTGTAGCTGAGCAGTCTGTGCATATCGCGGATGAAGCCCAGGTCCTCCTTGTACCGACTCGTCTCGCATATCGTGCTCCTCCACTCCTCAATGGCCTCCAGGATCTTGGCCTGGACCCGGGTCGCCCGAATCGGTGGCCTCTCGGGGAAGCGCCTGACGAGCTCATTGAGGAACTCCTTGGTGCTGATCTGCAGGTGGAAAGGGTAGCCACAGTTCTTGACGCAGATGTCGAGCAGGTTCAGGGCCAGCATGGCGACGTTGGTGTTCCGGTGGTTGATGTAGCCGACGATGGCGACGGCGGCCTCTCGGGGGGCGCTGCCCTTCTTGCTGTTGATCAGGTCGGAGATCTCCAGGTTCAGGGCGAGATTGGGCTCGTAGTTCTCGGGACTGCAGGCAGACGAGATGAAGCGCTGGAGCTTCGAGGGGGTCGGGTATCCCATCTCCCCCCAGCGGTCCCTTGCCGCAGCGCGAGCGGAGGCGGCCTCCATTGCTGGTGGGATGGTAGACGTGGAGGGACGAGTGCGAGAAGATGAAGCAAGCGAAGAGAGTTGGGGAAAGGCAGCTGCGGGATCGCTCTTCTATGGACGAAGCAGCTGCTCCATTGGCGATGCGCGGTTGTTGAGCGCTTTCGTGGCCAGTCAGTCAGTCAGTGTCGGACGTAGACCTAGTCAGTAAACGGGCTACCTGGCGTCCAAAGGGGATCTTCGTAATAAGGCCAAGGCATCCCACTTTCTGCCGCGCGACACACTAACGACCTGTTGGTACAGGTCAATAGTATTGCGCTTACGGTACCCCGAGCAAGCCAGCAAGTCGGGACATTCTGGGCGCGTTACTCCTTTTAATTGCATTCAGAACTGCGAATGGCAGGGGTCTATTACTGCTGGGAGCCTGGCTAAGGTGCCGCAACAGCACAGCAGCTCTAGGCTTCAGTGGGCGTAGCTGATACAATTGCTGCTTATCTAGCTGCATAATTGCATAGCTTAAACTGCCCTGATTCCCATGGGATTGGATGAAAAATGCCCCTCCAAACGTCACCAAAAGTTTTGGGCTCTGGATTTCGTAGCGGAGGGGCAAAAGGCATTTGCTATAATTATTCCTCTCTGGAGCACGACAGGCAAATTACAAAGGGCCACACAACGACATCTAACAGGTTCACTATTTTATCAATTGGTATACTGTTCAATAAACCATCATGGTCCGTCACAAGAAGGATTTCAAAGGAGGAAGAGGCGGCAAGAACCATGGACCTCCGAGAAGACCCCGCGGCGACGGCGACGACGAGGACAACAACTCCCAGGCCGGCGGCGGCAGGCAGCGCCCGTCCTACAAGGCCGCCTGCTGGGACCTGAACCACTGCGACCCGAAGCGCTGCTCGGGCAAGAAGCTGATCAAGCTGGGCATGATGCGCGACCTGCACGTCGGCCAGCGCCACAACGGCGTCATCATCACGCCCAACGGCAAGCACACCATCTCGCCCGCCGACCGGGAGCTGCTGGAGCAGTACGGCGCCGCCGTGGTCGAGTGCTCGTGGGCGCGGACCCAGGAGATCAACTGGAGCAAGGTCGGCGGCAAGTGCGAGCGGCTGCTGCCGTACCTCGTGGCCGCCAACACGGTCAACTACGGCAAGCCCTGGCGGCTTAACTGCGTCGAGGCCCTGGCGGCCGCCTTCGCCATCTGCGGCCACCTCGAGTGGGCCGAGGAGATCCTCTCGCCCTTTAGCTACGGCCAGTCCTTCCTCGACATCAACTCGAGCATCCTGCGCAAGTACGCCGCCTGCGCCGACGAGGCCGAGATCAAGAAGACCGAGGCCGAGTGGATGGAGCGCCTCGAGCGCGAGTACGCCGAGAGCAGGCTAGAGGCCGACAACGACGACATGTGGACCAGCGGAAATACCAACCACAGAGTAGCCATGTCGTCCGACAGCGAGGACGATGACCATGACGAAGACGATGAAGCGGAGGGCTCAGACGGCGAGGACGATGTCGACGGTATCTATCTCGGCAAGAAGCCAGCACCAGCACAATGGCCCAAAGTTGGAGAGGCCTCGGGCGAAGCTGAAAAGAAGGACAAAGACCCCTTCGATATATCCGACGACAGCGACGACGACGCGGAGATGGAGGAGATCCGACGCAAAGTCCTAGCATCAAAGCCGTTTGCCAGCAAGGATAAAGAAGAGCAGAAGAAGCAGCCGGAAACGATATCGCGGCCGCAGCCAGACAGGTACAAGGTCGACTCAGACGCCGCCCCAGACTCTGACAATGGCGAGGATGATGACGAGTTTGACAACATCATCGATGCTGTTCCAGTGACGGACCGAGTAGGCTTATCAAAGCTCGAAAAGGAGAGGGCCAAGGCACATACAACAAGTCACACGTTTACATCTGGCGGCGTCTCTGCACCCAAACGATGGTAACGAATCCTGACAAACAATTAAGAAATTCAACAAAGGCCAAACTTGTCGTACAATGCAAGAGTCGCATACGCGGATAACCGAAGTTGAGTGTGGGCTCAGCGCGTGGGGGAAAAGCTATTATCATTAATGTTTTTCTCTGCCAAGCGACTGTCTACGTGCTGCCTTCGTCGCGGACGACCTTGCCTGCCACGACTTCGTAGTCGGCAGTCACAGTGTTATTGTAGGCCGAAACATCTCTATAGTAAAGCTCGTCGCCGGTGGACGAATAGTCGCCATCGCCATCCAGCCCATACAAATAGAAGATCTGGTGCGTCTGTCCCACGCCGGTCGTAACGGTGTTGTCGGCATACCGCGAACAATTGGCCGTGCCGTTCCTCTCCGTGTTGATCACACTAGCCACCCACTTTTGGCCATCGGTCTCGAAAGCCTCGAGGCCAGTGGCGTAGACCGTGTTGCCCTGGACCTCAAGCTTCAAGCCCTGATTCAACTCCGCCCACAGGGTCAAGTTGCCCTCGGGCAGATACGTTGTGGTTGTGTTGCAGTAGAGCGGGTATTCAAAGCTTGTCTGGTAGTCCCAGCCGGGGACCTTGGCCGTCTCCAGGCCGGTGGTAGAAAAGCTGTTGATGCCGCCTTCTCCAAAGTCGTAAAGTCCACCGATGTTGGAGTAGGAAAGGCTCTGCGTCCACGTGGCCGTGCCATTGCCCTTCTGCGTGCTGAGCTGCGATGTGACGGAAAAGTCCCGGTTGACGACGAGCTTGTAGTCGAGCGTCTTGTTGTAGCCCGTCGCGTTCTGAGTGATGAACTGGGTCAACTCGATGGTGGGGTCTTGGTTGACGTTGGCTCCAATGGTGCCCGTCGTGATCGAGTCCTCGTCGTCGAGCCAGAGGAACACCTTGCCCACGATATACCAGCTGCTCTCGGTGGTGTTTGACAGGCTGGCCTTCTCATCTCCGTCGTCCACAAGGCCCACCACCTTCAAGCTGAACGTGTGATTGTTGCCGTCGCACAAAAGGGGCAGCCATGGACTGATGTCGATTTCGTGGTCGCGCAGGTCGAACGCGTCGATGCCCACAATGGGCCGGTGCAACTGCGGCACGACACCGCCGGTGAAGATGACCGGGTACGGCCAATGCACGCCTGCCAGCTGACCATCGATGAAGACCTGGAACTCTCGGAAGGGCGAGTAGCCGGGATACTCGCCGACAGTCAGGTCGAAGGTCTCCGTGGCGGACTCGGGCACGTTGCTCCACCAGAACTCGTCATTGCCCTGGGCCTTGACGGCGGCGGAGAAGACGGCGCGGTTCACGTTGCGAGGGAAGAGCAGAGAGGTCTCGGCGTTCTCATCGGGCCAGGTCCAGAAGCTTGCGGTGACGGGGCTCTTGCCGGCCGAGACGGGCAGGATCAGGTCGGCGGGAGCCTGGCCGCCCGTCTGCACGGAGCTCTTGAAGAAGGTGGCCGTGAGGGTCGAGTTGAGCAGGCCGGTGTAGACGTCCGTAACGACATTGTCGAGCTCGAAGATGACGGTCTGGGGCTGGTTCCAGAGGGACAGGTACGGCGTCACGTCCTTGAGCCAGGTCCAGCTGATGCCCGTGGCCGTGGGCTCGGCGGTCGAGGTCGACAGGATGTTGACGTTGCCCAGGTAGACGGAGCCCCAGCGGTCGTACTGCCGGCCCTTGACCTCGACGGTGAAGTTGATGACGACGTGGTCGAAGTCGAAGTCGGGCGGCGTGTAGTTGCCGACGAACGGGACGCCGTAGCTGTTGGCGAACTGGTGGTCCATCAGGGTCACCGTGTACACCTCGCCGCCATTGTCCGGTTGCAGCAGCACGGGCTCGGCCACCTGAAAGGTCTTCAACAGGGGCGCGGCTGTGGCGGCGGCCACGGCCGAAGTCGTACTGCTCTCTGCTGCCATCTCCAAGTCGAAGGCTAGCTCTCCGATCTGGGCCAGCAGGTTCTGCTTTGGACCCTGGGAGGGAGCTCGCGTCGCGCCCAGGAACCGGGCATCTTTATTCTGGGCGAACTGAAAGCCATGGACACTGCCGTTCGCGGCCAAGAGAAGCACAAGCAGGCTGCTAGTAATGCGACGCGCTGATGGGCAGCAGCCAGAAAGCCAATCGCGGGCGAGGGATGCCATCATGTCAGTCTCGACAGAGTTGGTACCGAACCTTGGGAGGTAGGTAACCTAGCTATATCGACCGGGAACCTCCGCCGACTGTCTTGTTGTCGACCAAGCAAGAAGCAGACGAATTGAGGTGTGAAAAGGGAAAAAGAGAGAAGAGCCCAAGGTTAAAAAAATACTACGTATGACCAAAAGCAGGTGACGACTACATGTGGATGTTTGGTTCTAATAATGGGACCTCGAGCCATGGGAATTCCGCACCCGGCAGCTGTTCTGGTTGCAACGGTACCTGGCGTGGAAAGCCCATTGGGGTACCAAGGCAATTGGAGACTCTCATGGTGATAACCAGCAACTTGAATGGACCGATCGGCGGGCGGGGCCGGATGGGAGCATATACAGACCCAAAGAGGAAGGTGAATTCCGTTCAGGTCGCCAGTCTTTTTGGCGGGCCCAGGTAGGTATTGCGTTAGTTTAGCAGAGCCGGACTATCGCTGCGAAAGTGGCGAATGGGATTGGAGAGCGATAACGTTATATAGTCCGGGGTCGAGATGTCGAATGTGCTTGTTCCTGGCCCTGGTCTCTGGTCCGTGCAGGGTGAAGAAGAAGAAGGAATTCAATTTGTGGAATTGAGTTCAAGATGTACAAGTCATGACAGGTCAGCGTCATCATCAACATCATCTTATCGCGAAGAGGACTCGGATTGCATGCGAGCTTTGACGCTGCCACTTTGCGACAAAGTCGTGGCTCACACTATCGTGAGGTTAACTGCATGGCTCAAACGACGTGAGAGTCTGTAGCAAGTCTGCTGGGCAAGACAGTCGTCACACGCGTACTACAGAGTACTACGGTATGTAGAGTATTAATGCAGAGAGGGGCAGCAAGCTACGTACTTACTTACCTACCTACACATGGATCTGCTAAGAGGAAATCGTGCATGGTGATGTACGTTTATTAGGCAGCCATTTTATCTGTATCCCAGATGTAAAGAAGTGCGACCACATAGCTGGATGATACAGTAAACAAGAGTTTATAATGAAGCAAATTGAGCATGTGTCAAGGAACCAAGAAGCTTCACTGATTTATAGCCCCCAATTGGATTTGTTTGCACTTACAGCTTTTCTTCAGGTCATCATTAAAGAACCGCTGAATGATGGCAGCACCACCGAACAACAAAGTTTCAATGGGACTACGATGTCCCCAACGACGAATTCTGGAACTCACTACCCTTTGCTACAGGTCGCAATTTCCTCCAATGTTTCGAGGAATCCGAGATCCGAGCGCTGTCGCCCCAATTCGACGCGTCCCAGTCGGTAGACGATAAGCACAGGCTATTGCTGAGGCTCACGCAGGAGAAACTATCCCAGGCGGAAGCGGGAGCAAAAGCACAAGCACAGGGAGATGCAAGCCCAAACTCTACAGACACGCAGCTACCCCTCTACCAAAGAGACTACGACGCGTGGCAGAAGCTCATGCTGGCGCTGGAGACGATGCAGCACCAACTGGGCCTCGCCGCCGAAGAGGAGCAGACCCTGCCCGAGATGCTGGCACACCCGCGGCCCGGGCAGGACAGGAACTTGTCGGCGCTCAACATGATGGCGCGGCTTTTGGAACGGCAGGGCCGGTTCGCCGAGGTCGAGAGGGCCGCCGAGGAGGTCCGGCCCTGGATGGAGGCGCATCCTCAGGTCGGCCGCGGCAGTCCCCCGGCCATGGGCAACATGCGCATGATACTGACCGCCGTGTGGAGGCAGGGCCGCTTCGGGGACGGGCGCCGGCTTTATGAGGAGATGCGCGCGCCGGTCGAGGGCATGGGCGAGACCAAGTTTGCGCAGTACCAGGAGGAGGAGGGGCACATGTTGGAGACGCTGATGGCCGGTCTGGAGAGATGGAGAGACGATGTGAGGAAGCAGTGATGAGCTATCACGGCCGCACGGTGTTGCGAGGCCCGCGTCTCGAGAGCCCAGTTAGTACCTAGTGGTCGGGCACCATGGCTTACAGCAGAGAAGACGTCACTAGAGCTGTTGACAATATCACGGAAGAATATGTAACATGACGCTCGACTGCCATCTTTCGTCAGACCTACCGAGCACTAAAGAAGAGACTGTCTCGTTGTCGTAGAAGGTCCCCCGCATTTCCCCCGTCATGGTGATAGACGATGCGAATACTAGTGCGGGAACGCAGGACGTGAGCCCTAGGCGGCTTATTAGTGCAATACAGAATCGACACCCTCAGGGGAGCTGGTTGTTGATTAGTATTCGTCGCTGAAATTCGGCCCAGAGAATCACAGCTGGCTATCAAGGGAGGCAAAGATAGTAGACATGGAGAATCTGTATATAGAATTGTACATATGGCCAGTTGCAGCTAACAATCCGACATATGATGCCAAGCCAGTGGACCCATCCGATATCTGGGGTAGCCAAGGAAGATCTACAGTTACTATAGCGGCGGACTATAGCAAGATATTAAAGCATCGTGATAGGCTGTCCAACCACCAGATCTGACGCCACGTCTCGACCATTGTCTATGCAGTCAGATACTCTCCATATTTAAGCGATCCATCACGTCAGGAAAACACAATGACAAAACACGCCATAACTAATCGCCGAAGGCTGCGGCCCTCGGGTCAGTCTCGCACCTGACATGTCTGATTATTTGCTCGGCCTCGGCCAAAATGTGTCTGGTATCCGCTCGAGGGTATTTGCAACCAAACAGACTCTAGTCACAACGACCTCTGACATGACACCACATCCCGACAGGTTGGGTTTATTACCACAAACCAGCGTCCGGCCCGCCCGCTCCGTCCGCGCCATCGCAACGCCGTTGCAGCTTTTTTACGTAAAGTACATGTCCGTCCCTAGACAAAGAGCGTCAGATCAAGATGACTTGGACACTTCAGGGAATCTAACCGAGAAATCCGCGCGGTCATGGCCAAGTAGGCAAGGGAGGTGTCAAACACTTCATCCCCCGCACGACCCCGAGCCGGGCATGATAATTACTATAATCAGGTCAGCAAACCATCCCAGTGCTTCCGGCCTAAAAGATGTGATCAGCCCGGATGTACGAACGGTTTGTGTTTTGGGATAGACTTGTGGTCGGTCTGGGTGGTCATCGGATAATGGTTATGCGAGGGACGTAGGTAAGGGACCATTCGCGAGCCCGCACATTCCGGCAATCGTGTTAGTTCGTATATCGGTACATATACGGTACACACGTCCCAAACATGATTGTAGGGTTTTCACGATCACAACCACAGGGATCAAGAAATTCTAGGAAACTTATCCGCATGTTAATATCTTATCATGTGTGGACTGTGCGCCGCCATTACGCTCAAGCGGCCAGAGGCCCGGAGGGGCCAGGGCAATAATGACGACAAGTCGAGGCAAAAGTTGCACGATGACATGCTCAAGGGGCTGGACCTGATCAAGCACCGGGGGCCGGACGCCCAAGACGTATGGATCAACCCGGAGAACACAGTCGGTAAGGATACCCCAGATCACGAATACACATTCCTCTCAGAGATGGAATTCTGACAGATGATGGCAGCCCTGGGCCACTGCCGCCTGTCCATCGTGGACCTCTCGCGCGAGGGCGAGCAGCCGCTGCACGACGACGAGGGCCGCATCCACGCCGTGGTGATCGGGGAGATCTACGACAACGAGAAGCTGACCGAGCAGTGCGCCCGCGAGTTCGGGTACAAGTTCCGCGGCCGCAGCGACTCGGAGCTCGTCGTCGCCCTGTACAAGCACTACGGCGCGCCCGCGTTCCTGGACCACCTCCGGGGCGAGTACTCGTTCGTCATTTATGATGATCGCACCGGCGACGTCATCGCCGCTCGCGATCGGTTCGGCGTCAAGCCCCTGTTCTGGACCGTCGTCGACGGCAGGCTGTTGGTGGCCGCCGAGATCAAGGCGTTTCTCGCGCTCGGCTGGAAGCCCGAGTGGGACGTCGACAGTATCGTCTTGAACTCGTGTTATGTTGGGGAAAATACCATTTTCGAAAACGTGCACAGGGTGTGTTTTCCTTTCCAGAGCTGAAGCTGATTGCCGAGGAGGATTTCTTGTTCTGACGTAGTACATAGCTTCGACCAGGACACTACCTCACTGCGTCTGCGGATGGTGTCATCAACTCGCACGAGTACTGGGATCTGAAGTACCGGGACAAGGTAGGACATTCCCTCTCTGAACCGAGGATGGGCAATCGCAAAGCTGACCCTGATGACAGTCCCACGTGGAAACCCGTTCGGTGGAGGAGATGGTACAGGCGGTACGCGAAAAGCTCATCGAGTCGATACGCGTGCGGCTCCGAGCCGACGTGCCCGTGGGCATCTACCTGTCCGGCGGCCTGGACTCGTCCGCCGTCGCCGGCATCACCAAGTACCTCATCGAGCAAAAGGGCGAGAAGATAGGGTCGCAGGATATCAGCCAGAAGATTGCCTGTTTCACGATACAGTTTGACAAGGACTCCGGGTTCAACGAGTCGGGTACGTCTGCCTATTTCCAACACAGCAATAAGTGGCCATGCTAATGTGTACATGTATCATCAGACATCGCCTCCAGGACCGCCGACTTCCTCGGCGTCGACATGCACGTCAAGGACATGAACGAGGCCGAGATGGCGCGGCACTTCGAGGACGCGTGCTGGCACAACGAGTCCCACTCATGGGACCTCGGTACCGTGGGCAAGTACGCCCTGTCGGAGCTGCCCCGGCGCGAGGGCTTCAAGGTGATCCTGAGCGGCGAGGGCGCCGACGAGCTGTTCGCGGGATACCCGTGGTTCGTGTCCGAGTTCCTGCTGGAGCCGGACCCGTCGCGCCCGGAGGGGGCCCTGCAGAAGGACGACGCGCTGCGCGCCCGCCTCGGCGAGCAGGCCCGCCGCGACATCGAGGGCGTCTACCAAAAGGTCAGCACCAACGCCGCTGCCGGCCCGCGCATCGACCCGGACCTGGCCCGGCGGCTCAACGGCGTGCGCAACCCGTACTCGATGGTGACGCGGCTGGCGCCGCACGAGATCTTCACGCCGGCGCTGCGGGCGCGGTACGGCGCCACGGACAAGCTGCGGGCGGTCATCGACTCGTGGTCGCCGGCGGCGCAGCGACAGATCACCGACGCGTGGCACCCCGTGCACACGGCCATGTACGCGTGGTCCAAGGCGCAGCTGCCCAACTTCATCCTGACGGTGCTCGGGGACCGGACGGAGATGGCGCACAGCATCGAGGGCCGGCCGCCGTTCCTCGACCACGAGCTGGCGGACCTGATGGGCTCCGTCCCGCCGTCGCTCAAGATGCGGTACGGGCCGGAGCTGGGCGCGGGCCCCGACGCCGGCGCCTCGGCCTGGTGGAACAAGGACGAGCCCCAGGCCGCCGCGCAGTTCTGGGAGAAGTGGATCCTGCGCGAGGCCGCCAAGCCCTTCATCACCGAGGAGCTGTACCTGCGGCGCAAGCACCCGTACTCGGCTCCGATCGCCTGGCCGCGCAGGGGCCCGCTGCACCAGATGCTCGAGCGCCTGCTGACCGAGGACAACGTCCGCCGCCTCGGCTTCCTCGACTGGGGCGAGGTCCAGGCGTCGCTCGAGGCCGGCTTCGGCGACGGCGCCAGCGCCAGCGTCGGCGCCACGCGGAAGACGCTCATCGCGGCCAGCTTCGTCGCGCTCGGCCAGCGGTTCGGCGTGGCTACTGCGCATCTCGAAAGAGAGGCCATGTTATAAAGGGTCCACCGTAGTCGAATACTACTCAATTATCGTGCTTTCTTGATATTTGGAGAAAATTGCATTATGAATGACAAAAGGCTCGTGATGTCATGTGTTATTATATTCTAAATCTTAGATTGTGACTATTGATACATGACGGTTCGTGGTTGTCAAGTTGGAGCTTGATGTTTGAATACAGGTCAAGAGCTATATATTTAATACGAGTCTCTGCATATATTGCGGTGATGAGTGTATGTTTTCATTTTGCTGCTCCAGTGTCATCCTCAAGGTTGAGAGTCCATACATAGGTAGCGAGAGCCTCTGGTGAGTGCAAAAGTCCACGATTCTTGTTTCCCCGCTTCCGTATCTTGGCTGCCATCAGTATTGAGTCATCTCCAGCTATCAATCTAATGGTTTCAGACGACCATTGACGACACATGGTAACATGGATCGTAAGTCCTCATTGAATTAAGTGAGAAACAAGACAAGACGCCGAGTCTTAGCATCACGCGAGTTCGTGTAATCGAGGCAACACGATATCATTCTCTGCAACAAAGTGTAGCGACTGAACGGCCACATTTGACATCAATGCCAAATAGAACCAAGTACAACATTGGCTTGAACGATCAATATTAACCGCTGCGAAGCTATCGGTATAGCAAGAATGACCATGGCCTCTCTCTTCTTTGTACTTGGTTTATGCAAATATGTCTCAGAAAAACGGTCTCTAAACGCCCAGCCATGTTGCCGCCCCTTATGTCCTCCCTGATCCATGTTACTCACTTGCTTCAGAAGAAGCATGATTAATCCGAGCGTTCAGCCTAGCAATAAAACAAATTTCCAGGCACCTTGATTCCCTCGACGGGGAAGAACACGAAAAACCATTAAAGACCAACAAAAACCAAAATCTTACTTAAAACATCAAGAAATAACTGCAAAGTGCAAGGTATCGATTGGCGGGTGTAGCCAAAGGAACGAGCCGACTCAGATGCAGTTCAAGAAGAAGGGAAATGCCATATCTCTCAGAGTTTTGCCAACCAACTCCTGTGTATATTCCAGCCTGCAGACAGTAGGCTTTGTTGCGAATCCATTTTTCGTGTCCGCCCTTCAGACGTTGAGTGAGATGAGATTTTGTTTTCGTTTCGTCCAAATTTATCCCTCGTCGAAAATTAGCCGTTTCGGAAAAAATAGCCTTTTTTGTGCCTGTGCTGTGTGGCTGATGCGAATATGATAAGCAGAAGAAGGGTTGTGCCAATAAAAGTGATGCGCCATGTGTGATGGGAATGAAAAATCTGGTTGGGGATCCAGCACCGAGTTACACAACACCAGTTTTACGGAATCGCGCCGGTCTCCTAGTAACAGGTCGTTTGCTTCATCATGCATGTCTCGTATACGTTTTGCTCTTGTGTCCTTTTTTTCGCTGTCGTCGTTGCAACAAGCTCGGTCGGTCATGTACAGCCGATCATTCTGGCAGCATGTCGGCGTTTTTTTGTAGCGAAATATCAGGCAGCTCAGCGACCGCCGACGCTGTCAACAACGCGAGAAGTATCATCTTTCTTGCCAGAACCCGAGGTCACTCCAGCGTAGCTGTTGCCGTTACCCCAAATGTTCATGGCTGAACCGAGGCCCGAAGTTCGCTTCCGAGCTCGAACGGTGCTATCTCCGTCTTCATCCATGCTGAAGACGAACTCGCCATCTTCCTCGCCTATGGGCGTCGTGTACCGCGCACTTGAGCTGATGGAACCGCTGCTGATGTGGCGCTCGGTCGCACGTCCGTTCGTTGGCCGGCCGCCGATTGTCGGGCGCAGATGCGGCGAGTCGCCCCCGCTGCCATCGATGCGGGTTCTCTGGAGTTGTTGAGTCAAGGCGCTAAGACCCTCGACGCTGTCGGATCTGCTGCCGCCGTGGGACCGCATCATATCTTCGTTCAGCATGGAGTTGCGCAGCGGGCTGCCGACATGGCCGAAAGCGCCGCTTGTAGCGAGAGCATGTCTCTTAGCATCCTCGTCGTCTCTCTGGCGTTGGAACAAAGGGCCCCAGCGACCGGGACTTGCTGCCATTGGGCTACCAAACTTGGAAGGCACCTCAGCGTTGGGCGTGCCTGTGCCGCTCATTCCCAGGATACCATTCGTAGCTCTGTGGCCGTTTACATCGTCGTCGGCAGCCCTGGACCCACGCCTTGCTTTCTCGGCAGGTGTAAGCAAGTCTTTGAGGTTGTCGGGTACGTAGTCCTCCTCGAGAAATGGGAATTCGGCATCCCAATCACGGTCGATCCCGCCGACAATGGCGCGAGGTGCACTGCTGCTCAGCAGCTTGGGCTTAGCGTAGCGACTGGAGTGCATCTGGCGTCTTCCAAAGAATTCTTCCACGGGTTGGGTAGGCGGCGATGATGCTGTCACGGTGGAGACCAGGTCACTGCTACCAAAAGCAGAGCGATGAAGGGACTTGAGTGCTTCCGAGGCTCCCGGATCCTTGGCGCCGATCAGAGAGGGCGAAGGAGACTCGAGTCCGAATGCGGACGGTACAGAGGATGGCCATGGACCACCGGGATAGCGCGCGGCGTTGGAAATCCCGTTGGAATCGAACGATGCCGGTAGCGGGGCGTCGAGCACGGACAGACCCTTGGCGGCGATTGGCGAGAGGCCAAGCCCGAGACGGGTCGGGTCTTCCTCGCGGGGCGAGCCATATTGTGAGCCGATATGTGAGTAAGTCGTATCGATCGTGGGCAGGCCACTCTCCATGCTAGGCTGGCGGTCGAGCTGATGAAGTTTGTCGCTCGGGGACATCGGGTAGTCGTAGGCACCGTATGGCTGGTTCGCATCGGCTTTCATGAACGAGTTCGTCAGGGCGCTGTTTGAGGTGTTATAAGGCGCACCACCGCTTCCCCGAGCGCCCGAGTAAGGTGTCTGGCCGATGGTGATGCCATTCTTCCCATAGTTGATTCGTCGGCCATCGGCGAGCATGTGTATATTGGCGCACTTGGGGCCAAACTTGCAGTTGCCCTAGATCATCGAGACGGAACATGTCAGCTTGGGTAACGAAGAGGCAGGGTGGCCGCTGTGGTTCAAAGATCACTGCGCCGACGAGCAAACCACCGAGTACATTGGCACTTCCGAGTTGCTGGGTTCAGACTCACCTTTGCGAAATATTTGCAGACCGTCTCGGCAGCGGAACCGAGATCGTGACTAAACGGACAGGCATTGCCTGCCTGACAAGCGCCCTGGCGGAAGAACTTGCACGGCACATGCGAAGTGTCTGCGGTTGAAAGGCATGATGTCAGCAAGACGGGATCCCATTGTCAGGGCACAGAGAAAACGGATGGGAAGCAGAGGGAATCGAAGAAGGGGGGCTAGTCGTCGGGTGCATCTGTCTATCTAGCTTCGTGCGACAGAACATGAGGACGGTCGCGTCAGACTGCGCCCGAACATGGTGTACCTGAACGGACCCCAGCCTTCCTTGCTTGCCTACATCGCGACCGAGGGACTTGTATAAAAAGAACAAAACGTACTCGGAGGACTTCGGGGCCCGTCAAATCTTTGTGCGGCCGACAAGGGACCCATTGTGCCGGCAGAGGAGGGAGGAATGTTGAGACTCCCAGATCTCACGTGCCGGAATTCAGACATGATGGGTCGAAACCTGGGAGCGGACAAAACTGCAAGCAGTTCTCGGAGTCGGCGGAGGAGGGGTTGTGGCTAATTTTTCTTTCTTGCTGCCTTCTGCCTTTTTTTTTTCCTTGGACTGGGAAATTTTTGGGTTTCAGACGGGAAGGAGGGGGTGATGTAAGGATTCCGGGTCGAGTTTATCGTGGTTTATTATCGCAAAGACAAAAGGTGGCGGATGGTGGAGGAGGAACGGAAAGGCGGTTGATAATAATGAGGGGCAATTACGAACAGACCGAAGCGAGAGGGAATTGGTTGGTTAGATTGGATCCCTGGGGGCCGGGATGGACGAGCCAGAAGTGAACCGATTGATTGATTGATTGACTGACTGAGGACTTGAACCGATTGATCGATTGGGTCTATCTTTTGGGTGAGCAGAGCCAAAGCAAGCCAAGCCCAGCAGGTATTGAACGGATCCTGAGCTTGGACACCCGCTTTCGGTCGGCTCGAGATTCAGAAATGGCTCCTTATCAGCCGCTGTAACCTCGATAACCTGAGGCGCAACTGGCCGGGGGTTGATGATTCGAGTTGAGGAAGGGATCCAAGCAGGTAACACTTTTTTTTTTTTTTAAGCCCGGGTAGCGAATGTACCGCACGTTAGCAGGCTCCTCTCTTCTCGGTATGAACCACGTATGTACTCGGGGATATCTCTGCGCGTGTTAGTGGCTTGCGACAGCTACGAGAAGTAGACATGAAGAGTTTGGAATTGATCGAGGGCAGTCTGTTCTGTCGAGGAACAATCTCATGTAGGTAATAAGGTAGTAAGTAATAAGAGAGATAAAAGCCCATCTGCGGCCGCCGAGTGCACCAGGCATTTATCGAAGTGGACCGCTGTCAAGTATACTTACATTGAGGTAGGTGTGGGGGTGAAAGACTGGGGGTTCGGGTCAGTATCTGAGGCAGACTGGATGGGCACCAGACCAGAAGAACCAGACCAGATCCAAAGCAAGTCGAACAAGTAAAGTGGCAGCTAAGGTAGCAGTAGTAGTATTCGGTCAGATCAACTGGAAGCTCTACAGCTGTGGCAATATCAGTTTACTGAACGTTCGATCTTCAGTATCCGTCGTCTTGCAGCTGGATCTCGTTACTGCAGAACTGCATCAGAAATTAGTGGGAAAAGAGGAGAGGTTCCAACAAGATAGACCAACCAAGTTGAAAGAAGTATTGATACCAAATAACCCATGAATGACAGAGCACCCGTCATAATAACAACAATCATTAACGTCGAAGACTTGCCATGCCGCACTCTATTCCCATGTGCGGCGCCGATCCACCTTACAAAGCCTGCGTAACTCGACTACTTGCCTAAACTCTCACAAGACAGGGGACCTTGTCCTCACTTTCGTCATTTACTCGACCAGACGGCCAGCAAGTCAGTGTGTGTGTGTGTGTAGGAAGGTAGGCCAGTACAGATACAGTACAAGTCAGTCAGGCAACCGACCCGCTGGGAGGTGAACCTCGAGTGACAGGGCGGTGGGGGGTTACGCAAAGCAAGAAAGAAGACGGCGAATCAGACGCGGGCGGCGAGACGGGCGGGATGAATCTCGTCGTCGAGATTGGGTCTGCGCTGCAAGGTAGAGCAAGATCCAGTCTGACCAGATGATCAAATCAGCGGCTGCAGACGGGGCGATACGGGAGGTAGAAGGGGTCCAGCTGCAAGCACAGGAGTGGATTGGGTTGAGACTGGCATGAAGATCCGACGACTCATGGACGAATAGTCGGTAAACCCAGCACGATCAACCAGCAGCCAGCAGACGGAGGAGGGGAAGAAGTCTACCTTTCGAGGCGACGGACGGTGACGGAGGGCGCAAGAGTCTAACCTTTGATGAGTTCGCCCTCAGGGCGCTCGTCTCATTCGTAAGTCGTCCAGTCCGGTGGACTGTAGGTATGTATAAGAGTTCCACTTTACGATGGCCGCCTTGCCAGGTTTCCCGATTTGCTTAACCCGAATGGTTATATTCGACGCCGATTGTTGTTTTCTGGGACCCCGTGCTAATGCAGGCGCGGGAACTCGTTGCGGAAAACTAGCCCAGGCTGCCCAGGCTTGCCAGGCGGGTGGAAGGTTTGGGACTAGAGATGTTGTAAAATACAGGGCTGACTGGCTTTGCATGCAACCATAGATGGGCAGATACCTGGAAATACGATATGTCTTCCAATCGCTGAGATGGTGGCGTACTTGTGGAATTTATATTCGCGATCCAGCGTGGACGCATGGATCTCAGCAGGCAGCTGTTTCGGTGAGAGCTCTCGCTGCTGACCTGGGAACTTATAGCGCTCGCCCGTGCTGGAAAGGATAAATTCGTCACTAGTAGCAGGACCTCGCACTGACTTCAGGGAGTCTGGTGCCTGCCTACACCAACTTGCCGGCCTCGAAATTGAACCAGAACAAAAACGGCGGCTCGGTCAATCCCGAGTAAATAATGCAGTCAGGTACGTAAATCGTGTATAATACACGCCAGATACCACTCACGGTGGCTCGCGGCATAATCTTGGCAAAGAAGAGCCGTCAGCCTGCCGGCCGCTTGGATTCGAGACTCAAGTCATCCATGTCAACAAGCTTTTGTGAATGAGATCGGTTCATACAAGGTTGGCAGATAGACTTGGAGACTACATACCCATTCGGTACCTCTGGCATTCACAAATGCAGCGCACATGAACCGACGCGGGAGGCGAGAAAAGCGATATACTTCAGCAATAAACATGGATCGGATTCTTCGGTTGTCTACATTACTTACATTACCTACCAGGTACCTACAGAAGGCTCTTCCGCCGTACTTGACCCAATGCACTACGTCCGCAAAGTCAAATGCAACGTGATCCTCATGTTGACTGTTAAAAGTCTAGATGCCCCTGGGGGGTTATACGGAAGTGGGCCAGGATTGATGTACTTCATATGACACCTCTGATGTTGTGTTGTAGGAATGCAGAGGTACATGTTCAAAACTGGTCGTTGTCTTTGACAGGTACCCGCGTGCCTGTAGATCCCAAGATAGTGATGATATTTAGCCATAACCCAAGTACCTAGGTAAGGTATGCAACAGATCAACTCGACATCTTTCGCGGTGATTTTCTTAGGGCGAGACACTTCCAAGCTAAGCTCTTCTGCCCGCGATGTTCGCGAACACCTGAGAAGAGGATGAAACGTCCGATCGAGTCACTGGTTACACGCAAAAATGCTCTAGGCTGCATGTGAACGTTGAGAAAGATTCAGATGCCTTCTTCTCCTTCTGCCTCTCGCAGGCAATCATTCACCCAGGTAGTTACGGCAAAGAGAAGAGAGTCTCCAATGATACGGCGGAGCAGATTCCCCGTTGCCGGTTGCCTTTTTGGAGACGTCATCTGTCTATGCGCTCAGATGGTTTGCGGCCGAAGGCAAAGTTTCGCGATCATTCATGCCAACCGGCACGCTATATGATGACCATTTTTCATCTGTGCGTGCCTGGAGGGTGGTCATCTATAAACAAGACATAGGGACAGGTCTGTTAGTGTAGACACATGAGCCCTCAATTCTTCCCATTCCCACCCAGCCGAGAGTACCGTCGGGGTGCGAAGTGCAATATATGAATATGCTTACACTTGGCCGCGAGCTAAAAAGGGCAACAAGCGATTTCCTATTCAGCCCAATCCGCTCGGTCGTGCGCCACACGATTGTTCTTGATCGACCTGTCAGTTTCCCTTAGGAAGGAGCTGAGGTCTGGGTGCTGCTTCTGTGCTATACCTACCTTACCTACGGTAGCTGCATTCGCTGAATTACAGTTTAGTGGGAGGCATGGGCCCCAATGTTGGTGTCTAGGCAGGCACTGATTGGTACGGCGTCGTAACACGACACCTGAAAATGCCTGTACCTGGACGTGCACACCCACTCGACTTGATGCTTCTACCTGGGTGACCAATCCTGTTCTGGATTCTTCTTAGGCGAATGGCTACAACGTGTTGAAGTTCCATTCTGCGAGATGGCTCGAAATCGTGCCGCCAACTTCCAAGCTGATTGATACGTTCGTTATGGGCAGGTGCTGGAACCTTGCCGGGCGCCTACGAAGTACCTTAGCTTAGCTTCACTACCTACTCGCCCCCCTAGGCTACCTACTATACTGAGGTCCTTATCCCAATGCAGAGGCTTCGGGCAACCTCGACGATGATTGCGTCGGCGCAGGATCTCATCCGCAGCCGTTCACGAACATGTGAGTTTCCACGTTACACCAACATGGCTGCCCTTGAAAGCTCATAGTTGATCTGGAGACCGCACCACTCCGCATGGCCGGCTCATAGATCAAAGGCCCGTTCCTTGGTGCAGGTAGCTGTCGGAACTACTACTTTTCCCACTGAACACGGCACAGCCCAGACTCAAGGTGGACTGCTCATCTACGGAATCGGGACGGATTACCAAGCAAAGTTCCAGATCAAGAAATGCGACACCTGCTTACTTGCTCACGCATGAGAGATCTATATCATGATGTTGATGGCAGCTAGTCAGCCAATGTGTCCGTGACTTCTCTCAGAGGTTGGGTCGAGCTCTGGTGCATTCTTAGTTCGTGTAAGCTGACGAGGTGAACAGACGATTTCCAAATCAATTTCGACCCTCCCTCGCTGTATACGGATACGGTTCGGTCGCGAAATCTTCGCCTCCGTCGTTGCCGGATAACGATATCTCCCTGGTAGCATGGAGCTTGATCGCACCCCGGTCTTCTCGTCAATGGCAGTATCGCCACAATCAATACACCAAAAACTTGAAATCCAACGCGGGTCTACTCGGTAGCGGGCGCTTCCCCCAAGACATTATGCACCCCAAAGCTGGGCAGCAGCAGATTGCCTGGCGTGCTGCAGAGTCACAAACATGTTTTAGTCTTCGCCCCTCGCTACCTACTTTGGGATCTTGCTGCATGGCATCATGTTCTCCCAAGACGCCGGACGCGTATTCAATTTGGAGGCAGTGCTCTCTCACTCTCGTTCAGCTGTGAGACACGACTAACCATATCCAAAATCGCAGGACATGGACAAAAATGAACATGCAGATTACTCGACGCGGAAATTCTTCGTTACACGTCCATGATGAATTACAAGACCAGGCACCGTCTGGCTGTTCGAGCTGAAGAATTCTAGTCGGGCGTACCGCGCGCCTCGCTCCCCTCATTCGTGCTTGGATATTGAAAGCCATGCTCATGTCGGCCTAGATCGGATTTGTCAAATCTGCAAGCCCTCCAAGTGCTATGTGCCGTCTCCTCCTACTCGAAGTGGGCTTTGGTGTTACTTACGAGGCTGAATCGATCGTTGCACGGAGCGGATGCAACCTGCCCGGCCTAGAAATACCCCCAAGCTAGGCAATGAGTGACACCCTACACGGGGTTGTTCTTGTTGTTGACGCTCAGCGGCATGTGTCTATAAAACTGCAAGTTCAGACCATGGCTCCTCCCTAGCTATCCCCGAGACCAAGAAAGATCATGGTTGCGTCCCAGCATCCATGGCAACATTAGCAGCAGACTTGGGGTGATACTTGTGCATCGTATTATAGTCACCTGGACGCCCAGATGGCCTTTTTGGGTGTGGCACCAAACAGTAAGCTCCATGGCATACCACCCACCACCCCACACGACACCCTTTTCCAAGAGAGAAGTTGACGTCTGTTTGACGCTTGAACTCCTCCCAGTCCATCTCAGTATGGACTTGGGCATACATGTCTGGGTGAACGAACACTAGAAGCAATCTCTTTAGACTTTGGCGGGGCGCTTCTCGCGTTTATCGAAGAATGAAGGATGCAGGAAATGTTTCACACAGTCCCAACGTGCGTGACGGGTCTCGTCTCGATAGCGTAACGGCCAAAGTACTGGGTTTAAGCTTGAATTATCTCCCTTCTTCAAGTCTCAGTCCCAACCACCCTCAATGTCATATGCAGCCGCGAGCTCGACAGGGATACCTAGATCGCCAGAAAGGGTCCCCCGTCACGATCGACCCCAACTACCGAGAAACATGACAAGGGAAAGAAGAAAAATCCGACCACACTTTGGACATCTTCAACGTTTGCCATTCAGGACGCACACCGTAAACGATCACAGTACGGTCACCTACACGGCACACCGTTTTTCCCGATACGGTCAGCTCTTGGGTCACGCTGTCTTGACAGGTCGCCAATCTCGTCGTCCTTGGGGCACCTTGACCGACAGGTTCCCTACTAACACGCGCCAGAGATGCCCAAACTAGTCGCCGCGCAGCTACCTAGGTTAGTTCACTGAACCATGGCGAATATTCACGCCAGTGGTACCATGAAGGGGGCCATTTTCATATTCACGGGCGGAATTCAGGTATGCGGATGTATTCCGTACAATCTCTCTGTACCGGCAGTATTACACCTCAAGTTCGAGAAGAGAACATTCGCACCTATATCAGCAGTGGCAAAATGGCACAGCCCTTCACGTCCAAATGAACCTATCGACAGCATTGCGACGAATCGGATCCTGGCTCTTCATACAATAAAGTCACTTGTATCGATATTCCCCGTCGCCCTGAGGATGTGTCCCGTGCAGATAAAACAGTAAGTAGTGGTTTGCATATACATGCTTGGCATACATCCGCAGGCTGCATGACCAGGGTCGAAGGATGCCCACATGGTCTTCGACGTTACCCATCGCGCTTCGGAGACAGATACCGCAGTTTTGAACCCCCCATGGACTTTAAGCACTCGCATGTTTTAGTATTTCTTGGATGCCAATTCTTGTCTCACCCGGATCTGCATCATCGGCATGGCTGGCTTCCAACTTCGAACCACCTTCACAACACGAATCCTCACCACTCCACATCTCTCCAGGCTTTCTTTTCCTGTCTCGCGTCTGAAGTATCCCTTCTCCTCGATCAGGCTACATTTCCTTCTCGAGCTCGCACCTACGTACTTCCGGGACGTACTCCTCGGACTCAGCCACAACATCTACGTCGCCGGCGGTGTGAACGCCCATACCCGCCGATATACCCCTTTAGCGAATCATGGTCATGTCGGTACACACACCGTCTGAGGAAAACTCCACACCACCACAACCCTCTCCGCAACTCCATCGTTCTCAAGCTCAAGAAATCAAGGACCCTGCTCGTTAGCCATGACCGACTGGGATTTTTGCGCGCGTCCCACACCCCAAAAGGGAGCAACCGCGACATCTGCTCTGCTGCGTATATTGAATGTACGACAGCTACGTCATTATTTGTGTCCTGTGATCGCGTTTCCTCGTTCTTTTCGCCGCTTTGTTATCCCCGTGGCGGAGTGATCCAGCAAATACTGCTGTGTATGATAACATAGAGTTGCTGAAATCTTGGTCTTGTCAGCTGTTCACTCAGCTGGACTTTCGTCAGAATCGGATATCATCTTTCCGGCCCATGACTAGGCGTGTTATTGGGACATTAGTAAGTTTTTTTGAATATAGATTCCTCGTCGTGGTTGATTCTCTTTTATGCTCTTGGCTTGGTTGGGTATTGAAGTGAGTCTGGGAGCGAGGCCGCTGTAGACTTTAGTACCATGACCCAAAGTGAATAATACCAGAGGATGAGATACACTGGAGTGGAATTTTGCGTCTGGGTGTCTCTGCGCTGCTGTAGTCCGCATGACCTGGGAATCCGAGACCAGAACCCAGCCAGCACGTCAAACTCTGTGAGTCCATGTGTCGAATCGGCGTCTAGGATCATCAGCGAATCCAACGGAACCAGATAAATCTTGTTTTTTTTTTTCTGTCGAGTAACGGGTGGTCAAGCATCCGTGTTATGGTCGTAACCAGAGGCCGCTTACTTACTTCCAGCCTTTTCTACAGGGCCACATCTTCGGCGCAGACTCCTAAGCCACGAGTTCCTCCATATTGGAATGAGGCGGTGGCGTCTGGATCAATACCGCACGCTCGAATACAAGAAATGTATACAGGTTCCATCTCGTGACCATTGCACCCCACGCATCCTGCAGACCAGGTAGTCACGGCGTAGATCGATGGGGATTGCATTGCAGGCAGGTATATTCCCAACATATAGTTTGTGGCGAGGGTGGTGTAATGAAGCGATATACGTTGATATGAGTTTCTCGGTAGCAAAGAAAACTGTCCGGATACCACGGTCGGGGGAAACGTCGGATATCATGACAGCTATAATGAGGAGATGAATTTGCCTGCAGACAGAGCCGCCGCTCGGATATGGAATATGTCATGTTAAAGTCGAGATGGTAAAGTCGAGCATCGTCCGATTCTCATATACATGATACAAGAACTACGCAAGAGACCCAGTGATACCCCTGTGACTCGGACGTCTTTCTCGAATCGACCATTCAGCCAGCCATGGGTAGATTTTGAGCTGTTGTTGTTACACACATGACCGAGACGGCGGTCCTCGCTCATTCGCCTGACTGCCTGGCATCGCTCGCGAAGTTGGTTTGTCATTGCGCTACAATATCTCTCGGTAGACATCTCTGCAGGAAACTACTGCACTCCGTTATAGAGAGGTCTTGGGATTTCGTGGCATGGTATTGCCTTTCCCTGGAAACTTGTTTGCAAGTGAAATTAAACATATCTACGTCCCTAGTGGACGCCTGGTTATTGACGCACGTCCCGATACAACGGAAATCTCATGTTCGCATTTACTCTCATTGGGCGGCAATATAACGCTCGTATGATGTATATCTCCCGCTCTTCATCCCCATTTGTCGGGACAAATGCCTGTTCGTAGCAGCATTCAAAGTGTAGTATGGTGCGATTCGATGGAGGAGAGATGGCCTGATGTATATACCTGTGAATCTATGGGAGCATATTGGATTTCGAGGTCGGCTACTCCTTGTAGTCCTCAAGTTCTGTTCCCGTCGGTTTCAAAGTCTTGGTTGGTTTTTATGAGAAGCCGCCCAGAATGCTCCATCAGCTCAAATGAATGAGTCAGTCTGCGTATGCTAGACTACATGATGAATTTAACCCATCACTGTACAGTCTATTCAATGTTGGAATCGAATTCGCAGTCATGGCTTCTTCAACAATGAAGCAGATTGACGAGACACAAGTGGAGAGGTTGGTCAAATCTCTTCGATGAGCAGTCACCGAAAGTGACCATGACCCTCAAAAAGGATCATGAGCAGAAACAAGCCGAAACAGTAAATGACATTTCAAAGCATGCACACCACTGGAACGTTGGAAAAGACGAATAAAAGGGTTCCTCTTTCTCATCATGGTTTCATTATTGATGTCGAGGCAACCTACGGTGAGCAGTTGTCAGAAGAGAAGATTTCCTGCCTTGAGTAGATAGTCCTCTGGACTGGTTGGTTCTGTGGCATGGCCTCTCGTATCCGCTTGCCTGTATTCCAAGAACAAAATTAAGATACCGTCGTCCAGACGAGAGATAGTCTGCACATGATCTACCTGTTGGTATCAAACATGGTCGATGGGCAAGAATCAAGTATTGCCCGCATCTCTTGGTGTCACGGAGCGAGCGAAAACATTTAAAAAGACTCGATGTCGTTGTCATTATAGAATTAATCAATTGATCGTAAGCCCATTACGCCCCATTGTTCCCTTTCTAAACACGAGAATGATGCCTTCCCCCAAACCGGACACTTCCCGGGTCCCCTTCTTCCCAAGCCATCTCACTTCTAGGTCTCCCGATTACACACGTGCCACATCTCCATGCCCTTGAGCCCCGGCAGATTCCTCAGCAGCGGGATGTTCTTGGCAAAGTCGTCGGTGGCGCGGTAGGCGTGGTGGGCCTCGACCGTGTCCCAGCCGAGGACGAGGACGAGGGCGCGGCACTGCTCGCCCTTGTACTCGAGCTCCTCGAGGGCGAAGCCGTGGGCGTGCTCGCCGCTGCTGCCGGGGCCGGGGCGGATGACGTCGATGAACTGCTGGACGTCGGCGAGGATCTCCTGCTGGCGGACCGAGTCGATGTCCCTGGCGAAGTACGCGTGGCACACCTCGGCGACCCTGGTCCGGCCGCGGCCGTCCTGGTTGTCGAGCACGGCGGGCGGGTGCGGCACGAACGGCACGTGGTAGATGCTCAGGGGCCCGTCGACCAGGTGGCGGACGACCTCGAGGAAGGGCCCGTAGTAGTCCTTCTCCATGAAGGCCTTGTGGTCCGAGAGGGCCTCCCAGTCGATGAAGATGCAGCCCTTGGTGACGTCCTCGACCCGCCGCGAGTAGCGCACGCGCGTCGCGCCCGACTGCTGCGCGATGGTGCGGGTGAGCCGGTGGGCGGCATCGTCAAAGTTGAGGTCCCTTTTCGGGTTGAACTGCACTATCTCGGTGACGGCCGACATGGTCTTCCCTTTCGACTATTTATTTAAGCGAGAGGCGGCGACGTTGGTGTTTCGTTTCGCTTGGACGGACGGAGCTCGGGGTGGGTCTTGCGTGAACTAGCGGACGGGTAGGAACGTGGAACCTGTATGATGATGACAGATGGACCGAAAAATCGACGGCTGAACCAGTATAGGTATATATCTTTGAACACGACAAAATTTGAACTAGCTAGCAGTATATCCAGCGAGAAGAAGAAAAACAAAAATGCCTATCACAGTTTTATATATATCTTGTGATTAAAAGGGGGTGAGTTCGTGACCTGTTACGGGAGGACCGAAGCTGAGGATAACCACAACCTGGAAGGAGGGTGGGAATTGCTGCCCCGCTCCAGCTGCTAAAGATTTATTCCCTGTCCATAATTCTGAGCACATACAGATAGAGGGCAAGAAAGTGCCGGTACCCAAACTGACCAATGTTTTCTTTTCTTTTCCAAACCAGCAGCGGCAGCTTGTGCGGAACGCTACTTTTGGCAGTTCCGCATCAGATCAGATTGCACAGTCATCAAACCAAAGAGGTCACGCGTACCAGATATCACAATCGCTTCTCACGTAACAGTGGCATCTCACGTAAACATTATGCCAATGAAATACGTCCATTACACAGCACGGTAACGTAAAAGTTCCCAAACGTCAAATCTCCAGGCAGACCCCACTACCGAAGGTTGGCGCTTGCAAAAGAATGCTGGGATACTCATGAATCGTACAGACAAATCAGTACCGCCAGCTACGCGAGTACCCGAATCCTTCCTATGATGACGGGGCACCAGCGAAGAATACGACCTGAACCGTGATATCATCCCTCGCATTGCGCGCAAAGGGAGGCTCTGGCACCAGGTTGGCCTTGACCATCCCTTCAAAGTTGCCTCCTAGAGCATTTCTCACTAGATGCACTGCGGCATTATCATCCTCATATGTCTCTCGGTCTTTGCTGAATTGGAATCCTGGCTGATCCCAGCCATACTTGGTCAAGCTGTACGGTTCTCTAGGATTCTTTGGCTTCGTCATTGGAACATCTGGCCACTGCGCTTCTGGTGTAGAGTAGACCACTGTCCACTGTGTTGTTGGAACCGCCGTTGCACCCTTTCGGCCGAGAGGCGATCGGAATTCGGCTTCGTGCAAATCGAGCCATTTGCCTACGAGGTTTACGGCTTGCTCAGTCGACACACGATCCCAGAACCCGTCGCTTCCCATTATCAAAAAGGTAGCTCTCCTGCGATCCAGCTGTGTCGTGGTCACGACTGGCTCGGCCGTCAGGTACGGCGGAGTCTTGACCGCGTACTTTGCCGGGGACAGAGGGCTGAAGCCCAGCTCGAACTTGCTTTTGATTTCGCTCTGAAAGTCCAGATCCCACTTCCATCTGCCATCGCCAAAGCCACGAGAGACCATGAGGCCCAACACCCGGCCACCCTTGACGATGTTGTCCTCGCCTGGATGTTCGGCATTGATCCGGGCGGTCTCTTCCTCGTTGCTTCCAGTTTGGTCCACAGATAAGGCAGTGGCGTCCCACCCGCCTACATCATTTCGCTGCCCGAGGACGGCTCTCGAGTCGCCCACGCAGGCGACTCTCAATTTCCAAGTCTTCGGGTCGAATAGACTTAGAAGGGCACACGAACCAGTGTAAGCTGGCATGAGCTTAGCCACCTGCTCGTGATAAGGAATTCCGTCCTTGACAGCGTCGATGGCGCCTTTGACGATGTCATCATCCAGAGCCACGAAAGCCTTTTTGATGGCTGCCGCCACACCTTCATCGATGTTGTCCTTGTTATCCAAGGGCTGGAGTGCGTCTTGGACAGCAGGTAGCAGACGTTTCGTCAACAAGGCGGCTGTCTGCGAGCCCGCGTGGCCATCAAATACGGCCCATGCATGCCATGGTTTATCCGTGACGCCTCCGACGCCCTGGCCCCCGGCGCCGTCCAGCATTCCATGCACATATCGATCTTCGCAAGGGCTACTGGCTTCCAGCCTCGTAACGTAGTACGCCACCACGGGGCTTATGTCATCGCCGCGGTATACGCTGCTTTCGGTGTTGAGGCGCCTAGTGATTGGATCCTCTGGCTTCTTTGTAGACACTGCTTGATCTTGTTTGAAATTGTGTTGTCCATACTTCTCCGACAAAAACGCCCCGAGAGCCAAACAGGACCCAGACCAGAGAAGAGAGGATATGGAAGATGACTTTGACTTGCTAGACGAGTTGCCATCAGCAGGACTGCTGTATGCCCGCGCAGTCGTCCTGTGGCCGAATATTGCAGGCGCGGATACAGCGAGGCTGTGACGAGCAACAGGCGATATCACATCGCGCGAGAGCGTGGTGCCGTTGTTGCCTGGTAGCCGCAAGACGGCTCTGCTCGATGCAATTCTCTGCATGCTGGGCGGGCTTTGATGGGCAGGGTGATTGGTCAGCCTCAAGTCGATCTTACAGACGAAAAAGAGTCGCGGAGGAATGAGATTCTGGCATGATCAGCTTTTGAAAAGCAGAAACCGCTTCCCTTGGTTCGTCCCTGCCAACATGGCAAGACAGGTACGGCGAAAAGCAACATCGCAATCAGATCGTGTTTTGGAATTGCCGGTTGGAGTAATAGGGAACTTCTGGTAGCGCACAACGAACTCCGCGGCGGGGATGAACCCTGCTGTGACCTTTCAACCCCACAGTGACTTTTAGGGGTTCTAGGGATGCACCCGCTTGTCCGCTTGGGTCGGCAGGCCCAGATCCGTTCTCGGTCATGGAAGTGTTTTGTTTCTCGGTCAAAGTAAAGTATCTCTCTCATGTGCGGTATTGTGTATTGGACTGATCAAAGTTTCGATGTCTAGTACACTTGAATTTTTAATTCAGCCTCGGGAAATGATCGGCTAGGAAAAATTATCTTCTTGAGATGATTTTTGGATAATATAAAATAATTCTTTCGAACTTTTTTGATGCTAATTCTGCAAAGCAGCTTACCAGAGAACAGAATAATATTCTTTCACAGACCTGGCCACGTAGGTATGGTACGGAGACTTGTGTCAGATTATGATGTCTCGAGTATGGATTTATACATGTCGGCAATTAACATGATTACGTTTCCAGGCTCTTCTTTCCTCTGAAGAACCCAGAAAGCTTGCCCATCATCTGTCCAAGCCCGCCCTTCTCGCTCCCCTCGACCAGACCGCCTTGAATCCAGCCCGGAAGCTTCTTCTTGATCCTGTCGGTGCTAAAGCGGCGATCCACAAGAACAATGGCGGCATAATCCCCCCTGTGCCGGATGGCTCTGCCTATACTTTGGTTTACTGCGCGCATACACGCGTTCTCGTAAAAGTCCCTCGCCGTCTGCTTGGCAACAGCCAGCGCCTCGGCCCTGGGCACCGCCGGGCTGCCCGAGACCAGCCGGTTCGTCGTCGTGGTCTCGATGTACTCGATCCTCGCCTTCCAGTCGGGCGAGTGGATGTTGGGGTACGGGAGCCCGACGATGACGACGCAGCGCCCGAGGCGGTCCGAGAAGTTGATGCCCTCGCTCATCTTGCCGCCGACGACGCTGAGGAGCAGCGCCCCCCTGCCGTTGCCCTGGGCGCCGGGGACGGTCGGGTCGCCCAGGATCGCCTCGCTGTACTGCGCGAGGACCTCGTCGCTGGAGCCGCCCTTGCTCTCCCGGAAGATGGCCTTCTTGGCCTGGAGCCTCGTCCACGTAGATTGCTGTTTGGTCGGCCCGGAAGAGGGCGGCGCTTCGCTCCATGCCGAGACTACCTCGTCCAAGTATCCGTAGCTGGGAAAAAAGACTACCATACCGTCTGGGACGACGGCGCACATGTTGAGGATGGACATGCCCAATTCGTGGATTACTGTCTTGTCGCTCCGCTTCTGAAAGCTGAACTCGAATTCCATGCCAGGCTTGGTGCTACCCAAGGTCCAGACGCAAAGGCTAGAGCTGGGAATGACGTGGCCACAGCTGAGAGTCGTGATCTTGGACGACGGTAGGTCGGGGAAGAGATGTGCCGTGTAGTCGTCGAAAGGTGACATGGTTCCTCCAGCCAATATGACCGCACGAGCGCTGGATGCGATCGATGAAAAGGCATACGTTGGCGAGAGCAAGAGATATGAGAGCTTGATATCTGGCTGTGATGTGTTTGTTTTGGGGGCCTTGTGATAAAAGATGCGTCCCTCGGAGCCGAGATTCGTCAGGGATACTAAGAAAGATAGAAGATTGTGCAACACGGGCGTCGACGATCTACTTCGTATAGCTTGATCTCCTTGTTCCTCAACGTGGGTTGCGTAACCTTCAATCTTGTAGGCAAGCTTGGACTCCTGTATGTACAAGATCAACTTGTACAGGTTTATCTGGTCTATACCCTTTGACCGAAGCAAGGCGTTTGAGTCGACAATGCCTTGGTCATTCTGGACATGGTGAGCTGTTGTCGCTTGAGGATTGTGATCGTAGTTGACTGACCTTGAGCTGCAATGCCCCATTAAGCCATTCACTAAGACCGTCGATGACCCTGGCCACCTGGGCTACCATGACTCTGTTCTCGCCTTTGAGTCTCTTTCCAAATTTCTTGACGTAGACGCCAAGCATTTGTCGTCCACGCTTGAGCTCGCTTAGATATATCTCAGAGGCATAAACATTGGCAACTGCGTCCATGATGTTGTGGGCCTCGTCGACTATGACCACATTGCCTTCCAGGTTGATGCCGAGCGCATCTCTGGCCGTCTTTTGCAGCAGAAGCGGGTACGGCAACGCAATAATCTCAGCACCCGGTACAGCCGTTCTCGATGCATAATAGGGGCATATCGATAGCTCTTTTCCCAGCTCGAACAGATCTTCAATGTCTGGCAGTGTGGCTAGCGTATTATCTCGAAACTGATGGGTCTGACCGAGATTATCTGCACCGGGGACATATTGGCATTTCGAGCCAGATTTGGACTGCTGAAGCTCGCTGCATTTGTCATTAATGGCAGCGAGTGTCCCAAGTTTTGACACGGACGGGTTGATACACAGACGTTGCCGTGACGAGAGCGGGAGTAGCTTGACCACTTCAGCCTCAGACTTGCCGTTACCGGATAAAAGATTCTCTGGTACTGAAGACGGAAAGGTCGGCCGGCGCAATTCTGATATGAATTGTGTCAGTTGTGAATGTGTGCGTGAAGTGTAGTAGATCTGTCAAAGGTGAGTATACGTTTGTACCTTGATGTAAGGGTACCGACCTTGATGGGTTCTTCTATACGGTCTTCCTCTTCCTCCTTCTTGAGAGACCCCATGCCGAGCTTCTCCATGAGATTTCGTGTTTCTTTGCTGAATGTCGAGGATTCGCTTGCCTGTTGCGTATCTTGATCCTCTCTCTCGTCAAGCAGCCACTCGTCCTCGTCCGTACCAACGGAAGCTCCAGACTTGGTGCCAGAATCATCAACTCGTCTCCTTTTGCTGCCTCGACCCTCCATCAGCTTCTCCTTGGCACGGATCCGTTGCAATCTCGTCTCGCGCTCTTCCCAGCGCTGGACCACCTCCTCCCGTTTTCTCTTGAGCATCTGCTCAATGATCCAATCGGGCTCATCCCGGAAGGCGTCGGCTGCATCATTGACGGCAGCCTCAAAGGTGGATTTCTTGTGGTTGCGCAACCACGTCAAGGCTGCACATATAAGAGAGAGCGATTTACCCTGGATTCCATTGTCAAGCAGCGCACAAATCTCAAGCCTCGTTATAGCAGAGAACATACCGTGCCCGTCGGGCTTTCTAGAATGCCGATTTGACCTTGGCCTTGCTCCAAGACACCGTAGGCAGCCTTCATAAAATCTTGCTGCACATCATACGGGGTATATGGGTGATGAAAGTCAATGTCCTCAATCCCGGCCGTGATGTTCTCGACCCGTGAATCCGACATTTGGCCCGTTGCTATCAAGAGACACTAACTAGTGCATACCTGGCCAATAGAGAATGTTTTGGAGGGGTGGATGACCGTTGAGTGGGTTGCTGCAGTACAATCTTGCTGCTACTGGATGGCCGTGAGATGTGCCTGTGGGCTAGAACAGTCTAATCGAAGGGATCCGCAACCCAGGTTTGTTGACTTGGAAAAGATTATGGTTAGGCAGCCCCCGTTTGAATGACTGCCGAGAATGCAAAGACTGTTCAAGTCTTGATGAGAAGGCACATATGAAAGATACCATTTTTTCATGCGTAATACATTATAGAATTCCTCTGCATGGTGTAGGTGGAAACAAACATTGAAGGCTTTGCAGGTGAGCGGCGAGCACCAGTCTGTCCAGTCGTCACTTTTCTTACCAGGAACTACGCGGATACTGGGGCATCATGACAGCAAGGAAGTCAATATCAATAGAAGCAATAGGTATTCTTCCACACTTGGGAAAATAATCTTTCGTAATCGTAGTTTCTTGTTTCTTGGTTACTGGACCAAATGTTCCGTTCGTGCATAAACATGCAGCCAACATTGAATACAGTGGCGGCCGGCCTTATTGAAATCCTCGGGGTTCCTCAACGCGAATGCCACCTTTAATGCAGTGGAAGAATCTCCAAGCATTGATTGAAGGCCTATGATAGGCGGGGTTGGCGGGGTTGTGGCTGATCACCGGCATCAGATCCTGTGGCCCGAGCTCAGCGGCCGCTCCAGCCACAGCACAATTTTGCTAGGGCTGCAAAACCCTTCTGAGGCTGCGGTGGAGATCGGGCTTAGCGCCATCACACTCTGGAACTTTTCACTCTAAGCAAAAGAAGCCCATCGCCAGACGGTCCAGCGAAAACACCATACTAACCATCCAGGCAACGAACAACCGTCAAGATGCCTACCAGATTGTCGAAGACCAGAAAGCAGTAAGTAATCAATCCGAGTCCTCCCTGCGACTTCACCAGGATTTGTCAACGGGTTCCCTCGATCATCGCTTGCGCGCCGCCGCCTCGACCACGAAGCAGAAGAATTTGAAGAATTTTTCTTGAGTACGGATTGGGAGGTGCATGGAAGATTCGAATGTCAAAACACGATGAGGAAAGAACGATTTGTTCGGTACTGGGAACCTCGCCACAATGGCGGATTCGGGAACTTCTGAAGGGGGAATTGTTGGTTTGACGTGCGGACAACAAAGTTATCGCCCACAACAGCAAAGAAGCGCTCGATCGATGGAACCCGACGACTACAATTCCGCGCAGGAGCAGCACATGCCGCCGTACATCTGGCTAACTTTTCTCTCAGCCGTGGCCACGTCTCGGCCGGTAAGGGTCGTGTCGGCAAGCACCGCAAGCATCCCGGTGGTCGTGGTATGGCCGGTGGTCAGCACCACCACCGTACCAACATCGACAAGTACCACCCTGGTTACTTCGGTAAGGTTGGTATGCGATACTTCCACAAGCAACAGAACCACTTCTGGAAGCCCGTCGTCAACCTGGACAAGGTACGTTGAGGACTCGATTCTATCCGGCTAGCTAAACTAGTTGGCTGACATTTTTTCTCAGCTGTGGTCGCTCGTCCCCGCCGAGACCCGTGAGGCCTACATCTCCGGCGAGAAGAAGGACACCGTCCCCGTCATCGACCTCCTTCCCCTCGGCTACTCCAAGGTCCTCGGAAAGGGCCGTCTCCCCGAAGTTCCCCTGGTTGTTCGTGCTCGCTGGGTCAGCAAGCTCGCCGAGAAGAAGATCACCGAGGCCGGTGGTGTCGTCGAGCTCGTGGCATAAGTTTGTCGTTTTGTGAGGGATGGACATGGGAAAAACCGGAATACCTTGACAAGCGAACTTGGGGCAGGTTGTACTCAAGTCTCCTGCAAACACCACGCGGCAGGTAGCGCAAGGTTCTTAGGCTCAAGGCTTCTTTCTCGAGCATTGCATGGCATGAACGGTTATATGAAAGGGAGTTCCGATGAATAAAACTGCTTTTCACCCACTTCACTGTGGTCCGTGTGCCTTCATCGAACATGCGTGGCAATGCTATGGCCACGCTTGAAATGTGTGCTGGGGGGGTTTTGCTACTTGGACGTCTCGGGGGATGAGACCACTGCCGGTCTTGATCAGGCCATGGTTTTGATACCGTGAGATGGTAGAGCCATGAACTCTGGGGTCGTTCGGGGTGTTTTACTATATTGACTATTGCAGTTGATCCGTGACTCGACTCGACTCGATTTTACTACCATTTCGACCTATAGCGCATCTATCAACCATCAGGACGGACGGTTTGGGTTGTTCAACGGAACCCGTACGTACTCATACTCGACCAGAACACACCACGATGCCGATGCGACATGGAAAATCTCCCAAATCAGCTCGGAAAGCCTAGATGCTATTGCCAAGTCCATGTCAATCTAGGTCAATACAACACATCCGTCACCGCTCCGGTACGAGCTTAGCTGCGAATTCTCCAGACGCCATTATCTGCAGAACGCTGTCCATGAGGACGACTATCTGCAGTTTTCTCTGGATTCTGGAAAGCCAAAGATAGCTCGAAGCTGTTCGTAAATTGTTGAAGCTCTAGGGCAGAGAGAGGAACATGTCTGGTATCTGTTTGAACTCGAACCGCCATGGGGGGAATTGGAGCGGCCAGGATTGTATTTACGATCCCAAATTGGCTTCCAAACACTTACACGCGCACGTGTTTTGTTACTTTCGTTGGATGGGCTACCAGGCGGCTTCTACAGCCAAAAAGTCTGCCTATGGCCATATGTCTTTTCCTGGATCATCAGTCCTGAACAACAAATGAAATTGTGCTCGACGTCAGGAGATGGATTCGCTCGATACTGGTAGCATCTGGCCGAATACACGCAAGCAAACCTAGATTATTGGCTGATGCGATTCTTCTTTCGCTGTGTTTAAACTCGTCAGTTCAGGGCTTTCTAGCAACTGCTGTATTCCAGAGAGTATCTGCGCAGCTGCCACACTAACAAATTTGCAATTAACTCTACAATGTTTGCAATTCTTTATATATGACGTAGGTCTGGAAAGATGTTGCAAAAGTGGTCCTCAGCAACAAAGACATCATCATGGCTAAGGTATCAGTGTATTCTCAAACTTGAGGTGCCAGTCAACGAATTCTCGCTCGAAACCCCGAGGAGGGTCGAGTCATATGTCGAGTCTGCATGTGACAATGTCACGATCGCGGCCCTAGGTAACCAACTTGCACTTAAGAAGGTACCTGAGAGGCAAGTAAGGCACAGTACCCCGATCCCCAGCAATCAGGAGACAGGGATGCTTAGCGCCTCACCCCAAGCCCCCCGTTTAGTGGAACCCAATGGTCAGCGCCCGCCTCAAGAGGTCCCACGCTCACCCCAAGTGTCGCGTCATTTGCCCGTTCAGCGACCCGATAAGGTCAGTCACCCGGGGGACTTATCGATAAGGTCGCCCATCCATCGCAGGTACGGGTACCTCGAAGAGAGCGAGAGACCCTGGGCGCAAAGGCATCCGCGCAACCGGCAACCTGACGCTCTCGGATGTCGTCGCTTTCTTTTTTGGATCTGACTGAAGTGAGCAAGCATCACCTGATTCCCTTCTGTAGTCGGTCAGTGTCGAATCCGAGGCGTTGCTTCAAGCGTAACAACATAGAGCTCTCTACTACCTCGTAGATGCGCTGCGCATGTGTCAACCGCCGACCGACAAGCTCATTGCCTGATATAGTCAGCCTGACTCCGAATCTGGCTATTCGTCCTTGCAGCACACACAGCCCGCTCCTCGATCTATTCGTTTGATCTGTGCTACTGTGTAGATGGGATGCATATCCGGCCACTGCTTCGATCCTCTGCCTACTTGAATTCGTCTCCGATATGCGACTCTAATCCTGACCGAGTCAACCGCATCTCCCGATAGCTCCAACCGCCCCCAACTCTCTCGAGACTCGCTTTAGTACACAGCAGGCGCACCACAGACGTCCAGATAGAACCAGTCTCCTCCATACCCACTGCATGACACCCTGTGCCGCTTGTGCCTGCAGTATCACATTGCCAAAACTAATACATCAGGCAAACAACAACACCCCCGCAACCTAGGAAGCAAGAGGACCACTGTCGATTAGGCAGACGGCTGCCACCCCGCCGAAATCATGGCCCCGACACCCCCAGATATCCGTCCCTCGAGCGAAGAGGCAACAAGGAGACGAGTGAGCAAGAAACTACACAAGAAGCGCCGAGAAGAACACCAGCCAACCATGGAACTTCCCGATCGGTTAAAAGAAACTGGCGATGAGGTAGACGAGGACGTTGTGCCCCAGCAGGGCGGCCACCAGATGTTTATGAACATGAACCAGTCCATATTTGGCCTGATTGCAGCCGCTGGATCTACCGCCGACTTCAATGATCGGTTTGAAGAGCATTACAGTGACGAAGAAGATGCTGGCGACCAAAGGCTCGAGGCTAAGGGAGCCAAGGGCAAAGAGCCAGACCGCGCAGATGTACCTAACCCGCAAGCCCTGAGAAAGGGTTCGTCGGACAAGTCAGAAAAGACGGCCAAGAAGCACAGGCGCCGACTGTCCAGTCAGCTTCTTCATTCATTGCCACAGCTGCCACGCCTTTCCTCAAAATCCAAATCCAGCAGGTCTTCAAAGCTAAAATCGCAGCCTTTGGACCTTAATCCTAGTTCAGACGACGCCAACGCCGGCGAGGCTGGCACTTCGGGCTTGCATTCTCCAAGTTTTGAAAGCACAACCAAAGCGGAACGAGATGTGAGGACTGCGCCTGTCATGAGCATGATGCTTGAGGCGAGGGCTGAGATGGCCGCACGCCCCAGCTTCGATATGGAGCGACTCTCTGGCGATCTGCGGAGAGGCACTGATGCTTCAGAGAACGCCGACACAGAGCTGGCGGTCCGCCTGAAGGAAATATTCGAGTTCGAACAGCCCGAAAAAGTACTGGAGGGTGAGTCGTTGGCCTCAGAAAATCCATATAGTTATATACTGATCGACGCAGAATATCCGTGCTGGCTCCTCCAGAGCGTCCTGCTGCAGGGCTATATGTACATCACCGCCAGGCATATTTGCTTCTATGCTTACCTTCCGAAGAAAGCGGTTAGTCATGATTCCTCCCTGTGGCCGGAAGTAATCTAATTGTTCTTTTATAGCACGAGGTCGCAAAATCCGGCTACTTGTCGAAAAGTGGAAAGCGGAATCCCAAGTACAACCGTTACTGGTTCCGTCTAAAAGGAGACGTCCTGGGATACTACCGCGACTCGTCCAATCTGTACTTTCCGAGTGGCCAGATCGACCTGCGGTATGCCATCTCGGCAAGTATTGTCGACAAGGAAAAGGACGGCGTGCATTTCTCCATTGTGACCGAGCACCGCACGTATCATTTCCGGGCTGACAGCGTACCGAGCGCCAAGGAATGGGTCAAGAGCCTTCAGCGCGTCATCTTCCGTTCTCACAATGATGGCGATAGCGTCAAAATCTCCCTGCCAATCAGCAATGTCCTGGATATCGAAGAAACACAAATGCTCGAGTTCGCGGATACAGTCAAGATCCGGATCATCGACAATGAGGAGACATATGCCATAGACGAGTATCTTTTCTCGTTCTTTGGTTTCGGCAAAGAAGCTGCCAATGTTCTCAAGATCTTGGTGGAAGATACAGCGGAGCAGCAGAAAGACACGCGGTCAAGACTTGCTATCCCCCGTCTACCAGAGAAGCCCGACAACGCGTCCAGTCGGAGTTCCCTAAGCGCTTATAGGGCAGAAGGCGATGAAATCAGGTCGGCAAAGATTCGTGAAAATGTCAAGGCCACACTTTCTCCAGTATCTCCAACCAGCCGCCGGGAGTCTAGTTCTAGAGCTAGTGGCGAGCTGAGTAGGAGCAGCTTCGATGGCTTCAGGCCTTTTGCAAGGAGAAGTTTGGATACAGGCGGTCGAGCACATAATCCTGCACATCGAAGTTTCAGCGGCAGTCGATCGAATAGCCATGCAAGAGGCCGCACTGCCCAACCGCCTCGGGAGAAACCAGGTTCTTCCGACTCCTATGTTCAATCTCTCGAGGATCCCAGTTTGTCCAATATGGTAGCATCGTCAAGTGAGGACCAGACAGGTAGTCAGATCCTTAGGGATAGCCAGATCTTCCAAAGGCCGACCATCTACCGCCGATCCACCTCGGGCTCGAGACTCGTACAGCATGAAGCAAGCGATGCTGAGGCTCGTCAGCAGGGCGAGGGACTGCCATCACGACACCCCCGCCATGCAGCAACGACTGGCTACATCGCTGACCCGATCTCTGACGAAAAGCTTCAAGCAGCGGCGACGACACCCACGCTGCAAAACATTGCCAAGATGGGTACTTATCCACTGCAGCGTGCTGGCTTCTTCGCCGACTACCTCAACCAGACCAGCCGAAAGATGGGCAGTCTCCTTGCCACCGAATCAATGGGCTATGTTGAGAAGGTCTCGGGAATGTGGAAGGGTGGCCGCAAGCACTACCACGATCCGAATGCACTGCGAACTGACGAGGGACTGGACGACGATGAAGACGAAGACGGCGACGGGCACGCTGAAGGCCAGCTGGGAAAGACGATGGAACGATTTCGCAATCACTTCGCCTTGCCAGAGACCGAGAAGCTACGTGCCACCTATTTTGGCTTCATGATCCGGGTCTTGCCTCTCTACGGCAAGATCTACGTGAGCGACCATTACTTTTGCTTCCGCAGCCTGCTTCCCGGGACACGCACAAAGCTCATATTGCCCATCAGAGATATCGAGACCTGCTATAAGGAGAAGGGCTTCAGGTTTGGTTATTCTGGACTTGTTCTCGTCATCCGTGGCCACGAAGAGCTCTTCTTTGAATTCAACCAAGTTGAAGTCAGAGACGACTGCAATGTCACAATGCTAAAGCATCTTGAGGCTATGCGTTATCTGAAAGACACCGAGTTCATCGCCAAAGAGGAACAAGACCAAGTCGATGATGCCTTGGCCGAGAGAGATGCGCTCAACGAGGCCCGTCTCAAGGAGAACACGGAGCACGAGGTTCAATTGCCACAGCAAGCTTCCTTCCTTGGAGATGCGTCGCCTACGATCCTGTTTGATGACCCCAAGGCCTCGTTCTTGAATTTCAAGCCAGCGCAGTCACTCAAGATTACTTGCTTGACCATTGGTTCAAGAGGCGATGTCCAACCATACATTGCACTCTGCAAAGGTCTCCTGGCGGAAGGTCACAGTGCTCGTATTGCAACACATGCCGAATTCAAAGACTGGGTAGAAGGGCATGGCATCGAATTCGCTCCCATTGCCGGCGACCCTGGAGAATTGATGCGTCTCTGCATTCAGAATGGCACCTTTACGTTTGCATTTTTGAAGGAGGCAAACACGACATTCCGATCGTGGCTCGACGAGCTCCTCGTGTCAGCCTACGAAGGGGTCAAGGGTAGCGACGTGTTGATTGAATCTCCGTCGACCATGGCGGGCATTCATATAGCCGAGGCTCTCCAGATTCCCTACTTTAGGGCCTTCACCATGCCCTGGACGCGTACTCGCGCCTACCCGCATGCCTTCATCGTTCCCAACAACAAGATGGGGGGCGCATACAATTACATGACGTACGTCATGTTCGACAACGTCTTCTGGAAAGCCATGGCAGGCCAGGTCAATAGGTGGCGAAAGACGACTCTCGGTCTTCCCCCGACCAATCTGGAGAAAATGGCGCAAAACAAGGTTCCCTTTTTGTACAATTTCTCGCCTTCCGTGGTCGCACCACCATTGGACTTCTCAGATTGGATTCGCGTGACCGGATATTGGTTTCTGAACGAGGGGATGGACTGGACACCACCGGATGATCTTCGAAACTTCATTGAACAGGCACGCAAGGATGGAAAGAAGCTTGTATACGTTGGCTTTGGCTCCATTGTCGTCTCAGACCCAGCCAAGATGACACAGGAAGTCATTGACGCCGTGCTCAAGGCTGATGTGCGCTGTGTTTTGTCCAAGGGTTGGTCTGATCGTATGGGCAGCGATTCCAGCGTTCCGGAGCCTGAGTTGCCGCCCGAGATCTTCCAGATCAAATCGGCACCGCACGACTGGCTCTTCACGCAAATGGACGCTGCTGCACACCACGGCGGATCGGGCACAACGGGCGCCAGTCTGAGGGCCGGCATACCCACTATCATCCGGCCATTCTTTGGAGATCAGTTCTTCTACGGTGCAAGAGTCGAGGATCTTGGGGTTGGCATATGCCTCAAGAAGTGGGGCGTTGCTTCTTTTGCAAGAGCATTATGGGAGGCGTGCAATAGCGAGCGAATCATCGTCAAGGCCAAAGTTCTTGGTGAGGCGATCCGCAAGGTTGGTTGTCCCTTCGTCTCTTCTATACACCACATGTTGACTTGATTGCAGGAAAACGGCGTAGATACGGCTATCCAGTGCATCTACCGAGATATGGAGTATGCACGCTCCCTTGTCGTTGCCAAGGCCGGGAAACACCAAGCCTCAAAGCAGAGCAAAGAAGCGGCCTCGGACTCTGTCAGTGAGGATGAGGAAGAGGAAGAAAGCTGGACCTTTGTCGGCAACGATGACGATTTTGCGACCGAAGTCATATCCAGTAAACCATCTCTTGTGGAGGCAGATCAACTAGCCAAGGGATCCGGCAAGGGGACATCCTTTACAAGCAGGATCCTCGGTTCGCCCTCTACGAGTACCGTGGCCAAGGCCGGCAAGGCTTAGGAAGAAACTTGCGCGGTTGTCTAGAGAGCAAGACTTACTCCAGTGTCTGAAGAGACTAATACGGCAAATGCGAGTAAATCTGAGATTGCTCAGGTTCCTGCTCTAGAAGGATCGACCCAGCCCGACACTGCAGAGGCGCGTGGCCATCAGCCCCGATGGTTCACAGCCCACAAGCATCAGTCTGAACCAAACAAGGAGCGTCATAGATTGTCCGGCTGGTGCTTTTGAGAGCATTGGATGATGGCTCATGACCAGATGCAAAAGCTCTGGAATTAATGATCTGCGATTAGCGAGTTGGTGACATTGTTACTTTTTGGCGTTTAGGGGAGACTTTTCCCGTCCTGGTTTCTTTTCATCCCTTGGGTACATTGCCGCGAGTAACGAAGATGGCAGCCCAAGATGTTACTACAATTGATGGACGGGCAACCTAGAGACTGTTGTATGCTTATCGTCATCATCGTTGGATAGAAATGTCAGACATAGATAATATGCATAATACGTATAACGCGGAACAGGCATGGCTCGGGAAGTTCTGCGCTCCGACCTTTCATTCAGGTCCCGTGCTCAATAGAACCAACGCCATGCGCTCTGTCGCCTCGGGACCGAAGACAGGCGGCATCCTGTTCGCTTAGCTCATCCGCTCGCTATACTCGAGCACCGAGCACCGACGTGATTTGTCACGCTTTCTTTTGAATCCAAGAAGTAAGAGCGAATCAAAATAGTAAGGAGTGAAATTTAAAAAAAGAAGCAACGTTTTCAAAAGAAGGTTTATGTTCTCTGCAGTACCAATTTCCTTGATATACCCAGCACTGTATCCAGTTGACAAAAACTACAACACCAGAATAACATCGTCATCATGGCAACAAGTCACCCGATTCCTGTCCTGCTCTGCGGCAAGTTCCCGAGCCACACCAAGGCGACGACGGAGATTCTACAGCCAGAGTTCCAAGGTAATCTTATCTAAAGATTTACGTTCTCCTTGCCCTCGAAATTCGCGAAATTGACTTGGTCCTAGTCATCAAAATCTGCACCAACCCAGCAGAAGCCACGGCAGCCGTCACGGCACTACTTTCCCCGTCGTCGTCCACTAGCCCCGTGACCCTGGACGGCGTCGAGTACACGGACAAACCCCGCGTCGTAATCATGGGCGGCGGCTACTCGCACGCCGACTTTTCTTCTATCCGCGACGCCGTCGACGGCGCCAAGTCGGTACCCTGGGTCCGGCCCGAGGGGACGCGGCCCGGCGGCCCCGAGCGCCTGCCCGCGCAGGCCCCGCCGGCGGAGGAGATTGCTGCTAGGGTCCGGAGGACGCTCGACGAGCACCTGGGGGAGCTGAGGGAGGGGAGGGATTGTGCTGGGCAGGTCTGGTGGATGTGAGCGGGGTTGGCGGTGTTCTCGGGAGGTTTGGGCGTGGATGGGGTTAGAAGCACGGTGTCGAGCTGAGCGGGCTCATGAGGCTACCGGGTGTCATCTGCCATCCGGGGAGAGCTGGTTCTTCAGAGCGGTAGGACTGGTTGGGCCTGAGAATCAACCACGGGCAGAGATACCACGCGAATCGGATCCACGAGATGCATTACTGCGTAGGCTCCATGTGTCCTCAAAGTGAGCTAGACATCAGCCGCATTTCAGAATGGCGAGATCATGGTGCTATCAGCAGCGTGGTGCATGAGGGAACGAGGCTGCGGCTGAAGTTAAGCTGTACTGTCATTAATCAATCTGATACAAAAACAAATCGACTATCAGAAATAATGTCATGTTCGACAAGTAGAAACAGCCCGAGGAAGCATTGCGAGTATAGTCACCAAGGCAAGAGAAAAATACAGGTCGATTTCTTCATGTAATTCATTTGTTGCTCGTTGGAGTATAGTGAGGCCAGAATTGTTTATGCGACGCGTGCGAGCAATGATAATAATAGTTGGTCATAATACTAGCAAAGAAAAAGAGTAAATAATATAACATAAGAAATAAAAATGCAGCGACGGGGTATTTTCCCCAAAGTGGACATGCACCCCCGATCTTCCCACCAGCAGGACCCTGATACGATCCCTGTCGATCTTCAGATCTGGGCAATGGCTGTGTGTGTCGTTTTTGCCAACAACGCGGTTCGATTCCCCACATTTCCACCACGGCAGTGCTTGTCTGAGGCTTTCGCTCCAGGCTCGTGAGGTTGCATCCGACTCGACGGGATGACGTCCGTTATGGGGTGGAAGAGCAGCGTCGTTGTCGTGTTTTCTCTCTCTCTCTTCTCAGCTGTTGTTTCTAATCTTGTATCATGAATAATGGGAGAAAAGTTTATTTTATTTTTAATTACGGGGTCTTGTCTACACTCTATTTCTTCCCACATTAACATGATTTTTGTTATTCGGTGAATACTTTATTGCAACTGCGGCAGTCACTCGTTTTTGCCGAGCAGTTCTTCTCATAGTACCCTCGGACGAGAATCAAGTCTATTCTGGTGGTCCGAGTCCAGAATCACCGATGAAAGGATATCCTCAAGCTTGATTTGTTGAGATGCTTCACCAAACTTCAGAAGAAGAAGAAGAAAAAGACGCGCAATGAGCAGCAACAGCAACAGGTCCTCGCTGGTATGGCTCGACCCGAAAAAGTACGACTCGGTCGCGCCGCTGTGGCACGACCAATACGTCTGGAGCCCGGGGCTGCCCGTCGACGACACGATCCCCCTGCACCAGACGTCGTTCATCGACGTCGGCGGGGGGCATGGAGAGGAGGACGGCACCGAGGATGGCTCGCAGGAGAAGACCGACAACAACATGACGGCGTTGAGGTCGAGGGCCAGCACCGGGTCCATTAGGCACGTGGCAGCCGTCGACGCCCGCGAGAGCGACGGAAGAGATGCTCCGCAACCGACTGGTGATGTTGCCCAGACAGACATTCGTGGTGATGACGGTGCTGGAGACAAGGGCAAAGGCTCGGAAAAGCCGCCGCCGTTCTTCGACGCGGGATACGCCGACGACGACAGAGAAGCCACCGCCGAGGCGCGCCGCAGGGCCGCCGCCCGGCGGAGCTGGCTCATCTCCCGGGCGCAGCGCCCGCAAAGCGCCGAGTTCAAGAGGCTGCGCAGCTTCCACCTCGTCCCGACCGATAAAACACGGCCCAGCGGGGAGGATGGAGAGCAGCAGCCGTCGCCGTCCCTGCCGACGGGGTCCACCACGGGGTCGTGGCCCCGGGACGACGCGGAGCAGGACGATGCTGGCAGTAGATCGAGACGCCCGCCGCCGCCGGTCCAGGATATCATCGTGGTCGACGAGCCGCCGCGGAGAGAAGATGTCTCTCCTGCGGCTGCTTCGGGGTCCGGCGCTGCCGCGGGCGGAAAGTCGACGCGGACAGACCAGCCCAGTCCGAATCAAGCACCGATCAGGAGACTGCGAGGCAAGAGACAATCATCCAACTCTCCCGCCGCCGAGTCCCCCCGCAGCCAGGGCCAGCAGATATTCCGGTCCCCGTTCGGCAGCAAGCGCAAGCGGCGGCAGGAGCCCAAAGCCTCGGATAACACGGGACCAGAGACGACTGCTACAGGATCTCGATCCCAACCCCAACAACAACAACAACCGCCCCTACCGCAAGGAAGACGGCAGCCCCAGAAACAGCAGGTATCTACCCTGCCGCCGCCGCGCCCGGCTGGCAAGAAGAGCAGCACGCCGCGCGCGAGCCTGAAGCTCGACTTGAACCTCGAGGTCGAGGTGCAGTTGAAAGTGTCGATACGAGGGGACCTGACGCTGAGTCTGTTCAGCTGAGAGAGTCCGAGATACAAGCCGGAGTCGACCCAATGAAATGACATTTCCGAAGACATCGACCGTCCAGGTCGTGATATCTCCTCTGTACCAGCACCTACCCCATCTATCCAAAGCAGTGGTCAGAGGGAGCCCTGTAAAAAGACGATTTAGCTAGTCGCGAAAATGATAGAACAAGACGGATGAGTCATACATAGCCTTAAGCCGTAGTCAATACTCAATCTCGAACATGAGCCAAGCCCGTCCTATGTCATCTTTACCTGTGGCTTCAATTGTCAATATTGGTTCCCGCATACGTTTCCAAGTCTCTTGTTGCTTAACGGTTGATGTACTTCCGAGAAAACGACTCGGCCTGACCTGAGATCATATCCTCACGCTGATTTCAGAGAGGTCGCCTAGTCACTCACCACAAGACTTGTTTAGAAAATGAGGGTTGAGCGGAGACCACCAAGTTTGATCGTGAATCGCTTCACGAGGTCCCATCAGAGCGACAGTGTGACTTATTTTTGGCTGTGTCATTTACGCACTTGTCGACAATGCCGCTGCAAATCTCGAGTGACGAGAAATGTAGCCTGCAATCGCGATTGGAACATAGTTCTTGTCTTCTCCGCCTTGATGCATCATGGTTGTTGTTGTTGTTGAGCGACAGCGCCTTGTGTAATGATTGTTGACCGCGATCTATTGTTTTGACTCTTTTTTGGCAAAAATAGAAAAGAAAATTTACAGTTTCCGGCCAGACCTCACACCAGCCTGATGCCGCTTTCCCCCCAAGAGCTCTCAGCCAACATGCAATGTGCACACCGATTCTGGCCCTTTCTTCTTATTTCGTGGTTGTGGGTGTGACGGCGTACGTCGGTCTCACGTAGCGATCCGTGTTGTAGACCTTGAAGTTGTCGCCCAGCAGCTGCTTCTCCCTGGCCTGGTCGGCTAGATGCCTCCGGACCAGGTCGCGGTCCTCTTCTGCCTGGAGGAGGGGGATCAGGTGGATGCGCGACCACATCTTCTCGCGGGCGAGTTCGCTGTTGTATCCGTTGAGCATTCCATTCGCGACGACCTCACCGGCCTCTCAGAGATGCATGGAGAGAAAACCTACTTCTGCTCTCGGATGCCCTGGCCGAGCTTATAGAAACCGTAGGCCATGACGGCGCCCATTCCGAGGATCAGGGTGCCGGGGCGGAGGGAGGCGGCGGGCAGGTTGCGCTGCAGCACATCATCGAGTCAGCCTCTGATTGTCCATATTCCACGTCCAATAGTCCCGGTGTGTCGCATGTGTATCCCGGGATCCGAGAGTCTCGTTCTTCGCATCCGTACATAGCACATCCCAAGTCATATCCAAAGTCGTGTCCTCGCAAGAGTTCATGCGCAAAATATCGTTCTTTCCATGCTGATCATCATTCCGGTGGTCCAAAGTCGGGTCGCGAGGAAATGGTCGGCAGGGAGTTCGGCATCGAAACCATGGTCGCTTTCTTGTCGCAATTCTCAGATCCCGGGATGAAGCAAAGTTCGCGGGCGAAAGTAGTCGCCATAATGCCGTAGTCATCGTCGTCGTCGTCGTCGTCGTCGCTGTTCTCTCGCTAATCCCAGAGTCCACTCCACACGTACCTTGTACTGAACCGGCCCATAGCCACCGACGGGGGGCATATCCTGGGGCATGATGGCGGTTGATCGAATGCTTCGATCGAAATGATTCAAATGGTGAGGTTTACGGCGCGATTGGACGAGGCCCGGGTCGTCAATGGAGTCCAATAGCTGCAGTGAGGTTGATCTTGTACATAGCAGCTCTCGTCGAACTCTCGGGTTCTGGGTGCAAATCACGTGCCACAAGGTGGGGCGCCCAACGTCAATGCCAACCGAGTGGCTCCTCTCAGAGCTGCGGTTTTAGCCATTGGGAAGACCACGATATGTAATGCATCCAGCAAATGAAATTATGCATCGACTTGCTCATTCAAGATTGTGCATGCAGAGTTCATGATTCGAGTGAATATGGGCACACATCTCTGGAGGAAGCACAACACACAAACTGCTCTGGTGATGGTGTCTGTCGTATTGATTGCAAGTCGGGAAAGACTATAGAGTACAAATACGGTGAAAGGCTCTTCTTGATTCCAATCCGCTATGCAATAAATCAAGCCAAGCCTGGCTGCCAGTGTGAACGCCAATTGTCGCCTTCGCCAAAAGAGCTCAGAGTCCCTACCAACTCCTTGGGTCGCCGATACACAACATCTGCTCCCAATACAATGATTTACAAGGCTCAACTTCTTCCTACTCGGCTTCCTCGGCCTCGGCCGCGAGCTCAGCCTCCAGTTGCGCCTCCAGGTCAATGTCATCTTCATCCAACTCATCGTCCTCTCCATCATCACCGGTGCCCATGGGAGTGGGCAAGCTGCTGCCGTTTCTGCTGCCGTCCTCTGTGGCGTTCTTCACATTGCGCAAACCAGTGGTTCTATCTCTGGCAAGCTTTTGCTTCTTGGCCAGGGCGCTGCCTTCGTCTTCATCGTCATCGCGGCCGCGTTTCAGGCCAATGGTCGAGCCGTCCGAGCCTTCAAAGTCGGTCTCTGCTTCCGAGTCGGTGCCGGCGTCAGATCCCATGAACTCGTCGAGTTCGGCGTCCATCTCTCCCCAGTCCATGGTCTTGAGTCCATCGACAGGGCTGTGTCCGCCGTCTTCGGGCTCAGCCGGCATGACACCATAGACGTCCTGCACCTCGCCGTCCTCGTCTTCATCGGGACCATCATCTCCACCGGACTCGTCGCCAGCATCCTCATCAGGGCCCTCGCCATCCTCGGCCTCTTCGGGGTGGGCAGGAGTCAGACTTTCGCTCTCCCTGCCGCTGGCCTCCACTGGCGTATGACTGACGCGATCCGACGGATGGACCTCTACAAGGAAGGGTTCGACGTCGAGTTGCTTCCACTGTGCTAGACTTCCGGCCAACCAGTCTTGGTTGACAATCTTGATGTCAGGAATACGGGCGGCCTGGCGAACCTTCTGAGTGCGCGGCCTGGAGCTGCTAATGACCAGGTGTGTGACGCTCTTGCTGATCCTGGTTCGGATCTCTCCACCAAAACTTTGTATTTGGAGGCCAAGCTCAGACCGATGCACATCGATTCCAAGCGGCACCAATCCGCTCAGGGCGATACTGCAGCCCCTCAAGACGCGCTTCTTGATCCACTCGAGAAGCTTGCCGACATCCGGAATCGTATCAGCTGTGATCTCGTTTGAGCCCGTTTCCTTGCGAACAGCTGCGACGCGAGATTCGTGCTGGTCGTAGAAGTTCTGGTGCAGAACGGTGAGATGCTTCTCCAAGTGGAACAGCTCCTCGTCATCGTCGCGAAGGAGATTGTGGCGATGTGCTGGGCTCTCGACGTGGCCATTCTGGGCGGGTGCCGGGGCAACCTCAGTAGAGGGTTCGGCGTCTTCCATGTCCGTGTCTTCCTTGTCCAGCTCTTCCTGCAAGTGCATCAAGGGCCGCTCGGTCAACTGCTTTGCGAGCTCGCGCTCCTGCTCTTGCGCCTGCAACTGGAGCAATGCATTCTCGTCGTCGGAGACTTCGACGGGTCTCTCGTGCTCCGGTGCGGCGTCCACGGGTCCGGGAACATTTGTACTGGCCGGTGCGCCTCCATTGGGCTGCAGAGGGACAGACGCCGGAGAGGGCGCAAGCAGATCCTCCCTTTTCGGAAGAAAGCTGGAATTGATATCGCCAATACCTCGGAAGAAGTCATAAGGTGATACCTTGATCAGATTCGACCTGTTCATGGGCCAGACATCGGCTCTGTCGTCGATGACAACCACCATGTGGGTGCTGACAGGGAATAGACGTTGCAGCCTCTTGGCGGCCAGACTGCCATTCTCGTCACGGCTGATGATCCGGTTGCCGAAATACTTTTGCTCCGGGTCAATGATCTTGGCAATCTCCTTGGCGTATGCTCGAGTTCCCATGGTGTAGATGTGCATCTCATACAGCTCTGATATGCGGTCCAGGAAGCTGGCAAGACCAGGGCGCAACTTGATATAATAGGAGCACCTCGGCGAGTCGTCATGCTTGGGGCCATCGTCGAGTTGAAAGCTGCGCACCTCTTTGACGGATTCGTAGTTGGGATTGGATGGGTCGCGCTGCCATTCGCCGATTGTGGGCTCCACGCAGGCGTGAATGACGGTCTGATCCAGGTCGACCACCAGACTGAGCTTCTTTTGTGTGAGCAGACGCTCTTGGAGCTCCAGTTCCTTCTTCTCAGCTTCAGTAGCGCTGACTTTGAGGGCAACATTGTCGTGGACCATGGATATCGTGGCGCGATCGATGTCTAGGCCTTCTGCGGCCCAGTTGGACTCGGTCATGTCCTTGCCGCATTTCGTGCACAGTCCGGCGAATTGTGTGTCGTGAGAGCACGGCTCGTCAATGACGACGAGAAGCTGGTCACGCTGAATGACGTCGTTCTCATTGACATGCCACTTGTGGACAGTACCATCCGACGGGCAGTCCCAGTCGCCATAGCCCGTCTCCTCGATTTCGCGCTCTTCGCCCAGGTCGGGATCGCCGATCGTGCGCTTGAATTTGTATGTATACTGGAGGACGGCTTCCTGTTTCTTAACCTTGTCGCCTTTCCTCTTGTGAATTCGTGATACGGTGATGGGATACCGCAGGGCAGGGCCCGTGGTGAACTCGCGTAGGTTCACCATGGTGTATCAGGATGGCGGGAATGTGTGCGATCGAGATAAAGAATTCAAATACTAGGTACGGATTCAAGGCCATTGTTAGCTCTACATCCTAAGTGGACAATCCTCTTGGAGATTCTTTTCAGCGTCGTTGGTTGGGCGCTGTCTCGGAAAGACATCGCTGCGCTGGAATGCGCCGCATCCGGGCCAGGTGTTGGTCGAGGAGGTCGAGGGGGGCACGGGTTGAGATGATGGAGAGGAAGGGTAGTGCAGGGGACGCGCCGAGGGTCAGCTACTTACCACGATGTTGCTATTTCTTCATCTATGACGAAAGGTCTGCGACTGATCTAATCTCACGAGCTCACGAGCTCTAGCGAGTCCCATTGCCGGTACGTCTGTCGATTTTCGAGGTCGCGAATGATGGGATCGCAGGGTGAAGCAGTATCGATCGCTAGGTATGTCGTAGCTTGACCGTAAACTCAGCTCGTTGGATGCGCAAACGGCGACGCTAGTTCGAGATTGATATTGATGTCTCAGACTCTCAAGCCGGGGGGGAGCTTTCGCATTAAAGAGTCGCGACTGGCAGTGGGGGCGATGCGTCGGGTGTCTTGAAGAAGAAGGCGGTGGATTGGGTGGAAGGACGAATGCGGGATGGTGTCGCAAACGAGCTTCAGCAGCTGCCGCGGGTTCTTACTGCTAGGTGCTGCTGCTGGGTGCTGGGTGCTGGGTGCCCTTTGTACGCAGTGCACACTACCGGTTGTGGCTGGCAGCAGCAAGTGGATTTTGAGCCTCCAACGTGTCTGGTGCTGTGAGCAGCGGTGGGGCCGGGGGAAAGCTTCTGACTGGCTGGAAATTTGGGGTGAGCGGGAAGGGGATCAAAGCTTCTGGTTCTGGCCTGGGCTGGGCTGGGGCTGGGCTGGGGCCGGGTAGGTAACGGGTCTCGGGACGACTGCTGACGGTCCCACGGGGATGTTGTGAATGTGCGAACAAAGTGACAAGACTTGTCGCTGCTATCACTTTGCGGTTCTGGCGGCGATGTGTAGGAGTTGTATATGGGACAATCTCGTGGGGTTGGTTGGGATGGACAAAGGGATCAGAAGAAAAGTCCGGTCGTTGTGTCGTTGATTGATTCAAGTATCACCACATGAACGAAATCGGCCATTCGAAATCGCAAAGCGCCGAACTCTGCGCTGCTTGGGGAGGAGGGAGGGGCTTTTTGTACCTGGAAGCGAAGAGCTCGGGCTCTAGCGAGAGAGCTGCAGTGGCACGACCCCACACCAGCAATTGGTGATTGAGCTTATGGGGTAATGACGCGGGTGCGAGGCAGCACGCGAGTCGGTTATGATTTGTGGCTAGAGAGTGGGCAGGTTGCCAGGTGATGGAAATTGAACTCTGTCAGTGACTTAAAAGTGTGGCTGCATTTATAATAGTAACTGTAATATATCGTTACACGAGAAATATTTGACGGCCAATCCCCGGGATCAATAGTGACTTGGGTAACATTAAAGTTGAATTTTCTTCTGTAATCGTACTAATTTATTTCGTGGTCGGCCATATGATATCTGCCAGTTCTCTCTTTTGATTAATTCGTCTCTTTTTTTTCAATTCAGTATGAAAACACAAATTTGCTCCAGAACGCCATATTATCATACCCGTCGTTAGTTCATCGGACAACAATTAACCACCGCATCTCTGTCGAACAATAAATGCAAATCATCTGGTTCGGCTTGCGTATCCCGATGCATTGATGATAGAAATCAAGAGTGGAAGCGCGACTTCATCCACGACGCTCCGGCCGCGAAGCCGTGAGGGTTCCTCTTGCTCGCGCCACCCCTCGCGGCCATGGCGGGTCCAAAGGCCAGCGAGCGAACCTTCTTGGAGGGGAAGGCCGCCGTCACCACGTCGGAGCAGTCGGTCAGGGTCGACTCGTCGACTCCCATGAGGCCCATCTTCTCCATGCTGTAGAGGGTCATGTCAGCGCCACCGTTGCATTGGCTTAGGATATTTTCGCGGATCGTCGGTCAAACTTACGCAGGCACGAACGCGGCCTCCCAGTCGCTCAGGCTGCTGCCAAACGACGTCCAGTCGGAGCTGGTCGTGCTCGAGTTGCTCAGGTTGATGTCGCTCTGCAGGCTGGCGGGCGCGGTGCCGTCGGCCGTCTCGGTGTAGAAGTTGGTGTCCAGGTCGTCGACGGTCGAGTCCAGGGCGTCGCCCGCCAGGTTCTTGGCCGCGCTGTGCGCGCCGACGAGCGCGATCAGCTCCGTCGTCGTGAAGCCCTTGTCCGTAAAGTCCGTGATGATCGTGTCGGCCGAGTCGGCCGCGCCGGGCATCTGGCCCGTGGGGTTGGCCGTGCTCGAGTCGACCCGGCCGATCTTAAAGGCCATAGTTGGACCGAGGGCGGCCTTGACGCCGAGTGCTGTATTCATTGTAAGTTTTGAGTGTTCAAAGAGAAGGTCGAAATTTTAAAGATCGAAGAATTGGGGCTGTCCCTTACCAGTTCCAAGCTGAATGATATCGGCCGTGCTGACATTGTACTGAGTGGCCATGTCGCCCAGCGTCGTGCAGATGTCGACCATCTGAGCATTCTCTCCCCGGTCCGAGCACTCGTTGGCAAGGATGATGGATCCATCGCAAGCTTCGGGGAAGCAGTCGTGGAAAGAGACACGGACGGCGGCACGCGCGTCGTCGGTGGCCGCACCGTCGCTGTCGACGAAGATGGCCTTCAGGTCGGTGGCGACATCAGTCCACACAGTAGGGCATGTTGACTGGCCAGCAGCAACTGCGCAAAGAAGAGAGACGACTGTGATCTTGGAGAACATGATGCTGGTGAGTCGTGTTGGTTGACTGACTGACTGAATTATAGTTAAGAAAGAAAAGATGAGATGTTGGAACGATGATAAGAAATCTGAAAAAGAGTATAGACCAAAGCTATACAGAATACAGAAGAGCAGAAGGAAACCCAGTATCCCAAAGAAGAACTAATAGCGATTGTTGGCGCGATGATAGCAATAGATCAGAAGCTCAACGAAGCAGGAAGCCATCGTCTCTTATAGAGAAGAATGAAGCTCTCGACCGTTTCATTGCCACAGTATGGCTAACCCACTCTTTCACCAAACGTCTTGGTCGTGTTGAACCATCGACACGATATGAAACGCTCCATTATCGAAGGTTCGGGGACCTTTGTCGAAGCAGGGACCCTTTGTCGATCCCTGATCCAACAGCGGACCGCGCGGTTGTGGTTATGGCCCCCGTATCAGAAGTGCACAGCAGCAGTAAGGTGGGTTAGTCAGGAAACGCTTCTGCAGGGCAAAAGTGTTTATAACAACCCTGTCGGCGGCTTTCCAGATCCATATATAGTGGAGCAGAACTGGAGGTCCATCAAGTCAGAGTCGCAGGCGAACAGACACAGTCGAAGGTTTCGATGGGGTCCTGGGTATTCGTTCCTCTTCGAGGCCCCCAGCTTCTTCGCCTCCATGTTGGTCTTGTCCGGAGTCTCGTCCGGGGAGCCTTGGTCTCACTGGTACTTTTCAGCCCGCGGGGACCCTTGGACGAGTTACGATTGCGGCTCGTATAAGTGGCCAGCTGGTTAGCTTGGTGGAATCGACTATGGTTGGGCATCTGGTCAGAGTAGCGTGTGAGTATATCTCGCTCAAAAGTGCGTTTGAGTATGATTTGATAACGGGCCACTTAGATGACAGCATATTACACGTCAAGTATACCTCAGCTGGCCAAGTAAACCGTTTTAGTGTTACCTTGATGTAGTATCCCTTTTCACTGCAGCATGAATCATCGTGGAGGCGGTAGATTGGCAAATGAAGAAGCTTACCCTCGTCGACCGTTCGTAGAAGACGAGTATTATCAGGCGTAGCGCCAAGACCGCATGGGATGATCCACTGACAGACCCGGACCCTTGCAACTCGACCAACTGGTGGCCCGAGTATTCGTAGTTCGGAACCGTACGAAATGCAACTTTCCCATCACAGGGTCCACGTTGGCTGGTCGGAGAATTCTGTCAGACCCTTGGACTGTTGCATTCGCTTTCCTTTGTCATCAAACAAAAGTTCCCGTTGAGAGATTTGTTAAAGTTCTTTCTCTCTTTCTCGCCCATGCCGCTTGTTGGGTTCGCGATGATCCAAGTCTGTTCGCGCCGTCGCATCGGCGAAGGCTTACGCGGACAAGTTGGAATCGAGCCTGTTGGCTGACAAGGAGGAGGCAAACACAATCCATCTCGTTGCAGCCGCTTCTTGTGTCTGTCCCATTCTGTCTGGGGAAAGACGGGCATGTTGTCGTTTCAGGTAACACGGCATGCGCTCTGAATACTCGCATTGCAGTTTGCATAGGTGGCTAGGGAAGTGTATTTTGTCCTCTTTTGGATACGCACAAAGTTCTGTGGCGCATCCTGAATCCCCTGAAATTCTGCTCCATTGTTAAATCCGAGCATTTTGGCTGCTCTTTTCGCACTCACTCGGGTATGGAATTCGTAGATGGGATGAGGCGGGTCCCGGCACTTTGGCGATTTGGTTTGGGCGTTTCAGCCAATCCGGGCTCGGATGACCAGGCGTAAGCGCGGCACAGTACTTTGTGCTTCTTCAATTTGCAAGGCGATTACTGCGGATATCTTTAATATACGTATATAACGCACAAGTATGGAAGCTGAGTCAGTACTTGAGTCTTGGACTATGAATGGAGAGCACCGTTCTAATCAAAACGGCGGTGTTCTAGACATAAAAATTGTAAATTATTTGTCCCTGTCGTTCTCTCGAGGGGAGAGCAACTACCGCTCAGAGAATAAGTCTATCACGACTATGCTTCTTTTACCTATGGTCCAAGTTCCATTTTTTGGCGCGCAGCGGGCCGGGGGGGGCGCGGGCGGGAATCAGCGAATGATCAACTCGAAAGCTTACCTCATCCGGCAGCGATCGTCCAATATGGGTTAGAAAATGGTCTGCGCGCCTATTTGCCAAGGGGCGAGCTTACGACGACTCGGTTTCCAAGCAACTGCAGGATCTACTGTGCAGAGTCTCACCCACTACCGGTCACCTACCTTTTCCTACACATGGCAAAGTCGCTGCTGGCTGGTTCGGAAACATCTGCATGTCAGACTGCGCTGTGACCCTCCGCTCCAGTAACAGCATGGGCCAAGGCCTTGTAACAACACGAGGTTCTTCTCAAAACTAGAGTACTTACATAGGGAGGTATACAAGCTTTCAAGTTTGCGGCAGTTGTCCTCCAAGCGAAGAGCCTCATGACGAAACATTATATTGACGATACTGATGGGTATCGTGTCTCCAAGAATGGAGATGCAATTTCCATTGATAATAACATACGACACATAGACAATTTGAGTGGTGTCCACTGACACTTACGAAGAATTCTTTTCCATGACTGTACATTGAGACTGTGAGCATAATGCTTCAAATCGCGCAGAAATGCTTGAAGCTATTGTCGACTCGTATCTCTCGCAAGCTTCTACCCGCCTCTTGGGTGCCTAAGTATACTTGGTGCGAACCGCCAAGTAGTAAACGTCTGAGCACGGTGCGTTCAACGGCCAGCGGCCAATAGAGTTGGCAACAGCACTCGGCAACTTGTGCCTTTCTAATCCTGGATGATGATCATTTCCTGTTGTTTGACGTGACGCACGTGCCTAGACGCTCCTCAGGTGAAGGAAAACAGCTGCAGTCTGCAGTCTGCAAGCTGAAATAGGTGCAGGCACTGGTTGGAGCCTTGAGTATCTCCTCGCGATAACTACTGGGTCGTCTTCTCTTCGTACTTACTTGGCATGTAAGCAATCATGCCGGCACTTGAACCAAGATGGTCGAAATGAAAGATAAGAGAAGACCTATTTTTGGCCGTCACTTTTTCCAGCAGCCGGAAGATGATTCCCATTCGTAGCTAGTACGTGCGCTGTCGTGGCTTCATACTGAGACTTGCTACTGCAATTCCTTCGTATTTACCTGCATGATACGCTCGTGAGGTGGACTGGCCATCTCGCCTGATTGTCATGCCTCGGACTTACTTGCCTGCTATACCGGCTTCCCCATCTTCACCCGACCTGTCACCGCCTGTCACAACAGGGCGGTGGGCTATACGATCTGTAATCATCTTGAACACAGTACCAATGTCCCACTTTTCAGCCTCGGAGATAGTTGATAACCAGTCTGGCATAAATCACCACAATGCCGTGCCGGGGTATATGACACAGGTAGTTAAGACTGTGTTGTATATAAGTGGGACAGTATCATGATTGCTGGTGTAGACCGAAGTTTCTTGCTTTGGAATCATAAGCTTACTTTGGTTATAGGGAAAACCACATACATGAGGCTCGAACTCGGTGTCTTGTCATCATGCTTTTGGGGAAAAAATCGTTCAGATAATGGGCGGGAAAATGGTCCTCGATAACTCCTGGTATCACTCCATCGCAAATATCGGCATGATTTGATACAGCTCATCTACGTATATTCGTAGCGCCAGGAAAAGAGACGAACGGTACTTGTCCACCATTGTTCAGTGTCAAGAGCGATACTGGTAGCAGAATGCTCTGATCTGTTTGGGGGTATTCGTGTATTTGGAAGAGCTGGGCTGCCAGCTCATCTATTAAATCTGCAGAACGCTTTTGTAGCCACCACGAATGTTCAAGTTCAATGCTGATTGCTTTCTTTCTTTCTTTTTCTGTATGCCCCGGTCAAGTATCCCATCTAGTCTTGCTGCAGGCTCTAGTTCTTAAATGAATTTCGCATAGCGGCTTGAGTCTACGAGTTTCATGTCTTAACAATCGCTTATCGAAGGCAAGAGCAGATGCCAGAGATGGCGGCGAGGGTGCCATCGGGGTCCTTGACGCGGACGGTCTCGAGGCCGAGCTCCTTGGCGGGGTAGTCGTTACCGCCGGGGAAGATGGCATCGCCAATGAACATCATCTTCTCCAGGGGGATGCCGCTGGCGTCGCGGAGCTTCTTGAGGCCGTAGCCCTTGTCCACGCCCTTCTGTGTAATGTCGATCGAGGTAGCGCCGCCCATGTTGATGGAGAGGTCGGGGAGGCGCTTCTTGAGGTCGGCCTGGATGACCTTGCGCTTGGCAAAGTCGGGGTCCCAGACGTGCTTCTCCTTGGGAGGTGCCTGCTGGCCCAGGGCGGAGAAGGTGATCTGGCTGCCGCGGTCCTCGATGCGCTCACCCCAGGTCTGCTCGGGCTTGAAGCCGGTGGCGAGGAGAGCCTCGTCGAAGCACTTGATGATGTTCTTGCGCTCCTCCTCGCTGAAGAGCTCGGCGTAGACGACCTGCCACTTGCCGTCCCTGTGGGTGTAGAGCTTGGTGCCGGTGGTGGGCATCAACCAGAGCTTGGACAGGTCGGCGTGGGGAGGCAGGCGGCTGGCGACCTGCTTCTCGAACTGGGGCCAGTCACCACCGGAGATGACGGCGACGTGGGCGACGGTGAGGAGCTCCGCGAGGGCCTCGCCCATAGAGTCAAGCAGGGGCTGCTTGCTCTCGGCGAGGGTGCCGTCAAGGTCGAAAGCGACGAGGGAGATGGGCATCGTGGCGGTTTAAGGGGGGACAGGTGGCGCTGGGTGGGAAAAGACAAAATGGTGTCAATCTTTCCAGAAGAATTGGAATTGAAGAACGAGGCCAGACGCTGGTGGGGTGTCCGGGTTCGAGAAATTTAGTTTAGGACCCTGAAACTGAAAAGGCCAGAGACCAAAGATGCGGTGAGGATTGGATTTGTTGGTGTAACCGTTCAGGGGCGGGTTGAGCTCAATCGACAGCCAGCCAAACCGGCCAGCTGAGCTTCACCAAATTAACGCGGGGTTCATTTCAACAATAGGTCGATAGGGTGCGAGAGGCGGGGTGAATTGAGAGCTGGCGCGGGGCAGCCAAGCACAGCACTTCGTATTCCGCCCGTGTTTCTTTTCACATGTTGCACTCTATGAGACTGCTTCAGCAGTGAAGTCGTTCATTTTCCCAGGGTTTCGGCTTGAATAATACTTTTTATCTTCGAGGTGGGAACTGTTCTGGTGATTCTTCGCAAAAGGGACATTCTTCACGATCACAAGTAGGTATCTTGCTATCTGATCAAGGCCTCGAGCTGTTCCTATTTCATCTTATTAGTCGCACGCTTGCAATTGAACCCCTACCCACTCCAACCCCACTGCGCCGTCCGAATTTTCGGACCTGCGATGGAGGAAGTTCTGTAACAGAACTTCTGTTAGCCATAGAATGAAGATTGTCGTGGTCCTGGATAGGCATCTTCTGGGTTGTCTTTGGCTTGATACATGAACCTCAAGACAAAATTTGCTTGGGCTCGATATTGATCTAGAAAGTATGTATCGAAAGCCAAATGATCTGAAGAATTGATCTGTGACAGAAACTTCCAGGAAATGGAACACAAATAGAAAGGGAGAAGCCCGTATCCGCCAGAAAGCCACTGCGAAGAGAAAGGGCAAGCGAAGAATTATGATGACAGGCTGACAGTACAAACTGGAAATATGAATCGCTGATATGCGTACAACAGGAACTCGAAGAACTTATTCTCGTCGTTGCACTGCATTCCGTTACTTGTTTTCCTCCTCGACGGCTCCGGCTCCGGCTTCCCCGTAGATCCGGGGCGGCCCGAGTGACCAGGATCCGTCAGTGCCCCAGGTGGTGTTGCAATGGGGTTCAACCTTGAACCTCGTGGAGTTACGCGGGGGGAGGTTGGAGGTATGTAGCACGAGTCCCACCGACAAGCTACATATGGCGTGAATCTGATGGATCGCGGACCCTTCATTCTACCAAGATCGTCTCTTTACATGGTGGGCAAGCCGCATAATTCGATTGCGGTTCTTTATGTTCTTGTATGACGAGCCGGAAAGCTGCAGGCCTTCGAGCAAACAGGTGCGACTGTCTCCTCTTTCATGTTCCATTTTCCACCTTGGATCGGATGCTACTTCCCGCCTTTTTCTGCATGACTGATTTTGGGTATCCCGCTTCTACAAATAATAAATTATTCTATTCCTGCCTTCTTTCTCATCTTGCCTTGTCGAACAAACCGTTGGCTATATTCTGGACCCCAGTCACAACTCACCCACGATGACTGAACAAATACCAGACTATGCCAACTTGAAAGTTCTGCATAGGAATCGCCTTCCAACCCGTGCCTACTGGATTGCGGATACTGCAGTCTTGCTGAACGGTGCCTGGGACTTCCACTATGCGCCCAGCCCTTTGGAAGCGCCCGAGGTCAAGGCAGACCAGCCTTTTGCCGTTGACAATACCTGGGGCCGCATCAATGTCCCAGGGCATTGGCAGCTTCAAGGACACGGTCGACCGCACTACACCAACGTGATATATCCCTTTCCGGTCTGCCCTCCTCATATTCCCACGGAAAACCCAACTGGCACTTACCGACGCAGCTTTGGCGTTCCGAAGAATTGGGATCCGTCTTCCCAGCTTCGCCTCAGATTCGACGGCGTTGACAGCTCCTACCATGTCTGGGTGAATGGAACCTTGATCGGCTACTCGCAGGGCAGCAGAAATCCTGCCGAATTTGACATCAGTTCGGCGGTCAAGCGGGATGGCGAAAACGAGCTCGTGGTGCAAGTATATCAATGGTGCGAGGCATCCTATATTGAGGATCAAGACCAGTGGTGGCTTTCAGGTATATCTTGTTACGCCCAAAAAATGGTAGCATCGAGGGATATTAACTTTGTCAACAGGCATCTTCCGAGACGTCCACTTGCTTGCTTTCCCTAAATCCAGGATTGAGGATGTTTTTGTCAAGACCGATCTGGACGAGCAATACTCTGACGCGGTTCTCAAAGTCAATACCACTGTTTCTGGCATGCAAAACCAGAAAATTGTGTTATCAATACTGGACGGCACGAAGGAAGTCGAGACTACTGAGCGAACGGTAGATCAAGATGCCTCAACTGTCGACTTTGAGATGCCAATCAAAGAGCCCAAGAAATGGACTGCCGAGACTCCTTACCTCTACAAGATCAAGTTGACACTGGTTGGGCCCGAGGCACAAGTACTACAGACGATTGAGCAGAACGTCGGCTTCCGAAAAGTCGAGATGAAAAAAGGACTGATTACAGTCAATGGAAGGCCAATTCTGCTTCGTGGCACAAATCGTCACGAGCACCATCCTGTCTTTGGACGAGCCGTGCCACTAGATTTCATCCGAGAAGATCTCCTGCTTATGAAACGACACAACATCAACGCACTGAGAGCCAGTCATTACCCCAGTCATCCACGGCTTTATGATATCGCTGATGAGTTGGGGCTTTGGGTCATGGACGAGGCCGACCTTGAGTGTCACGGATTCTACGACGCGGTCGCCCGGCCGCTCGACATACCCGAAGAGATGGACTACGAAGAGCGCAAAGCACTCACTTTTCCCCAAGCCGCCAAGTTCACGTCAGACAACCCGGAATGGAGGGATGCGTACGTCGACAGGATGCAGCAGCTGGTTCAGCGCGACAAGAATCACCCTAGCATCATCATGTGGTCTCTGGGCAACGAGGCCTTCTACGGCTGCAATCATGCTGCCATGTACGAGTATGCCAAGTCCGTGGACCCTGAGAGGCCTGTCCACTATGAAGGCGACGTCCAGGCCGCCAGTGCTGACATGTATTCGTACATGTACCCCAGTATGGAAAGACTGACAAAGTGGGTTGAGAACGAAGGTGTCAAAGAGGACGGAACCTTTGACAAGCCGGTCGTGCTATGCGAGTATGCGCACGCTATGGGCAACGGGCCTGGCTGGCTCGAAGATTACCAGGACATGTTCAGAAAGTATCCTCGACTTCAAGGCGGCTTCATCTGGGAGTGGGCCAACCATGGCCTCTGGAATGCCGCGGGAGGCTTCTACGGTTACGGCGGTGATTTCGGCGATGAGCCCAACGATGCCACTTTTGTCATGGACGGCCTCTGCAACAGCGAACACAAGCCGACGCCAGGTCTCCTCGAGCTGAAAAAGGTCATTCAGCCGATCAAGTTCGATTACGAGAATGGCCACATCTTTATTACCAATGAGTATGATTTTGTTGGACTGGATCATCTGATCGCCACGTACCGTGTCGAGTCCTTTGGCAACAGGTAAGTTCTCACACTTTATGGCTCATGTTTCTATTACTCATGAAACTAGTGCTACACTGCTCGAGACGGGAGAAATCGCACTGCCAAAGCTCGAATCGTGGCAACGTATTGAGCTTTCTCTGCCGTTCGCGCTGGCTACATTCAAGGATCAACCAAATGAGACTTTTTTGACTGTCGAGGTCAAACTCAGATCTGCCACAAACTGGGCAGATACATCTCATGAAATTGCATCATGGCAGGGCAAGATTTCCAACGAGGCCAAGACAAGCGACCTGGGGGCTGGAGGACAATCAATTTCCAGTGAGGTATCTGTCCAGGATTCGAGAACGACGCTGAAGATATCGGGATCCGGCTGGGATATATCCTTTGACAAGGTTCGCGGATATCTTGCCGAATGGAGCCACGGTGGCGAGGCTCTCGTCGAAGCCGACGAGAACAACAGAGTTGCCATCATCCCAAGCATGTGGCGCGCACCGACCGATAATGACCGACCTGGAGATATTGACATCCCGGGATCACTACCCTATTGGAAGCATTATGGTGTAGATGAGCTGACCTCTCAACTACGGAGCTTTACCTGGAAGAAGGGAGAAGAGAGTGACTCGGTACAAATTGAGGCACACACGTTCCTTTCACCACCAATCCTCGGCTGGGGATACAATGTTCGTGCCACATACCAGATTTCGAGGTATGGCAGCCTCTCCATCAACATCAAAGTACGACCGACTGGACCCAAGCCCCAGAACATCCCTCGACTGGGCCTCAACCTGAGGCTTCCCAAACGTCTAAGCCATGCAAAATGGTTCGGGCTCGGCCCTGGCGAGTCGTACCCAGACAAGCGACAGGCCCAGAAGATTGGAATCTGGTCGAGCACCGTCGAAGATTTGGAAATCCCGTACGATGTACCTCAAGAGAATGGCAACAGGTTGGAGACCCGATGGCTCAAGCTTGGGAACGGCTACGGTACTGGCATCAGGGCTACTATGCCAAGTGGCCCCAAGGTCTTCAGCTGGGCAGCAGGAAGATACAGCGCCAAGGCGCTGGAGAAGGCGAAGCACCCTTGCGATTTGGTACCAGAAGATGCGACACTGCTGAGCTTGAGTTCCCGGGTTTCTGGTGTAGGTTCGGCGGCGTGTGGGCCCGGTGTGCGTGAGGACTTGCAGGTCAAGACCGCGGACGATGAATTTGAATTCATCCTGGAGCCTGTTCACTCATAGTGTGGATATAGAGCGCGATAGGTCACAAGTGAGTTGGATAAGGTAGGATTTATAAGTACAAACAGACATACAATGCGCCGAGATTTGAACGAATAGAGTGTATCGAACAGTACAGAACGATTTTGTCCTAACTTCTCATCGCACACATTGAGTTGGCCACATCGACTTCCTCTTCCGTAATCTTGCCGCCGGCCAGCCCCGAGATCAACCTCTCGGTCTCGTAGATGATCCGCAAGGCCTGCTCTACACTGGGCGACTCTGGCGCCCCGAGGTTCTCCTGCCACCTCCTGAACACCTTTCTCAGATGCGGGCCTGTCTCCGTCATGTCCTGCCGATTCGCAATCTTCCGCGCCGACCGGCCCGTCGCCAGGAGAATCATCATTGCCGTGGCCATGCTATTAAAACGGTCAGGATGACCACGAACAGTCCAAATAGAAAAATAGTAAGACCTACGATAAAGCACAAATCCACGTGTCTACCAAGACGGTATGCGCAAACCCCGTCAGAGCCAGAATGTGCGAAGTGCACGCGTCTATACAGACCTGAGCCCGCGCCGCAATGTCCTCCTTGCGTATACCCCGGGCGTCGCGCAAGGGCCCGCTGGCGAGCAGCCAGGCGAGGTAGGGGCGGTAGATGACGCTCTTGCAGGTGAGGTAGCGCTGGCGCAGGAAGCCGCCGCACTCGGACGGCGACGACGACGCGAACCGCACGCCGCCGACGTCCTGGGGGAGGTCGAAGCGGAAGGCGTGCGGCAGCACGTCGCGCCACTCCTCGAGCTGGTGGTCGAGCTCGGTGACGATGGCGGGGAACCGCGAGATGTCGGCGGCGGCGCCGGCGGGGTCGCGCGCGTAGAGGAGGTGGTGCACGCGGTTCAGCAGCCGCCGCATCGAGATACACGCCAGGAAGTACAGCGAGGCGTGCTCCGTCTGGTCCGGGTCCGCGTGCGTCGCGTAGCTGCCCGGCAGCGGCACCGACGACTCGATCTGCGCGATGCCGCTCTGCGGGAGCGCCGACAGCTCGGCTAGGTAGTCGCTGGGAGGGATGTCAGCACATCTCTCGAAGAGGAGTATGGGCGGATGGCGCTGACCTCTCCAGGATATAGCACGCCCAGAATATCCTTCGTAGACACTCCTGGCTCTCGGCTGGCTCGTTGACCGGCGGATACGATAGGAGAAGTAGACACTTTGACGCTGTGTTGTGGATATATGTCCAGGCTTGCAGAGGCCGCCGCAGGTAAGCAAAGTACAGTCTACATATGTGTCAGTATGAAATAGGATGAAAATCAGCGAGAGTTGTTTATAATTACGCAGCGAAGAATAAAGACTGAACCGCCATGCAGCTCATCTCGGCGTGAACCATGTGCATGGCGCGGAGGGCACCGTCAAAGTACAGATCACCCATTGCCTTCCTCGCTCGGCGAAAGTCCATCTCCTCTCGGCTTGCAATGGTGTCTTCGCTGTGCACTAGGCCGGTGACCACCTCGCCAGCGCAGCCGAGGGCCATGACGAGCTGCGCGCAACAGCTGGTCACGAGGTCAGTGCCCTCGAGCAGGTTGTTGGCCACGAGATCCCTGGTGCTGCCCAGCTGCGACAGGGAGAGCACCGGGTACCAGAAACTGACGGTCCGCTGAAACGAGTCTAGGATGGCGTCGAGGTCGACGGGCGAGATGTAGGGGTACATGGAGCTGGGGCGGGTCGCGAGCGCCGGCCTCGACTGCTCGAGCTGGAAGATGGACGCATAGTTTTGCCGTATGGTCGGGAACGCGTCGAGGTGCGACCACGACAGGATCGACTCGGTGGTCGAGTTGTGCAGGGAGTCGAGGATGGCATTTTCCAGATTGCTGCTGCTCTTTTGGCGATGCTCGTGGTCGTCGTCGATGGACGGGCTTCTGTTGGACAGGGGCCTCGCCGCTGTAGATACGGGACTTTGCAAAACTGGAACAGGAGATAGAGGCGACGTGATCTGATGATGTGTGAGTGAAAGTGGGGTCTAAGTCTTTGACTCTGGATTATCGTGTCCTTACCATGGACAAATTCATCTGCTGTAGTAATTCCTCAACCCTCAGAACACCTTCAAGAATAAGATCACTCTTCCCACGGCTAGCACATAGTCAGATACGCCGTGTACTGCATTTTCATAGCCGAGGGCAGACTGACGTGTTGGCTTCTGAGCCATAAGAGCACTCCTGCTTTGAATTGACACAGGCATGACACGGCTTATTTCCATCGCATCTACATTGGATTTCAGCTTCAAGCTTGCGAAAAATCACACGTGATAATACACGCAAGGGTAGAATAATCTTGCAGTGAGCAATGTCGTACCTGATCTTCCTCGATCTGCAAACATCACACTAGAATTTATGAAGGCTTAGTATTTGTGAACTTCCATTGCATATCAGAAATCTGGAGATCGACGTACTGCGTGAGAAGTTCGAAGCCGCTTCTTGCCTGGTTCTTCGGATATGTTGTCTGCCAGATCGTCCATGGCTCGAACGGGGGTGTGATATGCAATGCTGGAGTTGTGCAACTCTGTTTCTCTCTCTTGTCTGATCCGGACCGAAGCGGACCGCAGAAGGAAAAGAAAAAAGCGAACTTGTCAAGCCATTCAAATACCTACGCGAGGATTCCCCAACCCCAGCACCCGACGAACTGGACAGACTGTGGAGAAGCGGGGGAAGAGAAAGCAGACGAACCCCCCATGCTAAATAAACCACTCTGGCTAGACTCTCCATTGGCTCGCTTGTGTCGTCGTCGTCTTTCCTAGCCGTTGGGAAAATCTGGCGATCTTCCGCCCTGCCATTCCCTTTCCTCCCCCGCATTCGGGGAAGCGCTTTCCGCTCGATACGGGCGAGCCTAGCAATCCTTCATCGGCAGCTGGGGATATTGTGAGACTAGGTCCCTAGTCACTCGTATGTCAAGGCAGCCATAGTCATGGTTGGTGGTTTTGCCGTTGAGAGAGAGACTCTTCTTGGGTAAGATCTAAAGGACCCTGGCCGTTGGTTCAAGGCTTGGGGTTTAGCTCAACCCAAAGTTTTGCTATGGTTGCACTCGCCTGCATGGCTTTCATTTGTCGGACCCTTGGAGGATAATATGCATGTGCACCAATGGTCCTGGGGTTCATCGTATGCGGCGTGGCACGAGATGGTACGGTACGGCATATAAAGGTGCATGTCGCTTCGCTTCGCTCTCTTTTGTGTTGCAGTCATGTGTCCCTCTCTCACGAACTGACGGGGTTTCTGGGGTTCTATTGATATACAAATTTATAGCCCTGTCATCTGTTGAACTTCACCGCATCAAACACACTTGTGTGACAGATCTGAACCATGGCCGATACAGAGAAAGAAACCCACATACCGGGCGAGCACACCGTCGAGCACACCCAAGATACAGGCGCAGCCGTACAGCTCGCTCACGATGTCGACAATACCGTCTACTCTCCGTGGTCGCTGACCATGTTCCGTTTATACCTAATCCTGATCATCGCATATCTGTGCGGAGCTCTGAACGGGTACGATGGCTCTCTCATGGGTGGTCTGAACGGAATGACCTCGTATCAGAAATACTTTCACATGTAAGTTGTAGGGGTTCGCAATTAACCATATTGTTGCGCGATGAGTTCTATATGTCCTCTTGGGCACCAGGCCCATGACATGAGTCTAGAGCCTCGGAACAAAATAGCATCAAGGTACCCAACTTCTAGGTAACAGAAACTGACAGATGTACTAGGACCGTGGCAGGATCTAGCACAGGTCTTGTTTTTGCCATGTACAATATCGGATCAGTTGCCGCTGTCTTCTTCACTGGACCTACCAATGACTATCTGGGTCGACGAGCTGGCATGTTCATCGGCTCACTGATTGTCATAGTCGGAACCTGTATTCAAGCGCCGTCGACGTCGAACTCCATGTTTCTCGGCGGTCGTTTTGTAAGTGCCGAGACTACATCTCCAGTTTTTCGTCGCCTACCGAATACTCTCGTTCAAATTACTGACACGAGTCCAACACTAGGTCCTAGGCTTTGGAGTCTCATTCTGCTGCGTCAGTGCTCCTTGCTATGTCAGCGAACTAGGTACGTATTCGGGCTTCTTGATCAGGAGACCAGATCTAATTCTCATTGATAGCCCACCCAAAGTGGCGAGGTACAATCACCGGACTCTACAACTGCACATGGTACATTGGATCCATCATCGCCAGCTGGGTCGTATACAGCTGCAGCTACCTGGATCGCGATGACGCCTGGCGCATCCCGATCTGGTGTCAGATGATCACCAGCGGCATCGTCGTCGCGGGCGTCTGGTTCCTGCCCGAGTCGCCGCGCTGGCTCATGGCCCGCGACCGCGTCGACGATGCCGCCCGGGTCCTGGCCCGCTACCACGGCGACGGCGACACGTCGCACCCCATCGTCCAGCTGCAGCTCAAGGAGATGAGCCAGCAGGTCAGCACCGACGCCAGCGACAAGAAGTGGTGGGACTACCACGAGCTCTGGGACACGCACTCGGCCCGCCGCCGCCTCATCTGTGTCCTCGGAATGGCCTGCTTTGGTCAGATCTCCGGCAACAGCTTGAGCAGCTACTACATGGCTGCTATGCTCAAGTCGGCTGGCATTACCGAGGAGCACAGGGTGCTCGCGCTAAATGCCATCAACCCCGTCTTATGTTTTCTCGGTGCCACTCTCGGTGCTCGTATGACGGACGTTGTTGGGAGAAGGTAATTCATTTCCATACACGTCCAATATGAAGCTCGGGAACTAACTATTCACAGGCCACTATTAATTTACACAACCATCTTCTGCTCCATCTGCTTCGCTATCATCACGGGCACGTCCAAGATGGCCACGGACGACCCGAGCCAGGTGACGGCGGCCAACACGACGGTGGCCTTCATCTTCATCTTCGGCATCGTCTTCTCGTTCGGCTGGACGCCGCTGCAGAGCATGTACATCGCCGAGACGCTGCCGACGGCGACGCGCGCCAAGGGCACGGCCGTCGGCAACTTTGCCAGCAGCGCCGCCAGCACCGTGCTGCAGTACGCCAGCGGCCCGGCCTTTGAGAGCATCGGCTACTACTTTTATCTGGTGTTTGTCTTCTGGGACCTCGTCGAGGTCGCCGTTATTTACTTTTACTTCCCCGAGACCAAGGACCGCACCCTCGAGGAGCTCGCCGAGGTCTTTGAGGCGCCCAACCCCGTCAAGAAGAGCTTGGAGAAGAGGAGCGCCGAGACTGTTCTGAATACGCTGAATATCGATGCGGACCGCAAGGAGTTTGCGTAGGCGATGTTGACCACGAGGGCGGAGTGCAGCGCGGGGAGAATGCTGGGAGGTATACAAGATTCATTCAAACCTAGTCTCTCTTGATTCATCGAATCATTACTTATCTGATCTATCAACCAAACGCCTTTTTATGGACATGAAAGTCTTCAACCGCGACTGATATGACTAACTTAGATCACGGCCATGTGAATCTGCAGCCCGCTGTCGGTTTCCCACGTCACCGGCACGTCAGGCGCAACGTAGTAAATGAAACCCTCCTCCAACTTGTGGTCCTTGCCATCAGCCTTCATGGTGCCCTTTCCAGAGGTGACAATCAAAACGCCCGGGCCCTCGCTCCCGGCGATCTCGTCCTTCTCGCCGGCCCCGAAGTCGGCCTTGAGCATGTCGAACTCGCTCAGCTCGGGCTTGTAGACGACGGTCCTGCCGTGCTTGCTGCGCTCGTACTTTTGGCTGGGCAGCAGCACGTCGCCCTTGGAGTGCGCCTTGAAGGTCAAAGTCTCGGCGAACAGGTCGATGCTGTTGCGCTCGGCGGGCGGACAGAAGCCCGCGTTGAGCACGTTGTTGGACCGCGCCATGCACTCGACGATGTCGCCCGACAGGTAGGCGTGGATGCCGTCGGCGGGGATGTAGACAGCGTCGCCGGCCTCGAAGACGAGAAAGTTCATGAGCAGCAGCGCCACCAGGTTGCCGGCGTCGTCGCGGCCGTACTGGTCCTGCAGCCGCGGCAGCAGGTCCAGCACGTAGGCGGCATCGCCGAGGTCCGACTTTGATGTCCTCGCGAGCTCGTCCTGGACCTTTTTGACGTCTGCCAGGTCCGTCTTGAGGATCGTCCGGGTCACACCGCGCAGCGTGGCGTCGGTCCAGCTGCCCGTGTTGGCTGGGACGAATTGTTGCAGCGGCTTCAGCTTGAAGAGCGGTTCGATCTGCGAAAGGGGCTTGAAGCCGGCGAACAACTCAAATTTTGACAGAGCCACGGCTATTTCGGGCTTGTGGTTTGGGTCTGTAAAGTTCTCTGGGTCTTTCTTATGCAGCTTGGTCGCCAAGTCCTTGTTTGGATGTAGTTGCAGAGGCAGAGCTTTGGCAATGGAGAGAATCTAACGACTATCGTTAGTTATGAAGAATGACAACATTGATAGTGATGGGTTACTCACCTTTGGAAGAAAAGGCAGTTGGGCGTCATAGTGTTGAATGACCTTTTTGCCCAATAGCTGCTCCTTGTTCGCATCGATCACGTCCTTGAGCAGCTCGCCCGTATCCAGCTTGCGGGCTGGGAAGTCCGGATAGTCGCCGAACCACATCTCGGAGTAGAACTCATCATCCTTGACGCTGAAGTCGAGACCTGGTGTTTTGGCACATAGTTGAGCAGCGAGTGACTGGTTTCCCTTCTTTCCCCAGGGATAATTGTTGCATGTGCCGCTCAACTGAAACACGGATGGCGCCATGATCTAGAAATGTAGGGATTGGTATGTGTGTAAGAGTTCAGCGATGGTACTACAATAAGATTTTCGCAGGAGTAGTTGCTTGACAATGCGATATGCTATGAGAATTCAAAGTTTTGCTTGATGATAGTTTTAGTAAATTCAAAAGACACGCTTTATTTCCTTCTATTTTCATAACAGTTCGCCCGTAATCTGACTGAGCAGTCACCTCACCATGACATCGGGATGCCGTGATGACCGTATGTCGTCATAGACCATATTTTCTGGACTTGTTGCTCCGTTCGAGCCGTCGAGCACTGAGAAGAGAGAGAATTGTGGAGTTTTCCAGAGCAGCATCGATTTATCAGCGGGGATGGGGCGAGGGACAACGATTATTTATATGGTTGATGCCCCCTGCTCCAGGTATGCCGGTTGTTCAATACTGTTTCCAAACGTTTCGTCACTGATGTCAGGCTTCAGCTCGTGTTCAGCCCCCCATCCCCTTCTGACATAATGGCATCCGCCGATTCGAGGTTGAAGACCAGGCAAACCAGGGAAATTGACCTGTTCAAGTACACCAGATCGCCTACGCCCCGCCGCATCGGTGATGAACCAAGATGCGATTTCCCCACGGTCATGGGTGTGACTAGAGGCTATTGGGTTCTAGCCCAGCTGTCAATCTCCCACTCGGTTCCCAAAAAGATCTCCTTGGGCCAGGGGGTGGTGCACTTCATCGACCCGATCGTTCGAACTGATGCATTGACAGGTGACAATTGACTTGTGATTGCTGCAGCTTTTCATCAAACCCTCTCTGAAAGAGTTTAGCCATTGCCCCGTGTTTCCCGTTTAGGGCACGTCATCTAAGATGCGATGGGGGAGCTGAACGCGCTAGGGCAGCTCTAGCGCTGTCGTTCGGCGCTTTCAGCCTATAGATTGTCAACAGCGGTTGCCTTTTTGCACGGCATTCTTGAGCCATAGACGTCATTGTAGCATAGCAGCTGAAACAGCGCGTCTCTGGCCGTCGCAATCATGCCAGCTTTCTTGGAAGTCGTTGATTCAGACCACGGCCTACGTGGGACCGGGCAACCGTCTGCGCATAGCTCAGGAGACATTTGAACTCTTGCTCTCCCGGTTCTTCGCTGTCACAAATTTCTAGACCCTCTTTTTCATCGATCGTGCTTTCGCGGCAGCTCGGCAAGAAAGATGGCATTCCAACCAGATAGAAGAGAGGCCGAAGAGCCTGCTCTGAGTCCTTCGACTTCACAAGAACCTTCGGGCACGGGAATCGCGGACTTTCTACCCATCCCAGATATCCAGCAGATTACAGATCCGGAACAGGTCGACAAGGCCAACCACCTGACCGACGAGCCCACGCTCTCGCATGCACTGGCAACAGACGACCACGAGGAGAAAGGGGCTGCGCAAATGGACCACGACCACGAAGATGTTGCCGACCTCGGCTGGCACAAGAAGAAGGATGGCATGCCCGATCCTCTGGTCGGTGGGCTCGACAACGAGGAGCTGTGGCTCCTGATTAGACGTTTCAACAAGCAGATGTACCACGTGAAAGAGGTAGCCAGTGCCGTACCTGGAAACCTCGATCTCAATATCGCAGACGAAGAGGAGTTCTCCCCAGACAAGTTGCGAGCCAATGTCGAGCGCCTGTACATGACTGTTATTATCGGTCTGTTGGGAGCAGTTAAGCACATTGTCCGCCTTCGCTCCTGGCGCGAGACGAGAAGAACGGCTGCTTTCTGTGCGGTAAGTAGTAGTAAAGAGACCCTATCTGCATATACGTCAGCTAATACACATTTTACAGGCATACACTGTCGCATGGGCTCTCGACTTCGTTGTTCCTCTACTTGCCGTCACTGCAATCACGCTGATTGTATACCCTCGGTCGAGAGGTGTTCTATTCCCACCTGCTCCCCTTGCCCTGGTCGACAGTTCGTCTGGAGGTGTTCAGAAGCCGAAAGCGGGTGTACTTGGCAGTCACGACTCTGCGACTGGAGCACCTGAACACCACAAGGGTGAGGCAGTGGAGCAGGAAGCCAGCAACTTCTTCAATGGCATCACCTCGGTTGTCCTTACGGGCGCTACCGGGAAGCACCCGCAGGGCGACCCAAACTCTGACGAGAAGGAGCCTGGAGCTGATGTGCCTGACCCTTCCAGCGTGGCGGTCCACGCGGCAAACGCCAAAGATATAGCGGCTGGAGGCAACCCCACCGCCGAGCACGACAAGACCAAGGTTCCTGTTGAGAATGCCATGTGGACAAAGATGCGACCAGTAATGCATGGTAAGTATAGTATATCTTTGGAAACGTTTCTCCGACCATGAAGCTGACTACAAGTACCTAGGCATTGCTGATGTGTCTGATACGTGGGAGAGGTTTGCCAACGCGCTTTCACCCACATCTCCCTTCCCCAAGGACATCTATCGTCTGAGACTCGCCGCTCTTCTCGTGCCCCTACTTCTCGTCTCACTTTTCGTAACTTCTTACATGTTTATGAAGGGAGTCACCTTTGGCGTTGGCTTTGGCTTCTTCGGTGATCCTGTTATCACTCGTGGTATCGCGCTTCTTAACCGCAAGTTCCCTCACTGGCAGAAACTACTGGAGCTCCGCAACACAGTTCTCAGAGGCGTCCCGACCAATGCTCAACTTACTCTCACACTTCTCCGCATTGGCGAGGCCAACAAGGCGCCTCTCCCGCCGGCGCCACGCGTCCAGCATGGGCCTCCTGACCGACCGGCTCATATCACGGACGAGGAGTTGCGAGCTACAGGTGCTGAACCCCCTCTGAATGCTACCCAGGAAGAACTTGACGAAGCCATGTCACATGATCCCACTGTACCGCATGAGACCGGCGGCGAAGACATTGATGCCGCCAAGGAACCAAAGCATGGAAGGAAAGGTAGCAAGCTTATTGGTTTCTTCCGGGGTACCGTCAAGGGAGCTGTCAAGACCAGCATGGGTGCGGACAAGATCAGAGCCAAAGCCGGCTCGCACCATGCCAAGGACCGACTGGGCGCCGCGCCTCGTCCGGATATCAGTCTCTTGTCAGGACCAATCAATTTCAAAGCCCGTTACAATGGCAAAGAAGGCCATATATACATTGCCACAAAGGCTACTATCCCGGCCGTCGCATTCAGCACCGACAGCACGATTGAGAAGATTGGCACTGAAGACAGAGAAGACCTGCATCCGCTCTGGAGCATCCCCGTCGCAGACATTAAGGAGCTGAAGAAGACGGGTGGTTATGGCTGGAAGGCCAAACTGATCGTCGGCTGGTCTCTCCGTCGGGAAGTGGCTGATGCATTGGAAATCACAGACAGGACCGGTCAAATGTGGAAGGTCACTGCGCTGCCCTTGCGAGATGAGCTCTTCAATCGGCTGATTGCCATGGGAGGCCAAAAATGGGAGGCTTGGTAATTATACACAATTGGCCAGGACTATACAAATTCTCGTTGACCGTCCTTTAGCACCCGAACATGGGCAGTGTAATAAATATCCGTGTCAACGTACATGTATTGAAACTATAATGACGAATACGATGTTTCTCTTTACGACCATGACGAATATCAGAGATAGACACAAATCCTAATGCTAGAAATAAGAAACGAGACATACTATAGACCTTGGACTCCTTGATCATGTTACTATGACTAGTGCCTGGAATGCCGGTGGCAAATAAATAGTCTCCTGGCCCAGACAAATAGGTATAGCGAGTTGAATCCGGCCGGCATCGAGCCGAAATCGGCCAGGCAACTCGGACTCCACTTCGGCAGCGTGTACCGACGGGGCTGGACGGAACCTCCGATTCGTATATCCGATCCCTGTATACAGACATATACATCACCACTCCTAGGTCTCATTCGTAAAACAAAATCACAGAGCTTCACAGGTTCAGCTTTGCCGTCAATAAATCGGCACACAGAAGCAAAAAGTCGCCATGGCATCACCACTCGACTCGCACTCGCAAGCCGCCTCGTACGCGCAGAGCGGCTACGGCAACCGCATGGGCTGGGGCTCCAAGCCGGTCCTGCTGCTCATCGACGTGTGCAAGGCGTACTGGACGGCGGGGTCGCCGCTGGACTGCAGCGCGCACGCGCCGACGGCCGCCGCGCCCGAATCCATGCGCGCGCTGCTGGCGGCGGCGCGGTCGTCGGGCGTTCCCGTCGTCTGGACCGCCGTCGAGTACGCCGACCCGGACATGCGCGACGCGGGGCTGTTCTGGCTCAAGGCCAAGACGCTGGACGTGTGGAACGTGGCCGACGAGCGGGGGCTGGGCGGCTGGGTCGAGGGCTTGGAGCCGCAGAGGGGCGAGATGGTGGTCAAGAAAAAGTACGCCAGCGCCTTCTTCGGGACCGCGCTCGCCACGGACCTGAGCGTCATGGGCGCGGATACGGTGGTCCTGTGCGGCGTGAGCACGAGCGGGTGCGTCCGGGCGAGCACGCTGGACGCGATGCAGAATGGGTTTAGGCCGATGGTGTGTTTCTATTCCCCTCTCCTCCTCTATCTTCTATGCTTCTTGCTGATTGTTAATCTGTCTCTAGGTCGTGGGATCTGCGTGTGGTGACAGGAGTGATGATATCCAGAATGCCAATCTGTTTGATCTAAACGCAAAGTACGCAGATGTAGTTACGGAAGCAGAGGCTATTGAACACCTCAAAGCAAGCTGGCCAAAGTCTTGATACATACTATTAATCGAATACAAGTTTTTGCTTTTGCTTTTGTCACTGATTTCGTCCCATAATCGATTCAAGCTTTTACATTTGAAAGAATGATATTTACAAAAGGATTGAAGCTATATAATATCTACTTGAGAGGTGTATTCTGTACCGATGTCTATCAGTCATCTCCTTTACTGAGATTCTCTTATTACCCACTCAGAATTATCGTCCCGCGAAACGCTTTTCGAGCAGTCGAAATGGGACGTACAACACGGCGGTGACGACAATAGCCAATTCGAATCCGATATCGCCGGCGCTCTCGGCAATGGGTCCAGTCCACCATACCTGCGCCATGCTGGGGATCACGAGACCAAAGCTCAGGACACTCGCCGCCAGCGCCGCAACGCCCCAAGGCAGCTTCGCGGCCGAGTTCCAAGCGTCCTGCTCGTACGAGGCGTACCGGCCGCGGCGGATGACGAGGTGCTCGGTGATGAGGACGGCGACGAAGGCGGCGCTCCAGTAGCCGATCAGCGAGATGAAGTTCTCGAGGCTCGAGAAGAAGTCGAGGGCCGCCTTGATGCTGACGGGGATGACGACGGCCGTGATGACGACGGAGAAGACGTAGCGCGGGACCGCGACGAGCTGCGGCACCAGCATCTGGAAGTTGAGCGTGATCGAGTACATGGTGGCCGCGATGTTGCCGAGCATGGTGAAAGACAGGACCACGACGACGAACTTGCCGAACCCGCCCGCCGGCGACAGCATGGCCGCGAGAACGCCGCCTACCGACGTCGTGTCGTAGCCCTCGGACCACTCGGGGATGTTGGCGATGGCGCCTCCGATGGCCGCGCCTAGGGTCATCAGGGGCACCGTCGGGATGATGCAGCCAGCATAACCGTAGAGGAACAGGCGGGCACTATGATTGTTTTAGCTCTCTCCTCTTGTCAATACAGAACTGGAGACTATCACTTACGAAGAGAATTTGGGATTCAGATAAGTAGTAAAGTCTGAAGATAGACACGCGTATGGAATCATGTACGAGGCGACAATCATGCCAAAGGAAAGAATGGCAGCAGGCGTGGCGGGCTCCGTGGCGACCTGCTCCTTGAGCTTGGAGCCGCCGCAGCCCGTCGTGATGACGATGGCGATCAGGGCCGGGATCCAGGCGAACCGCTCGTAGGCGTGCAGGACCTTGTAGCCGCAGAACGAGATGCCCAGGGCCAGCAGCCCGACGATGACGATGCCGACCGCCGCGGACATGGTCCCGCCCGTGACGGCGGACAGGCACTGGCCGCCGACCACGCAGATGATTACGCAGAAGCCCGTCAGGGTCGCCAGGTTGAGGACGACCGGGACGGACACGAGGTAGCGGCCGAAGCTGTATCGGGCCTGGATCATCTGTCTCAGGCCGGTGTTGGGTCCGAGGATGCCGAGGTAGGCGGGGAATATGGCCGTCAGCAGCGCGAAGAAGAGAATGACCAAGGCACAGTCCCTCACGCTCAGCATGTACGCGGTCGTACCGAGCATGCCAAATGTAATCCTTTGATCCTTGTTAGCACCATTCATTTCTTTGCGGCTAGGTCGGGATGACTCACGGCAAGAGATTGACGTTCATACAGAACCAAATGGAAAAGTAGCTGCTGTATCTCGTCGAAGTTCGCTCCTCAAGAGGCACGGGCATGACGCCGCGAGCCTCGACGGAGCTGGCAGCCAACTTGTCAAGGAACCCCCATTTGCCAGCCGCTCGGTCAGAGGCCGTCTCGATGTCGGTGTCGTGCGTTTGAGCGTTCATCTTCTCCGGGTCCGCCGGCTTCGACGCCTGCTCTTCGTTCCACTGTGACTGAACCATGATGGGCGAGTCGGTTTATCAGACCAATGCAGCTTCCTAGTGAACCGTTTCCTTTTCACAACGAGTGTCCTGCGCTATGCAAGAAGGGCCGGGCTGGATATAAAGACCCAGGAACGATCTGGGGTAGTTTATGCGCTCCAGACTCCACCCGCGATGGATACAACTGCAAGAACAAAAGATGCCTGCCGGGTCGAATCTCTTGTTATCTCGGAAAGAAAGCAGGGGCGGCCGAGAGGGCAGAAGATAAGACTAGCCTTTGGGCAAGTCGACTTGTGCACGATGCTATAGGCCTGCCACGACCCAAATATGACGAGTGGAACAGGGCTGGACTGAGCTGAGCTGAGAGAATGAAGGACAGCACAGCAGCGTACAGTCAATCGTCCAGAACAGGATGACTTTTGCAAGTCTAGAGAATGAATGTAGATTCAGAGTGTCAAGTACGGATATCGTTGTTAGAGTCCAGCGCAGTACCTGTCCGGGATTTTTCTCTGCTTCCCTTTGGCCCGCCTCGCAACGGCGCAAACGAGACCACTAGTTAGGTTAGCGCACGGGCGACTGCTTTCTGATGAGCGAAAGGCGTGGCGACTCTGGATCCTCCTACCCTACCTTTCTTGGTATCAACTCTCATCTCCCACGGCGAGACGATGCTAAAGGCCCAGTCTAGCTCGTAGTGGTCTAGATTATAAAAATGCCCCGGACTGGGGCCACACGTTTTGATGATCCGCATTTCGTAGCTCATTCTCTTGCACGCATCTGTGATTGTGTGGCATCGTGTTCAAGAGCCTGTTGAAGAATTTGGGAGGTTACATCTGCGTGTAAGACAGCTTCTGTGCAGAGTCTGCCGCTTTCGTAAACTAGTACATACCGACACGCTGGACAGTGGGAATCCATGCAAGTCAGCTGTGCATGGATGTGATAAGCCTGCCCATTCTTTCTACACTATTCATCGTTATCGACGAATATACAAGGTTTCGCTATTCTCCGCAGAGGTTTATCTGCAGTGTAGGTGCGTTGTGCCAGGGTCTACTACAGATATCGTGCCGGAACTCTTTAAACCTCTAGTGGGATTTGCCGGATTCGATGCCACTGCCACGACCTCGCCGGCATCGAATAGAGACTGCTCTATTGCCAAGAAGAAAGCCGTATCCACTGTCGTAGGCCTGTGTCCGTCTCGACTCTCTGGACCATCAGTCCAAGATTGAGCTCCGAAAATCCACATAGGACCTCCGAAAGTGCTCCTTTTGGGCAGTCGGACTATGCGCGGTCACCGCCTTGCCAGGCCCCATTCCGTCGGCTGTATCCACCAATCCGGGACTGGAATCTGGAGCAAAAGTTGGGCATTCATACGGAAATAGAATGCCTTTCTCTGTGGAAATAAAGGATCAAACAAACGGTAGCGGCGCCAATTGGTCTCGGCGCAGATGGGCGCAGAAAAATTCGAACCCTCCGGAAGCCGGAGCCGCAACACCACACGGAGTACATAAGAGACAAATTAGGCTAAGCCAGCATTTCGAGATGTCCTCGACATATCTGTCCGCGACAGCAGCAACAAACTCAAGGGGGGCTTTGGAGGTCGATTTCTGATCATTGCCGACAATATGGGGACCGCCACGACTACTGTCGCCATGGAACCCGAAAAAGAAGTCTCTAGTGTCGCGCAAGAAGGGGTGCTGACGCCGACCGATGATGGCTCGTTGACCGCGGAAGAGCCGTACAGCATCTACACGAGAAGGCAGAAATGGTTCATCGTCGGCATCGTCGCAGTGGCTGGCTTTCACAGGTGCGTCGTCCAAGTCGGACGGCCGACAGGCGTTGATGTCGTGATCCGGGTTGGCTAAAATCTTTGATCCCTAGTCCCTTGCCGGCCAACATTTATTTCCCGGCGATACCCATGATGGCCAAGGCCTTTGGAACATCGGAGGAAGTCATCAATCAGACGGTAACGGCATACTTGGTGATGCAGGGCATTTGTAAGAAACTTGTCCTTCTGAAATCTCGAGAACTAATGGTTCAGGCCAGACTATGGTGTCAGATGGCTAACTCGTATAAACGCAGCTCCCATGCTCTGGGGACCGCTCTCTGATCGTTTTGGAAGAAGACCAATCTTCCTTGGTTGCTTGACCGTACTCATCGGTTCTTGCATTGGCCTGGCGCTCTGCCCGACCAATGCCTTTTGGCTACTGATCGTATTGCGATTGTTGCAGGCCGGCGGGTGTGCGAGCATGATCGCCGTAGGTGAGTTTTGAAGACTTCTCAAATATCCAGTCTTGGGGAGACTCTGCTAAAACCATTCCAGGTGCGGGAGTCACTGGTGATATTGCCACTCCCGAAGAGCGAGGCGGCTACTTTGGCCTCTTCAACCTGGGCCCCATGCTCGCGCCGTGCATCGGACCTGCGATCGGCGGCGCCCTCGCAGAAAATCTCGGGTGGCGGTCCATCTTCTGGGCGCTGGTCATCATGGCTGGATCGTGTTGGATTATGCTGTACATCTTCCTGCCCGAGACCCTCCGCCGGCTGGCCGGAAACGGCAGCATCCCCCTGACGGGCATCCACCGGCCCCTGATCACGGTCGTCGGGCGCGGGCGCAAGGCACCGACAGCCACAGTCGCGCCGCCGCCCGCTAAGAAGCAGTCCATGAACCCGTTCGTCCTGTTCACGTACCCGGACGTCGTCATCGCGCTGGCGTTCACGGGCGTCATCTACTCGGTCAACTACAGCATCATGGCGACCATCTCGTCGGCCTTCTCCGACGTCTACCCCTGGCTGTCCGAGACGCTGCTGGGCGTCTGCTACCTGCCCACCGGCCTCGGCATGATCGTCGGCACCCAGGTCACGGGCCGGCTGCTGGACGGCGAGTACGCCCGCGTCAAGCGGTCGCACCCCGAGGGGCAGCCGTTTCCCAAGGAGTACGCTCGCCTGCGGACCATGCCGTATCACCTCGTCGTCTTTGTCCTGGCCGTGGTTGGATGGGGACTTTCGTTGGGTCTGGCCGCGCAGTACGTCACAGGCCCCCCTTCCCCCCCTCAGTCGAAAGGACGATCGCTGACTTTTTTATCCTATTAGTGTCGCCGTACCTCTTGTGATCTCAGTTATTCGTAAGTAGGCATCGACTCTGATGTGGCCGTCATGAGCTAACACGATATAGTCGGCTGGACCGGAATGGCGATTCTGAACACCACCATGACGCTGATGATCGATATCCTGCAGACACGCAGCTCGGGCGCGACAGCCTGCGTAAGTACTCCGAAGACCCTTGCTCAAACTTCATCGAATAGCTGACGCTTCGAATAGACAAACCTGGTGCGATGCTCCCTCGGCGCCATTGTCGTCGCCACGACGGACCGCATGATCAACAACCTGGGATATATCTGGACCTACGTGATGCTGGCGGCCATCTGCGCCTGCATGCTGCCCGTCATGTACATCCAGATGAGGATCGGGCCCAGGTGGCGGCTCCAAAGAGACAAGCTGGACATGTAAAGAAGCAATACATAGAAGAAACGAAAAGTTTGTACGCGATTATATTTCGATTGTTCCACGATGTTCTTGCCAGGATCCCTGTTGCACCAAACCGTCGCTTGCCAAAACCGGTTTCTCCGAGCGTCCCGGATCTGCTTGATTGGTCCAGAACTCCCATGGTATATTGACCACATGGATCGAGGCTGCTCTCCGCACTTGATGACATCAGTAATCCCGTATATATGAGCCCGCCCGCAACGATGAGGTCTCCGACATGTCACCAAGCGTCTTCCATTATAGAGCAACATTGAACCTGTGAATCCATCTTTAACGACCATACAATGCCAGGTGGGCGAAACCCGTCAATCATCGCCGACACACGGATCGTCAACTAATCCATCCATCGCAGACCCATCCAAGACTTCAGCAGGGGACGACCCCCTCGAAAAGGCCGCGGCCAAGCAGGAAAAGGGAGCCGCCGCGACCGAGGGAATGGTGGGAGAGGACGCGCTCGACGCGGCAATCGGCGACGAGGGTGACGACAGCATCGCCGAGCAGACGTCGGCCGGCGACGACCCGCTGGAGAAGGCTGAAGCGACGAAGGAGAGCAGCTGAGANCCGAGGGAATGGTGGGAGAGGACGCGCTCGACGCGGCAATCGGCGACGAGGGTGACGACAGCATCGCCGAGTAGACGTCGGCCGGCGACGACCCGCTGGAGAAGGCTGAAGCGACGAAGGAGAGTAGCTGAGANACGAGGGTGACGACAGCATCGCCGAGTAGACGTCGGCCGGCGACGACCCGCTGGAGAAGGCTGAAGCGACGAAGGAGAGCAGCTGAGAGGCTCGTGTATCTGTTAGCCACTGGGGAGAAAAGAACATAGTCTCTTGAACCGCCCAACATTGAGAGAATTCAGAGAGAAGCCTCAAACATCTTGGCCGCATCCAAGACCATTTGCTCAAACGTGATGCACCTCTGCCCCGTGATCTCCAACACCTTATCTGGTCCAAAAGTATGAACACCCGGCGGCGCTTCGAACCCGGGCAGACAGCTCTGGCCCGGTGTCCCCTCCTTGATAATGTTTCTCCTTTCGGGATACGCCTTTCTGAGAATGTCCGCGACAGCCTGTGGGTTGCCGTACGAGTTGTTCGCCGGGACCAGCAGAATTCTCTGGCCGTCGACCGTCTCTGGATGGTCGACGGCGAAGACCTGGAATCTGGCCACATCGCGCACGTCCACGTGCTGTGAGTAGCTGGCCGGTCCAGGTGGATAGTTCTGGCCCGAGAACACCTGCCAGATGAACTCGGTGGTGAGCATGAGCTGCTCCGGAGATGGGGGCAGGAAGAGGGGCGGCCCGGCGACGAAGCTATGAACCTCTTAACCAGGAGTTCCGAGGGGGAAAAAGAAAATGGAGGCAAAAAAAGAGGCAGAACTGCCACGCACCCTGGACATAGAGAAATGATTGTGAAATGCGGTTTTCTCCCTTCGACCAAGGTCCAAAAGGCTCGCTCTGCCTTGACTTTGCTGGCCAAGTAGATCGGATAACCACCGGCTTCAGCGCCCTTTGCTTCCACCAAGCTGACCATCTCGTCGTTCCAGTCCGAGGCCGAGTAGTCTCGGGGCTCGCTCACAGTCAGGACGGCTCCGGAGGACGACATGAGGATAAAGTTCTTGATGCCAGGGAGCTGAAGAGCCGACTCGACAATCGACAACGTGCCTCGAATCGCCGTGTGGTGGACTTTTGTCACATCTGTATTGCTGGTCGATACTGGCATGGCGAGGTGAGCGATCGCAGTAACGCCATTCAAGACCGAGTCGAAGGCACCGGTTGCAGTGATGTTTGGGACCTCGACAATTTCCAGCAGGCCATCGTTGTAGTATTCTGTCAGGGCGTTCACCAAAGCATCGGCAGATTTCCGTAATCGAACAGTGCTCCGGACGGAATATCCAGCATCAAGGAAAGCAGCGGCAGTGCGGCATCCAATGTTGCCATTCGCGCCGGTGATGAGAACAAGTCCTTTGCTAGAGATCATTGTACAAATAGTATGGCACTTGTTTTCCGAATTGATGGCAGCCAAAGTCGATGGAGAATAATATCGTAAGAGAAAAGAAATCGGGCGCCTAGAGAAACTCGCCTTTCTTTTAAGTATTCATTCAACGAACGGTCTTGACTGATCTTCAGTGTTATCGCCTGCTTCTCGTGTCTTAAAGGCGGGGAAACACTTAGACATTTAACACCCTTCCATGGGAGAAAAGCGGCCAAAAACGTCTCTTAATTATCAACAATCTCGACGCTATACAGCGATTGACACTTGGCAAGCGTCATATTTTGGCGGGGTTTCCAGCCCTTTATGACTTTCCAGCGTCCATGTTATTTGGTGATGATTAATCAACATGACTATAGGTCAGTATTTTAGACTTGCGGCCGCTCGCTGCCGCGCTGATAGTCCTGGTTAGGCGCTCATCATGGCAGTTTAGCGTAGTTAGCATTACTGAAGCTTGTAATCTGTCGAGACTATCAAGTGTTCCCAAGGGTTTCTGAAGTGTGACGAATATATTGTTTTGGGAATAAGAAAAGACAAGAGTGGGATGCTTTATCTGTTGGCTCTCGAAAGGCCGCGCTATGTAGTTGACTATACACGATACAGTTGATTGTATTCAATGTCGGTATCTCGTTGCTTGATGGAGAAGTTGGCGATTCGGTGCCAATCCCTGATGCGATCCCGGACCGACTTCTCATGTGCCGGCATTGTCATGAAGGCTGAAGCAAAAGGCCCGTGAGTTCCGGCAGCGATTTCCTCTGTCTGGTTGTATGCTCTGACGAGCACGGCGACCGTGTCTTGGTCGAAATAAAGGCCGGAATGGCTCATCTCCTCCAGAAGGGCCATCATATTGGTCAAGTCGCCATGTCTTCCATAATAAATGCTCAGGAGCTCATTGTAAAAGGGTGTCGACACACCAAGCACAAAAGACTCCAGACCGAGCTGCTTGATGCGAGGCAGGACGGATCGGGTCAGCGGTGATGGTGTCACAAAGCCCTTGTCGAGGAGGCGAAGACCAAATAATAGAAACGAAGGGTACAAGGGCCCGTAAATGTAGAGATTCAGCTTTGGGTCGCCCTCGAAGCGATTCTCAATGATTTCCTCGGGTTGCTCTTTTGCTTGGCGCTTCTTCCCTTTGTCCTTCTGATTTGCTTTCTCATTGCTCTTTGTGGGAGCAGTGGCGTTGTGTAGGCCGAGCCTCTTGGGGTACGAAAAGACCTCTCTCTCCATGACATCCCAAAGCTCAAAGTCAGACTTGGCGGCTGACATGAGATCCTCTACCCTCTTCTGCTCCGGATATCGCTTCGCATCGACTTCGATCAGGCGCATTGTCGAGTTCTGTGGCGTTTCCCACATATCACCTGCATTTTTCGCATGGGCATTGGTGGTCTTCTTTGCACTCGGTGGGGAGTACGACGATGGGTGATCCGGATTCAGTAATTCGAAGGCACGCGTAGCTGCAGCTCGGAGGGATGGGGGAAACCTGAGGAGCGCCTTCTCCTTGTCCCTGGCTGCTGACACGTACTGAGCTGAAGATATTGGCTGTCCGCGTGGTCCCTTGCCCGACTCCTCTGCCGCAGCGACCTCTAATATCAGATTGGTCGCGCGCCGAGTGCTCTCCGGGGACGCTTTGACATCCTGTTGCGGCCTGGGCTTGAGACCTCGGGCGGCGATGTCGGAGAAGATGCGATCAAAGGTCTGCCGCTCCGTGGGCGTAATGGTACCTCGGGGCGATTCCACGTCTGGAATGATATTGGCGGATGCTGAGTCTCGTACGAAAGGAATGTCGTTGTCACCTTTGCGTCGATGCGAAGGTGAGACATGCATAGAGCGCGCAACGTTGGGCAGTCGGCGACCTCGAAGAATGGTCCGGGTCTGGTACAAGAAGAGGAGGGGTGGTGTTGACATGGCTGAGGGTAGAGGCTGGTCGCCTTCGAGAGTATATGGCAATGTGGTGGTTCCAGACTGCGCCTCGTGGTGGTGGAAGTAGTATATCGGTTACAGTTGCGACTCGTAGCATGAAGAAAAATGTATGGGTTCAGTTCTGCGCATTGTATGGAAAAGTCTTATCGATAAAAGCTTCCACTGCACACCCCTGCGCCCTGGCAGACAGGCACTGGCCCACTGCAACCAGGGCGGATAGGCCCGGCCATTTTACGTACAGAGTAGTACAGGCGCATGGACGCACTCAGCTGAAGCCTGCAGTGGGAGCCTGCAGCCTGCAGCCAGCGTTTTTAGCGTACAGGCACTTTACGCGAACCCCCCTGACTTCGCGTCTCTGGCGCTTTTCTGCCTGGGAACGCGGTAAGTGGTGACGATGATGCAATTCAACTCAGTCGCGTCACGATCTAGGGTTGACCTCGACATTGGACAATACCCTCCAATTCCTTCTTGACACCGTATTTGGTGATTTGATTGTCGATTGAAGGCATACTTACTCAATTCTATTTGTCTGAATGACCTCTGCTCATACTTTTTGCATAAAACACAAAACCAGTGCTCAATCCATTATCACATTCCTCCCTCCATCCGGAAGCAGTCTCTTCGTTTTGCGCTAGTAGCTTGCTGCCAGCTCAAACAGACCTTGCTTGTCAAACCTCTTGAACACAATCGCATTCGATTTTGGGTCACGTTAGTCACTCGCGACTATATCCGATTCCGAACTTATAGCTATCAGTTCTTCCAATACCTCACGTCTCAATCGTTTCCGAGCAACGAACGCCATGGCTCCCGCCGGTATAAGCGCCTTTGAGGCGCGAAGGCGAGAGAATGTTGCCAACAATGCGAAACTCCTCCAAGAGTCGCAAGCCCTCGGCGCAAAGATGGCGAAAGCCGCGAAACCAGCACCCAGGCCTGTCACCACGAGAAAGAGAAAGCCGGCGGAACCTGTTCAGCGGACTCGGGTTATGCCCACACGACAGAGCGCGCGGCTCTCGGGAGGAGCTGGAGGCGATGTCGAACTCGAGTCGCTCAAGACCGCAGCCGAGATCATTCAAGATCAGAGGCCGGCAAAGCGTTCCCGCGTGACGGAAGACCTAAACCTGTCCAAGGTGGCACTCGAGGGATCGAGATGGACCAACGGAGACGCCCTCGCAAGCTTTGCACAAGGTGCGGAGCCTGGCAAGAGAACGTTTACGGACGAGGATATGAAGGATACCAAGGATGAAAAGCTCCTTGAACTTCGCAAGGGCATGGCGGAGCTTGAGCTCTATGACGGATGGCTGCCGAATGGTAAGATATGTCGCATTTCCTTGCGCACGACAGTCTTGCCTCGTTGGTTTCTTTTGCTGATCGGGTGCAGACATCAAAATAACGCCAGAGCGGATATATGCATTGTCGTTTCACCCAATCCAAGACAAACCCATTGTCTTTGCTGGCGACAAGAAGGGCGTCATGGGTGTCTTTGACGCCTCGCAAGACAAACCTCAAGTCGACGAAGACGACGAAGATCCAGAAATTCCACTTCCCACAGTATCGGCCTTCGAGATGCATAGCCGAACAATCTCCTCGATCGTAGTACCAGAGTTTGATCACAACTCGGTCATCAGTTCCTCTTACGACTCTACTATACGATGCCTGGACCTGGGGACACAAGTCAGCCGCGTTCTCTGGCAGCCAGAGGACGAGGATACGGACGCGGCCATCACGTGTGTCGACGTGCCAACCGACTCAAAGGATACCCTGATCTTCTCTACCATGCAGGGCTCGCTAGGCCGTTTTGATCGTCGCTCCAAGGCCAAGGCGGAAATATGGAATCTGACAGATAACAAGATCGGTGGATTTTCCCTCAATCCACTGCTCCCGCATCTAGTGGCAACCGCCTCGTTGGATCGCACACTAAAGATTTGGGACTTGAGAATGGTCAAGGGCAAGGGTGACATGCGCCATCCAGCACTTCTTGGGGAGCATACATCGCGTCTTTCTGTCTCGCACGCGTCCTGGTGTAGAAGCGGTCACGTCGCAACTTCGTCTTATGACGATACTGTCAAAATTTACGATTTTGAAAAGGCTGCCAAATGGAAACCCGGCCAAGATATCGGGGATGAGATCATGGAACCGGCTACACAGATCCGACACAACAACCAGACTGGTCGATGGGTGACTATTCTCAAGCCTCAGTGGCAGCTGAATCCCTCTGATGGCGTCAACAAGTTTGCTATAGCCAACATGAATCGTTTTGTTGATGTCTATGACAGCGATGGCAAACAGCTCGTACAGCTGAGCGGCGAAGGCATCACCGCTGTGCCTGCCGTGGCCCAGCTACATCCTACCCACAACTGGGTCGCCGGAGGAACTGGTAGCGGCAAGTTGTGTCTGTGGATGTAGACAGACGCGTCACCAACAGAGGAACAAATAAGCGAGTGTGGGCCCAGCCAGACCAAGTCTACCGCCTTCGAGGTTCTATACTTCCATCGAATCATTCGCGTCGCCATCTACGATTTTCCCCTTTGGGTCGATTCGCCTTCCAAGGTCAACGCTGAGTAGATTGTTATGGCGCACTAGAATCTCAGTATTGCCTCGGCGTTGCGGAGTCTTTTTCGGTGTGAGAATGCGACAATAAGCTGTCATTTGGCGTGTTTGAGACAGTCCGGTTCGCCTCGTGGGAAAGGCCACTTACGCAAGCCAACCACTGCCCTCCACACGTGGGATCTTTCCTACTACGATATACTGTTGCCAATGCAAGTCGACCATTTCGGAAATCGTCTATTCTTGTACGTCATTGGTCTGTTATCGATCCGCCGGCTGTCAAAGGAAATCTGACGGCGGCCCAGGCTGAGAAGATCCGGAGGCGTCAATATTTCCCGGGGTCCTTTTGGACCGGACTCATTCACGGTGTGAGATTTGGGCTGGTGCGATTCATGATCCCTCTATTTTGAGAAATGGGGAGTATACAATTCGGCGTGCTGCATGGATCGTGGAGGGATCATCCTTCCCGAACGAGCAAAGAAGAAGCAATACTTGTGTTTCACAAATCACGAGTCTAAAGCCATGAAAGTTTGTTATTACCTCACTGGCTTGCGGGCTGTATGTATCACCTCTTGAATGGGATCGCCCGGGTCTCAGTTGTCGTGTAACCGACGCCTGGGCGACGTAGCGGCTGTCTCAGATCATGTGAAGGAAGTCCTTGTAAGCTTCACATATTGGAAATGAGTATATAACTAGCCTGGATTCCGGTCAATCCACGATAATATCAGAAAAGCAAAATAAACAAACAATTACACTTGGTTCTTACCAGCATAGCATTGCTACTTGTCTTCAACTCATCATATACATTTGTTAAACCAAAAGAAATCGCGAGCAGCATCCAGTCACAGCCATGTCTTCTCAGAATCTGCAACTCGGCAAGGTTTTGCTGACCGCCTTGGTCCTCCCCCTATCATTCTACTCGCAGTTCGCCGGTGTAAATGCCAGCCCTCTTGTCGACGGAGCTTTCGAGGTCGGAACACCCCTCACGCACGTGCAGGTCGCCGCCAGGGAGGCGTCGCCCGAGGTCGTGGACCTTAGCGAGCTCGAGGCCCGAGCCACGACGCTCACGCTCGACCAGGCCGTCGCCGTGCAGGTGCAGAACAATGGGCGTACAGCCCTCAACCTGACGAAGATGGTCTGGGACGATAGCCTGGCCGCAGACGCGCAGACCTGGGCCAACTACCTGGCCAAGATCGACCAGCTGCAACATTCCACCTCTGCCCAGCGTCCCAATCAGGGAGAGAACTTGGCATGGGCCTGGTAGGTGGACATCACGATCTTGAATGCTGGTTGACTGTTTGGCTAATTGTATTTCATAGGGCTACCAACGGAATCAAGTACCCCCTGACCCAGGGCGCCCAGGGCTGGATGGCCGAGAAGAGCTCTTACCACGGCGAGGTCATCCCGCAGGGCAACTTTGCCGCCTACGGTCACTACAGTAAGGAGAATTGATCTTTGCTATTTTCTGGGTTTATATGCTAACCAGCAACCCGCAGCGCAATGTGTGTGGAAGAGCACGGTCAGAATCGGAATGGCCAACGCCACGGCTGCCAACGGCGGTGTCTACACCGTCGGCCGATACTCGCCTCCCGGAAACTACGTCGGCCAGAAGCCGTACTAGATGCGGCGACAACAAGAAATGAGGTGATCTAGAGGGCGGTGCTCCCTGATCACCTGCGAACAACCCTTTTGACTCTTTCTATACATAATTTGACCTGAATTCCTTTTTCCTTTTCACCATTTCGAATAAAGCTTTCTTACAATCATCATCACGGAAGAGTTTCGGGGTTTCACGACGACTATGGAGGAAATCTATTTCATGGTTTTGTTTTGCAAACATCATTATTTCAATCACGAAGCGATGGGTCCACTCGTTGACAGCACTTTTCTGTATATTCTGTCTATAGTCACTTAGCACTCCTAGTACATAGCCCACTCATTATGAACAAGAATATTTTACAAAAAGTCAAAACCATCACCCGTTGACATAGATACCAAACTGTTTTGCCGCATGATACCAGGGAAAAAACAAAGTTCAAAACGTGCCTTCATACCATTGGGTCGGAATGGGGGTTGAATTTCCCTTTCCCTATCGGAGCCGCGGGATCTGCAGAAGGGACTGGACAGCCCGAACCATATCTGCATGAACCTTGCAGCTCTTCCTTCGGATGATGCCGACGAAGCCTGGTGGAATGTCTCGTCCTGACGAAACGCCACCCCGTCGTTGCTTTTTTTCTGGTCTTGTACTTCTCTTCGACCTTCCCCAAATTTGCCATCGTTTGGGTACCTTTTTGAAACATTATACTGAGATTGAGTCAAGGGGTCCAAAGGTCCCCTAGTCATTTTTTTTTTTGGCGACTGTATAGTCTAGAACCTGACGGTTTTCTTTTTCTTCCTGACAAGAGAGAGAATGACAAACAAGACGCTCTACCCAGGCGTGGCCTTAGTCACGGGCGCCGCCGGCACTGGTAATTTTTGTGTAATCCCATGACCACTTTTCGGGCGCGACATGAGGCTGATTACCCTCCCTCGCTTACCAGGAATCGGCGCCGCGGTGGCCAAGGCGTTCGCGGCTGAGGGGTGCGAGCGCATCGCCATCACCGACCGCAACGCCGAGCTGCTGGCGGCGGTCCAGCGGGAGATTCTATCCCGCCACGGCGTCGACAACATGCAGGTCCTGGCGATGCCGGGCGACGTCGCCGACCCGGCGTTCGCGCAGAGCCTCGTGGACGAGGTCGTCGCCAGGCTCGGCCGGCTCGACTACGCGGTCAACTGCGCGGGCGTCCCCAGCACGGGGCAGCGGTGCACGGAGACGAGCCTCGACGACTTTGACCGGATCAATTGTACGTAAACGAAACGTAATGGCGGACCAGACCCCGCGGGGTAAAAGGGAAGGCCATTCTGCTGACTGTTGCCCTTTTCTGGGGGATCTGCGCAGCCGTCAACTATCGCGGNGTAAAAGGGAAGGCCATTCTGCTGACTGTTGCCCTTTTCTGGGGGATCTGCGCAGCCGTCAACTACCGCGGNAATGGCGGACCAGACCCCGCGGGGTAAAAGGGAAGGCCATTCTGCTGACTGTTGCCCTTTTCTGGGGGATCTGCGCAGCCGTCAACTATCGCGGGGTGTGGCTCTGCTCGCGTGCGGAGCTGGGCGCCATGATCAAACAGGAGCCCCTCGAGACCAACGTCTCGGGCCGCGCACCCGCGCGAGGGTCCATCGTGAACATAGCGAGCCAGCTGGGCATCGTCGGCAAGGCAAAGACGGGTGAGCTTCTCCATTCCACTAGACAATCATGCGATGCTAGTACTCAACAGTGAAAAGGACCGTACAGCGCGTCCAAGGCCGCCGTGATAGCCCTCACTCGCGGAGACGCCATCGACTACGCAAAGGACGGGATCCGCGTCAACTGCGTCTGCCCCGGAGTCATTGAGACTCCCATGACGGTGTGGGACCAGGAGAGCCGCGCCAGGCAGGAGCCGTTTGTGCAGATGGCCCCCGTCGGCCGGATCGGGCAGCCCGACGAGGTTGCGGACGCCGCCCTCTTCCTCTGCTCCGCGAAGGCGAGTTTTGTGCAGGGTCATGCCATGGTCGTGGATGGCGGATACATTTTGACGTGAGGCTGTAGCCTGTAGTCGAGAGGGGATATCAGTCTCGTGACACTGTGGGGAGTCTGGATGAGACTGCTTCCCGGCCTGGTTGGTGTCGTAGCCAGATAGTCAAACGAGTGTGAATGCCGACTCGGGATCACAAATTCATGCGTTGACAAGCCCCGGGACCTACGGTGAGACATGTTGTGTCGGCCCTGCATAAGCACAGTAGCAGACGAAGATCGAAACCTCTCCCAGGCCCCAAGGTTCACGCCAGCCGAACTGGCCAGTACTTGCCACGTTCCGGTGGCTCGAGGAAAGTGGTTATAAGGTTCACGCGGCGCCTACCCGCCGGCATGGCAGTGGGTCAATGATCAGCGGCGAGTCAAGATTGGGCCGAGTGGCCGCGCGGCGGAAGAGGGCATACAGATATTTACGGAAAAGATGGTGTCACTGCCGACAGCTCCAGGACGGAAAGTATGAGCTGTCCAATCAGGAGAGCTTTACATACATGCCAGTGAGGTTCGCTATCCGCTTCATATGAAAATCCATATCCATGAGTTACTACTCAAGTGAATTGTTGAATTTCAGAAATTTTGCATAGTCGTTAATCAGTCATTCTTATCGACATTGACATTGTATTGTCAATCGCTTACTTTCAACTCATACCACACATCGCGCACCACCAAAATTTCAATATCCGCCATGGGAGACAAGCTGGAAGATGTGCGGCCAATGTTTGAGCTGCGTGGCCGCAACTACATTGTCACTGGCGGCGCCCAAGGAATCGGTTTCGCAGTGACCCGGGCGATTGCTGAGATGGGAGGAAATATCGCAGTCATGGACATTCAACAAAAGCCGCTGGAAGAGTTCAACACCCTGGCCGAGAGATTTGGCGTTGAGACTGTCTACATTCAGACGGATGTTACCAAGCAAGACAGTCTGAACACGAGTTTTGAAAAGGCCTTGGCAGAGCTCGGCTCTATAGAGGGTCTCGTTCCCGCAGCCGGCATCGCCATTGACAAGCCATTTATCGAGCAGACTTGGGAGGAGTTTACGAGAATACAGGACATCAACGTGAGTCCAGACACGCACAATAGTGACAGAAATGCCATTTGCTTACTCGAAGCGCAGGTCCGGGGCACATTTTTTATTGCACAGCTGGTGGCCAAGCAGATACTCAAGCAGGGCAAGGGAGGCAGCATGGTGCTCATCGCCTCGCAGTCCGCGCACATCGGACTGCCGGGCTACCGCATGGCAGCATACAACGCGTCCAAGGGCGGCATCCTGATGCTGTCCAAGGCGCTGGCGGTGGAGCTGGCGCCTCACAACATCCGCGTCAACACGATATCTCCGGGCTTTGTGGACTCGCAGATGACCAGAGACGTCCGCGCATCCAAGACGACGGGCCAGGGCGAGCAGATGTGGCTGGCGCCCCCGATGCAGCGACTCAGCACGCAAAACGACCTCACGGGAGCTGTGGTGTATCTGTTGAGCGAGGCCGCCAAGTTCACGACGGCCGCCGATATTCCCATCACGGGCGGATTACACGCCGGAACTATTGATGGGCTTATTCATTACGAGTAGAAAATATGGAAATACCGTACTCTCCATGACTTGTGCTGGATGATTCCTTTTCTGGGACACGATTCGTAGCATGCAGCAGTAGATATTCTTTTCGGATTCATGCTTAAAAGCCAATCTGTCGAGCCGGGCTGCCGAGTCATGGCGCATGCATAGAAGCATTTCAACGGCGCGGGAACCGTTCGGCGTTTTACTACACAAACTTGCATAAACTCAACATTCATTTTCTGTGCCGCGAGTCTCACCTGGGACCTTTCGACGTCAGCATGCTGCGTCTCTCAAACAAGAAAATGCAGAGAACCTTTGAAGGCGTGCATTGTGTGGCGGTTTGCATTATCGCAGAAAAGAAGACTGCGCGGGTCCCGTGGGATGCTCCGTTTCGACCTTTCGACATTGACCAACTCGTTCTGCAGCGGCTACGGGAGTGACACCTCCGCATATCTGGTTCGCTACCCGACGCGACAGGAAGAGACGAACCAGAGGGCACGCTGAGATAGTCCCGAGAAAGGCCGTCCGCCCTTCTTGTATGCAGATCCACAGCCAGGACCCTTTCCTCTTATTACATACTATGCCGAACAAAGACCAGCCTAGCCAAGATAAGTGAGTTACCCCAGATTGTAGGCCCTGGAAATTGTGACACGCGCATTGATGTTCCCCAGACCAAGCCAACACCTGTTGTTTCCTCGCCAGCTTATCATTTTCGGTCACGTCCAACCACGATCGAATCAAGGTTCCCTAGGGGAACTCGGCCCAGATTTGCGCGTTCCTAGATTCGACGGTAGCGCAAACCTTGTGCCCGAGCCCGCACCAGCAACTGATCATGAACATCCCGCCGACCCCGTTGCCAACTTGCTGCTGACCGACCAGCCGGCTGTCGGACCATACAGCAGATAGGGCAAGACGTGGCCGTCCTCCAAATGTCCACAGCCGACGAGTCGTCCCATCTCATCCCCTTCTCAGGCGTGGAAGAGCTAACCTGGAAGCCATTGGTATTGCCTGGCAGTCGTTTGGCTGGAGGCTGATAGATGGGCTGAAGCTGATCTACGAAGTACACCTGCATTCCTGCCAGTTGTTCCAGAAAAGATCAGGGTGCGCTAGCCGTCCCGTAGTGGCGGTTGAAGCCCATGATACTACTTGCGCGTAACGTCCAGGCTAGCATGGCCAACCCATCAATAGGTGTCTGATAAGGGTGAAATGAATATGGGGTAATAGGAGCATTGATTGATATTTATTTAACGAATTCCCTCTGGTCTGGTTTGACCATCTGTGAAAAAGAAGGTGTCGTGCGTGGGTCAAGACAAGTTGAAAGAATCTCAACAGCCAACACCTCATAGCTATTAGCTATACTGTCGTCACATTTCGAACCCACGTGCAGCTCTTCACACACATTGCTTGATCAGTCAGTGGGTTTTAGCCATGGATCAATCTTATGATCTGGTCGTTGTTGGAGCAGGTATGTAATTGTCAACCATTTTGTTCCACGATCATCATCATCTAACTTGAACACAGGATGGTTTGGTCTCGCGGCGGCAAAGGCGTGCTTCGAGCTGCGGCCAAACGATAACATTGTAGTACTGGAGAGCGCAGGCTCTTGCGGTGGCACATGGGCCGAGCACAGATTATACCCCGGGCTCAAGTCCAACAACATGCTCGGCACGTACGAGTACCCCGACTTCCCCATGAGCGAGAAGGTCTACGGCGTCAAGCCCGACAACCACATCCCGGGCGCCGTCCTCAACCGGTATCTCACAGACTACGCCCGGCACTTTGGGTTCCTCGACAAGGTCAAGTTCCGCCACGCGGTCGACGGCGTCGAGTCGCTCCCGTCGGGCAGCTGGGCGCTGACGGTGACGACGCCCGAGGGCCAGAAGAAGATCGAGACGGCGAAGCTGGTGCTGGCCACCGGCCTGACGTCGACGCCCAACATGCCCAACTACAAGGGCGCCGACTCGTTCGAGGCGCCCCTGTACCACGCCAAGGACTTCTGCGACCGCGCCGAGACGCTGCAGGGCATCAAGAACGCCGTCGTCGTGGGCGGCGCCAAGTCGGCCTTTGACGTCGCGCACGCCTGCGTCGAGGCCGGCGCCACCGTCGACCTCGTCATCCGGCCCGACGGCCACGGCCCCGTCTGGATCGCGCCCCCGTTCGTCACGCCCCTCAAGCGCCGCCTCGACAAGCTCCTGTTCGTGCGGTGGATGACCTGGTTCAGCCCCTGCCCCTGGGGCGCCGAGGACGGCTACGCCGGGCCCCGCAACTTCTTGCACGGCACCGCCCTCGGCCGCTTCCTCGTCAAGTCCTTCTGGAGCATCCTGGGCAACGACATCATCAAGGCCAACGACTACGACTCCCACCCAGAGCTGCAGAAGCTCAAGCCCTGGCAGTCGGCCTTCTGGATCGGCAGCGGCCTCAGCATCCTCAACTACAGCACGCCGCTGTTCGACATGGTCAAGGAGGGCAAGATTCGGGTGCACATCCAGAACATTGACCACCTCGAGGGCAAGAAGGTCCACCTCCAGGACGGCAGCGTGCTGGACGCCGACGTCATGATCTGCTCCACGGGCTGGAAGAAGGAGTCGTCGCTCAAGATCACCGGCCTCAGCCTGCCCGTGTCCGAGAAGGGGCTCGCCCAGCTCAACCAGGAGGCCGACCAGAAGGTGCTGGCCATGTTCCCACTGCTGGCGGACCAGCCCAAGCTGCGGTTCGAGGAGAAGAAGGGCGAGCCGCTGCGCTTCTACCGGTTCGCGGTGCCGCCGAGCATGGTCGAGAGCCGCAACCTGGCGTTCGCGGGCATGATCTCGACCGTGGGCACGGCCGTGTGCGCCTCCATCCAGGGCCTCTGGATCTCCATGTTCCTCGACGGCAAGCTCGAGCGCGTCGGCGCCACCGACGAGGAGATCTCGGACGAGGTCATGCTGCACACCCAGTGGGGCAAGTGGCGGTACCCCTGCGGCTACGGCGCCAGCCTGCCCGACTTCGTCTTCGACTCGCTGCCCTTTGTCGACCTGCTGCTCAAGGACATTGGCCTCAACAACCACCGCAAGGGCGGCTTCCTTGCCGAGCTCACCACGCCCTACGCCCCCGGCGACTTTGCCGGCCTGTACAAGGAGTGGCAGGAGAAGCACCCCGATGTGAAGAACTAGCTTAGAGAGCTGTGTATATATGATGTTTGAGAGGGGCTCGTCGGGTCTGATCGAGCTGGGTAACGATAATGCTTGGTTGGTCGGAAAATGGTTCTTGTAGTTTTAGTGCGTAATGTGATTAGGCAAAAATAATAACTCATTAAAAATTATTAAGTTGTATATTGGCGACTAGGTACAATAATCGTACGAAATTCTCTTTGCCTACATAGGTTCTGTCGACAGCAACACGGTTTTTCCCCGACAACATTAAGAATAAACCCATTTTGCAGAAATAGCACAAAAAGGTTCAAAAGCATTTTAGTATCTCTAAAAAATCATTTGAATATAATATTTTTTTTGATCGGTAGATTTGCGACCTTGAGACAAAACATGACCCGTAGTCCGTACGGAGACTTTTGTAAGCATAGTATACCTATGAACATCACAGTCTCCAGTACTATCCACGATTTTCACGAAAGTTTACCCAGGCGAACGGTTCACGCTAATGCGATATCCCGTCGTGATACGTCAAGTATAGCGAGTGAGACGGGCTGCGGTCAGGGGTCCATCGCCTTTGTGCGCATGTCTTCCACCGGACGTTCGGGAATAGAGCTGAATATCCAGTCTCACCAGTGGGATCTGGTGGGTGTTGAGAATAAGCCCAGATCTCCGATTAGGTACTAGAGTAGTCCGCCGCCGCGTACCACGATGGAACATGTCAGTGGCGCCAGAGTGATGTTTCACCAAGCGCGCCTCGGCCCTCTTCTGGTGGCACTGTCGCACGATGCGAAAGGAATTGCCTCGCCACGTGCGCCACGCCCTTTGAAGTGGTGCAGTGAAGCCACGAGCACTCCAACGGGTGACAAGAACTCGGCGTCATCAAGTAAATGTCCGTGGCGTTTCCACTCGGCTTATCTTGCCCGCCGAGTATTGCCCAGTGCCTCCTCGGGGACCATTCGGGCTTTGCCGATCGGTAACCAATCCAAAGTCCCTGTGGCGTTACGCAATTCTACGAGATGCCTGAGAAATCGGTCTATAACTTGGAGATCGTGATGCCAGAGGAGGAGATTGACATGGAGATGAAATAGGTAAATCACGATCTGCTTATTCCATTTCGTTGCGACGTCATGAAGCCGTGTAGACCTATTTGCAAATTGGTCATACCCAACAAAAGTCTGTATGCCTGAACTTCCATTCAGACGAAACTCCAAGAGACCGACACATTTCCCGCTCCCAGACCACCCACAAGATCATTGAACACCGCCTGGGTACCATCAATATCCCCATAGTTACAGGCGTCGCAGCTGTCCGTGATCTCGGCCTCTGTCTCCTTGCCCTGATACGTAATTTGGATCTTCTTATGACATACATCGGCCTCGTTGGGGTTCGCACTGTTGCCGAGCTCCACGAACTGGAAGTGGTTCAGGGCGACGATCTTTTGGTTCCTGTGATTGATCTCGCCGCAAGCGCCGGCGTTGACGCCGAGGCCGCCTTCCTCATCGTACCAGGCCATACGGGCGTTGAAGGACTGCCTTGAGTTGATTGCATGTGCCGCTGCGGTCGTGGGCCGGCCGAGGCCGTAAGCTGCGAGTGTGACGATGAAAAAGACGATCTTGAACATGATGAGATGAGATGATGAATTGTCTATTGAACCTTATTCTTTCCGATCATCAACTTCTAATAGTGTCATTATATAGATCTTCCCAGTTCGCTAAGATGGTTCGTGCCGTATGTGGCAGGATTTTATGTCCAAATCATAGCGAGCTCACCCATAAGGAAGGATGTGTCTGCCGATGTCATGAAGGATCGATGAAGTCCAGACCCCCGTATAAACGGCAGGAATATGAAGAAATATGTTCATTTCGATCCAGACGTATCGTTATGTCTCCCTGTTTTGTTTAATGGAATCCCCATCGCCATTGGCACATGTCTACAGTATATTTTCTTTTCGCACGTACACGCATTGAGCAAGGACCGTACGACGCTGTGGAAAATGGCAAAGTTTAACGTCTTACTCATTCGATGATGATGTTCAGTTGACGTGGTTTCTTTTCACCAATGGAAGACTGCAACCCTACATCCAAATTTTGCATTCATAATTTGTTGCGATGAGATAAGATTTACGGGTGGAAATTAGACCTCAACTCGCAATTTTGCCCCATTCAGGACGTTGACTTCGTAAACGCTTCGAATTAGTGCAGTCTTTACTATTTGAGAACCTAAATATTTCGCCATTAAATGTTTTGCGATAATCATGATTCTGCCAAGGTCATTATATGTTCCCACGCTAGTGTTGATGGCCTCGCTGCATTAAAGCCCTCTAATTGATAGGTAAAAGACAGTGCTAGGTTAGTGGATTCGATCTCGTCATTTCGAGGTCCTGTCTCCCGGGGTCTCCTTGACTTCCGTTCCTACAGCATCCTTCCAGTCACCATACGAACCCTCAATCTCCTGACCCTCTGGGACAATGCCCAACTTCTCCGCCTCTCTGACGGTAAAGGTTCCCCAGTGGTCCACCTCATCAAACTCGCCGAGATGCTGTGGAGGAAATGCCAGATTGACGAGATAGAATGAGGTGAAGCTGATGAAGAAGCCGATGAAAAAGGCCATGTAGTACAGCTCGTACACCCCCCTGGGCGATGAAACGCCGCCCGCCGTGGCGACCAATCCTCCGAGGGTGGGGGCCCAGCCGGCGATCCAGCAGGGGAGGACGCGCGGGTTGACGCCGTGCCAGAACCAGTACTGCGACTTGTCCGGGTAGAACAGGCTGGAGAAGCGGACCTTTTGCCCGCGCAGCAGGAAGTAGTCGCACACCATGACGCCCATGATGGGCGCGAGGAAGACGGAGAACGAGTTGAGCACCGACACGAACGTCGCGGCCTTGTTGACCAGCTGCCACGGCTGGATGATCCAGGCCGCGAAGAAGGTGATGAGGGAGCCGCGGCGGATGTTGATGTACTTGGGGAACAGTCCCGAGAGATCGATGCCGCCGGCCACCGAGTTGGAGCAGACGTTCTCAAACATGGACGCGAATGCAAAGGCGAGTGATGCGAAGAAAACGCCGGCTCGTGCTGCAGAGGATCCTTTGCCGTCTATTTTATACTGTTAGCCTGCCTTTCATTGGGCTGATAGGAGAAGACTTACGATCCATCATGACCATGAGAAGATCCGGAGGGTTCCAGTAGACGTCTCCATAGATCTTTTGCGCAGCGGCCGTGGTGATCAAGCCTCCCAGAGACACCAAGACGCCGACGAGCCAGTAGACGCTCAGCGTGCCGTAAAGGTAGTCGCGCTTCCTGGCGGCGTAGCGCGAGAAGTCGCTGCTGTTAGTCATGCCGGCGGCCTTGCCTCCGATGGCTTGGTTGATGCCGGACAGCATGAGCCATGACACGCTCCACTTGGACGACGACGACACCGTCTGGCCCTGATAGAACATGGGACCGACGCCCTTGGCCACGGACAGGGACCAGATCATCAGTGCAACCATGGCCAGACCGCATGCGACAGACGAGACGAAGAATGGCTTCTTGAACTTTTCAGGACGAATAAAGAGGAATGGGACTGATATGCACCAGAACACCATGAATCCGATCAGCTCGTATGTCGTGGTGGGCGTACCGGCGCTCAGTGTATTTGGAATGTTTGCAAAAGAAGGCCAAATGGCAGTGATGCACACACTACGTCTGTCAGCTGAAGTCATCGAAACGTTAGGCCCTCTTTCAAGTTTACCTTGCAAGCTTGCCGCCATTCCAGCCTAGATTGGTTTGTTAGGCCCAAGTCTGTATTCACGGAATGGAGTATTGATGCTCACATTGAATAGCAGTCCAGATAAAATTGAGCAAGATGCGCTGCAACAGAGGGATATAGCTACCCCTCATACCCCAGGTAAATCGGTTCTGTACGGTGAACCCAATGTGCCAAGCTATACAGGTCAGTTTGGTGCTTCAAATACAGAGAGCAATAACTTACTCAGTCCACACCATGCAACTGCAACGGCAAAGATAGTGCAAATGAGTCTGGATATAATGACGATGGCCATGGCCTGGCCGACCGAAAGGCCCTGGGTCAGGAACGTGTTGGGCGTTTGCCATGTCGCGACAGTAAGCGACGATCTTGTTGTCTGTTAATCATCCGTGTCCAAGGTTGCCCTGAATGACCAAGCCGACTTACACCGACCAACAACCGAAGAAGTTGAACCATCCCCAGGTCCTACGGGATGGAGGCAAGGGGATGAGATCACGGTTACACCAGGCATTGACCTCCTCGTGATTGGCATCGTCGGCCTTGAGAGTGGCCGCCTCTCTCAGCTTGCCAAACGTCTCTCTCGTCGCCATCGTTTTTGTGGTTGGGAAAGGTGACAGCGGCAGATGGGCTTGGGAACCAGGTCCGCAGTCCGTCGATTTGGGATCGCTTTTCTCTTGACAAACAATCATCATGATCCATTGGTCGCCTTATCGGGGACGCCCCGGCCGAGTGCTTATCATATCTACTCCGAAGCCGGGCCGCGCGTATTTGTCTACGATGATATGGTATGATCGGGATGCCCATTTGCCAAGATTGACATGAAGCTAGTATTTCTCAATTTCACTCAAAGAAAACTTTGTATCGATGTGTCATGCTATCGGAAAGCCTGGCAGTGCTAACTGTCTTATTGAAATCTTCAAATTGCCAGGTCGGACACGCTCCGACGATCTTGAGAGGGACCGGACAGCTCCGCTTGGGTCTCCACTCCGGCCCTCCTAGACGGCCGCGGGTTCGGCGACGTTCGGCGGATTAGACAAAATAATCAGCAACAACATCTATTGACAAAGTTGTCATAAGCTTCGGCTGTGGTGCATGTTGAATTCTGACGGCCATTGGACACAACCGATTGTTATTTTTTTTTCGTGCCGTTACTCAGGGCTGCCAGAATCTTCAATTTGCCACATAAACTTTGTCCATTGCAGAACGCTGCCCTGATACCGAACCATTGTGGAATCGCTTCCCGTGTCAGTTTTTACAGCAGATAACACAGCGATCATGGCGCCTCACTTGAGGATAGGTGTTGACGTTGGCGGGTATGCTGCAGATCAAGACGCTATGAAGGGATTGCGGGCTGATTGACAACAGCACAAACACAGACGGTGTCATACTCGATCCCAGCAGATCCCATGAGTCGGATCGCGGAATTGTCGCGTGGAAAAAGTCGAGCACGACGAAGAACCCGAGCGATGGAATCAACAATGTCATTAGCGAGAGTCAGTCTATCCTCGTCGCATCGTCTTACTCATGCTGAGATTCTAGTGTTCCGGGAGTCCAACATCAACCCGGAAGACGTCGCAAGCGTCACCATCGGCACCACGCATTTCATCAACGCCGTGGTCGAGATGGACCAGTCCCGCCTAGCCCGAGTCGCGGTTCTGCGGCTGTGCGGGCCCTTCTCAAAAGACATTCCAGTTGGAGTAGACTGGCCGCCAAAGCTCAGAAACATCATTTGCGCCTACAGGGGCCTGATCGATGGTGGTCTCGAGATCGACGGGACTCTCATTTCGGAGCTCGACGAGGACGAGATCCGGCGGCAGTGTGCCATCATCAAGTCCAAGGGCATCAAGAGCATCGTTGTCGCGGGTGTCTTCAGCCCCATCGACGTCGTCCACCGCCAGGAAGAGCGGGCCGCCGAGGTGATCCGCGAGGCGTACCCGGGGGCCGACGTGGTCGCGTCCAAGGACGTGGCCAACATCGGGTTCCTGGAGCGCGAGAACGCGGCCGTGCTCAACGCGGCCATCCTGTCGTTCGCGCGGCGCACCATCCACTCGTTCCAGAGCGCCGTCGGCGGCCTGCACCTCGACTGCCCCGTCTTCCTGACACAGAACGACGGCACCATCCTGCCGGCCAGCTCCGCCGCCCAGGTCCCCATCCGGACCTTCTCGAGCGGCCCGACCAACTCGATGCGCGGCGCCGCGTTCCTGACGCAGGGCCTCGACAAGGAGGCCATGATGGTCGTCGACATTGGCGGCACCACGACGGACGTCGGTCTGCTCCTCAAGAACGGCTTCCCCCGGCAGGCGGCCGCCTACAGTGAGATCTCCGGCGTGAGGACCAACTTCTCGTATCCCGACGTGAGGAGCATTGGACTCGGCGGCGGTTCCATCGTGCGTGTCGCGGATGATGCGACAGTGTCAATCGGCCCTGATAGCGTAGGCTATCAGATCCAGACAAAAGCCTTGGTCTTTGGCGGCGATGTTACCACGGCCACCGACTATACGGTCTTGGCTGACAAAGAGATACAGATCGGCGACCGGTCACGGGTAGAAGCGGTCAAGTTGGAGGACCACTTGAGCGCGTTCAAGGCGGAGGTCAAGTCCAAGATAGAACGAGTTATTGATGTGATGAAGACATCGCCTGAGGATATTCCCGTCGTTCTGGTCGGTGGAGGCGCCGTCATCGCCCCGGACGCCCTCAAAGGCGCGAGTAAGGTTATCAAGCCGCAGTGGTCTGGCGTTGCCAACGCGATAGGAGCGGCTACGGCGCGGGTATCCGGAGTCGTTGACTCTATTGAGAGCACAGAGTCTAGGACATTGTCCCAAGTAATAGACGAGCTGTCCAAGAGAGCGGTTGATCAAGCAGTCGCGAACGGTGCGTTGCGTGAGACGGTGACTATTGCAGAGGTGGAGAGCCTCGCTCTTCAGGTAAATACTCCATTGACTCATATTGCTGCTATGACGCTAATCGCACGCATAGTACATCGCCGACAAGTCCAGGGTTGTCATCAAGGCTGTTGGAGACTTTGACTTTTCAAGAACGGATCTCTCAGGAGTACCCAAGAACATGACGAATGGAGAAGGTTTGATCAGCGAAGAGCTCGGCCCGACTGATGATGAGGTTCGGAAGGGAGATATTGAGAAAGACTCCAGCCCGGACAAGCTTGTATTCACCAAGAGCTACATCGAGGAGTATAAACCTAGGGTGGTGAACAGGGAGTGGTGGATTTCCGAGACGGATCTTGACTGGATCAGCACTGGCTGCTATATCCTGGGAACCGGTGGCGGTGGCAGTCCCTATCAGCACATGCTTCGGCTGCGCGAGATGTTGAGAGGTGGGTCAACAGTGCGCGTAGTCTCGCCGTGGGATCTCAAGGACGGCGCCATCGTTGCCTGCGGTGGAGGAAAAGGATCTCCCCAAGTTTCGATTGAGAAACCGTACGGAGATGAGTAAGTGTACTGACTCCAAAAACCTGACATTTCACTAACATTGATCCAGGATGATGGAGTCTCAGAACGTTCTGTATGACTATCTCAAGGTCAAGCCAGATGCAGTGATCAGTCTGGAGATCGGAGGAGGCAACGGTCTGCAGGGACTCATTCTCGGAGCATCCAGCAACATGGACATCCCAGCCGTCGATGGCGACTGGATGGGCCGGGCATATCCAGTGTCGTGGCAAACGACGCCCGTGGTCTTTGAAAAGAAGGCGACAATGGTTCCTTCGGCAATTTCAGACGGCAACGGGAGAGTCATGGTATGTTTATGAGAAACAAATGAGATGAGATACGCAAGTACTGACAAAGTAGATCATGACAAAAGCGCGAACGGAACTCGAGGTAGAGCGAGCATTCCGCGCCGCGCTCTCTCAAATGGGATCTCACGTCGGCTGTGCGAAGGGGCCGGTCTCGGGCGCCAACACCAAGTCCTGGGTCGTGGAAAATACCGTGTCTCTGTCGTGGAGGATCGGCCGCGCCGTTGCCTTGTCAAGATGCACCAACCAAGTCGACACTGTCGCCGAGTCTATCATCGACGAGGTCGGTGGGCCAACGTCGGCCAAGGTCCTCTTCAAGGGCAAGATTGTCGGAGTCGAGAGGGTTTTGAGGATGGGCCATGCCTACGGCGAGGTCATCATCGAGTCTGCCTCGGAGGACGGCACCGGCCCCACGGAGAGGATAGTGATCCCTTTCAAGAACGAAAACATATTCGTCAAGAAGATCGGACCGGATGGACAAGAAGAGGTAATCGCTGCTACGCCTGTCCCTACGCATATGTTTCTATCATGCTAACCTCCTTTTCCACAGATCCTTGCTGTAGTACCTGATCTTGTCTGTGTGATAGATGCGCAAAACGGCGAGGCCATAGGAACACAGGAATACAGATATGGTCTTCTTGTTGTCGTCCTGGCAATAACGGCATCAGAGAAGTGGACGTCCACTGAGCGAGGCATCGAGATTGGTGGGCCTCAAGGGTTTGGTTTCAACGAGCTGGAGTACAAGCCGATTGGGAACTTTGAGAAGCCGAGGTCTGTTATTGACGAGTTTGATGTCTCCAACTAGTCATCTTGGAATCATTAGGGGCATCGCTTGAATATTCCTTGGATTGAATTCAGTGGATTGTTACGGCATCTGGTCTATTCTGCGCCGCCAACGTAGTGTCAAGGTGTTTAAGGCCTGCAAGATGGATGGTAGGCGCCACCGAACCTTCGTGTATAATTCTCTCCCTACCTAGCACGCCAACAAGGGCTGCTCGGATCTCCAACCTCGCTACGCTCCAGATACAGTCACACGGCTCACTGGGGGCAATTGAAACAGAAGTGAATGATCAAGACATCAGTGGATTGTGTATTTCCCTAATTCGATCGGAACAATGATTATAACTAGTGAGAATTTCTGCATTCATATCAGCTCCCAGGTTCTTACGTCGTCTAGTCGTTCTTGAGATAGTCGTTCTTGCCACACCGATGAATCCTCAACCAAAAGCACCGCTGAAACCCGTTCGTACCGACATTGGTCAACTCGGCGGACCAGCAAGAATACATATGGCCCATAACATCCCCATACGTCCGACTTCAATGCCCTCGCCAACGCAATCACGCAGCATTTCTCGTTGGTTATATCCTCCAAAAATACGCCACGATCCAAGGTGTATACATAATCAGAGCATCGCACACCGTGATTCCAGAGCCGAAGCTTTTGCTTAGGCCATGAGATAGCAGAGGGTGGAACGAGTGGTGCGTCAAATATGACCGCGCTGGGTACGCGCAGTAGGTCGTGTTCTGCAATTGGAATGTGCTGGAGCATGATTGTTTCATGCCCTGATGAGGTTGATCCAGCAGCAGTATTCTGTAGGAAAAAGACACTGTGCACCAAAGCTTTGCATTCATCCGTGTATACCCAGATGGATGTGGTCCCTGCTGCCAGTTCATAGGGGGCACCTTCTGTTGATTCAGGTGAGGCCCCTTCTCCCGATTCGGATCGGTCATTTTCTGCCGATTCAGACGGGGCCCATCCCGCCCAGCACCATGAAGGGAAATGTTCGCGTCGTCTCATTGGGACTATAGAATGCCAAGACATTCCATGCACAAACAAGTCCAGGCTCGGCTCTGGTGATCCCTCATGGTGCCTTATGAGATGAGGCATACCTGTCGTGAAAGTCATTCTGCATTCAATGGCGTCGCCATCTGTTGATTTTCGAGAGAGTTGTTCGTTCCAATGATTCTTTAGGCTCTCCAGTACCGCGGCGAATGTATTGATTCCGTCATCCCCCACTAATAAGTGCCGCGGCCAGTACTGATCAAGAAAGCGGTCATACTTCTCTGTCATGTTCACGTTACCTGACCATTCGACGTCTTCACGCAGGGGTTTGAATGGTTCCGACCATACCGTGAGAGGTTTCTTCACATGTGCCTTGAAGTCGTAGTCACCCCGGTATCGTATTCCATGGTTCATCGAAAACTGGACACGCCGGCACTCTAAGGAAACATCTTGTGGAGCGAAGATGAGCAATCGCCGAGAGAAAAACTGCTCCTGGTAAGTCCAGCCTCGACTAGCCCACACAGACTTGTTGGCCTCTTGGGAAATTGGTGCCACCATCTCAGAAATAATGCAACCATCCAATACGATTTGCAGTGGAGTCTTCCTTGGTCGGCCTGGCACTCCTGGCAGGCTGTGGTTTGCGTCTGAGCCACTGGCCGCAACTAATGTCACCACGGCATCCTCATACACCCTGCCCATTGTCTGGATCTGTTTCTGTTTGATGACGGGATTTTGCTGATCCACACAGAACTGATCGATCCAGACATATTCGAATCCCAATGATAGCGTTATTCAATAGCATCTTCAAGAGTTCGAGGAAGGGATTTGCTGCTGGGATCGTTTGCGGGCACTCCACCCCAGACGTAGCTGAGAGCGACGTATTCTTTCTCCGAACTTCTTGTCTTGACGAGATCTCGACTGTGGCAATTGATGAGGCTTATCTCAACTGGCTGTGGAGACTTCTCGGTAGTCTCTTTGCTACATTCTTGATGGTTCTGGCGGCAGTCTTTTATCGCTTGCGATAGCTCATCTGCGTTGACGGTACGTTGATTTGCCTGCGCAGCTTGTGACAATTCAGATCTGCTATTGCTGAGCTGGCAAGTCAATACCCCCTTGATACAGTTGTGCCACTCAACGAACGGTCGGACGTGTCTGCTATTTGACATCCACTCGTCTAATACAACCAATATGATGAGGTCGGACGGAGTTCCACCTCTGCCCCGGGACGGGACCCTTGAAGTACCGGAGTGCAACCAAGTGGTATTCTTCTTCAGGCGCGGCAAAGGGGTAGATGTGATGATTCCGAAGCAGAGTACAGAAATAGCACTTGTCCGATTGAGGGGTTTTCAGCCGCCAACCCAGTCTCGACCCAGATATCTTCCCTGCCATGAAGGTATCCAATCTATCAGCCCGATCGGTTGTCAACCACACCGGAAATGAGGGACCTGATTCCATCGAGAAGCCTCCGATCAGATCTGTCATTGCAGAAAGTGGGAGCTGTCTGTTATGCCTTTCGAGGAGTCGTTCATCGAGTTCTTGGACAGCCTTGAGAAACTCTTTGAACTTGATGTTTCCGTAATCATCGCATATATCCATGCTTTCGCCACGTTGCTTCATCCAGGAAAGCGACCAAGGCAAGTGGATAGCCCCCGTTGAGGTGTGATATCTCCTCTCAGCTCTCGTGGTGGCGTAATGCACATTCGGAGTGCTTTACTGTAGGGTGGTCTCTGGGTTGGATGCCTCGAGTATTCTAGCGGTTCGTCGACCCGCCACGGGAAAAGAAGTGGTCGAGCTCAGATACTAATTCTGTAACTCGAGGTAGGGTGTATAGGCATCTGTCGTGGCTGAATAGGAAGCTGGCGAAGTGATGAAATTGCTCAGAGGGCCAAGGCAAACATGCTTCTGTGTCCTGTCACCTGTGCAGAGCGGGGAAGCTGCGATATTGCCTGGCGACTCGGAATCTCGGCGATCAGGATGGTCCTCATGCACGCAGACAAAAAATATGGATACAGTGTTCGATTCCAGTTGACCTGTGTCACCTGAGCCGACGTGTGAAGCCACGTGAACGAGGAGCACCCGAAAGAAACATAAATTGATTTCCATCAGAGAGTATATACGAACTATACCCACGACGCTAGCTTAGCTATCATGGTGGAGCTTCATTTTTGGTCTCCCGGTGCAGTGGACACCCATATGCGACAATTCTCTTGAGTCAAAAGAGAGCAGTGCTGAACAGCAGCCTGTGATACCCAGAGCGGTAATCTGCAGTGGATACTTACGACCAGATATGTCGATGAAGCAACCCTGCATTGATCAAAACCATTCAAGTATGCCTTGTCCAGAGTCCACGTCCAAGGAATTCTCAAGATTTCGAATGCACATGTATGAATATTTTATCCGAGAAAATGATTCGAGACGCCCCTTTCACGAGAAAGCCATAAAACTAGCATACAAGGGCAAGACCAAGCCCGACTGAACCATGTACAAAGTCTATGAGCGAGTCGACGCCGTAATCCGAGAGCTGCCTGAGTGGCTCGACGTCGTCGGCCGCGATGGACATAGTCCTAGACAGAGACCTTGGCATCGTCCCGGGGGCGAAACACCAAATTGGGACCATCGTGCATGGCAGCAAAGATATCGTACAGCTGGAACTCGTCCGTCCTATCCCGGCCGTCCGTCCTCCCCGCCACGCCCGCGCCGACTTTCCCCAATTCGCCCGGCGCCACATCANGTCCTATCCCGGCCGTCCGTCCTCCCCGCCACGCCCGCGCCGACTTTCCCCAATTCGCCCGGCGCCGCATCAAAGTCGAACTTGTGGAAGGTCTTGGCCACCACGAGGCTCATCTCCAGGTACGCCATGGCCTTACCAGCACACGCCCTGGCACCGACGGAAAAGGGGCAGAAGGCTGAGTTCATAAGTCGGAGGGCGGCCTCGTCCTCGACGAGCCAGCGCTCCGGGCGGAACTCGAACGGCTCGGGGAAGTACTTCTCGTTGTGGTGAAGGCAGTAAATGCTTACTCCGACCTGCGTTCCGGGGGGGATGACGTGCCCGTCGACGATGAAGTGCTCGCTGTCTTTCTGGGTGTCGGACAGTTCCCGCCAAAGCGTGCCGCCGACGGGAGGCGTCATGCGCAGGGCCTCGTCAATCGTGGCACGCAGATATTTGCAGCCGGTGAGCTTCGACCCTCCTTGAATTTCAGCCGCGTTGTCAAACGTGCTGCGGATTTCGTGGGCCAGTTTGCTGTACACATCCGAGTGGCGTGAGAGGTAGAAGAAGAGTGCGCTCAACGCCGTGGCCGTCGTGTCGCCGCCTAAAGACGTGCATATTAGTCCTGAATACCTTTGGTCCTCGATTGTAGAGAAATGCATACCTGCTGGAAACAGAAACAACGCCTCGGACCACAGCTGACTGGTAGGTATTCCATCGGCGGTATTGTCGAGGTGGTCAAAGACAGAAGAATAGAGATCATTCTTGGCATGCGGTTCCTCTGCGAGACGGCTCTCAATCATCAGCTGCAGCATGGCCAAGTACTTCTGCCTCTCCTTCTTGCCGAGGAGGACCAGGAGCTTATGCAGCCCCAGCTTCTTGAGCACCGGGTACTGCATGAAGCAGTGGTTCTGGTACCCTCCGACGTTGAGCCCGCGGATGACAAAACGATACGTCGGGTCCGTCTGCATGTTGAGGGGAAACCCAAACGCCAGGAGGCCGACGATGTCCATGCCGAGACACTTGAACCGCTCCGTCATGTTGGTGGGGACTTCCATCTCGGAGCACGCTGTCAGCTGGCCGATGAAGATATCGACCTGTTCCACCATGGTCGGCTCGAAAGCCCGCATCGCCTTGTCGGAAACGGCCTGCCCGATGAGCTTCCGCTTGATTCTGTGCTGGCTCTTGTCAAGCACATTGAAAATGCTGGGCTTGCCCGAAGTCACGCTCAAGTTGTAAATGCGAGATTTGCCGACCCTCTCATTATTGTAAATATCTTCATACTGAGGTAAGCTCGTGGGTCGTGCTTTAGTAGGGGGGGGGGGGGGGGGGGGGGGGGGGGGGGGGGGGGGGGGGGGGGGGGGATATCGCCAATGAGATACCTTGAAGAGCTTCAGCCGAGTTGAATATGAGCTTGTTTGGGCCGTGACGCAAAACAATGGGGCCTTGATATCAAGTCAGCAGCGCAAGATGCATTTGATGTACTCGAACATACCATATTTCTTCATGTCAAGATACGTGCGCAAATGAAGACGCATGAAAACAGCGTAAAACCCCGGGTACACGTTTGACCATTTTGCAATTATTGGGCCTGGGTATTTGCTGAGGGGATGAAAGAACACTCGATAGCTTAGTACGAGCAGGGCCTTTCTGGATTGTCAGTCTACTGCGTTCAAAATTGGTCTGAAATCGACATACATAAGGGACCAGTATCAAGGTGGCGTATTTCGCGCCGACAAGCACAACGGCAGGCAAGTCCATGGCGTATTGATATGAGAACTCTAGGTTAGGTTTCTCTGACTTTAGGCGCTGCAGTACCAATCAGAAACGAAATATCACAAATCGATGTGTAGTATAAGGAAGACGCCAAGAAGAGTGGGTAAATACAGGTGCCAAGTGAAGGGGAATGGATGGGAACCTCGGAACAGAGCGCTGCACGACGGGTCTGGGATATATCACGTGGTGTTATGTGAAGGACTATGGTATGTTCGATTTGATAATGGAGAGTTGTATCGTATGACGATTATTTACCCTCCTTCCATAATCGTAACCCCACAGACAAGGAGAAGTCTACCAACTGTCTTTTTAGGTGCGCGCTGTGCCGCTTCAGGCCTTTTTAGCGGTGTTGGGCAAGTGCTCAAGCTCACGCCAACACGCTGGAGGCAGGCAACCTTGAACAGACAAGCAACAGGCAGGGTTATTAGCATTTTTTCTGGGGATGGTTGTGGCCCTAACCACCTTGTACGGAGTACCGGGGTCTGGTGCTTGGCTGGCCATCTGCCCGAATCTTGGAGACCGCACCTTGAGTTCTGGTAGAACGATGGAACAGATAATCAGTGATGGATCGCTTTCTGTTCTTTATTCTGTTCTTCAAGTGACCGAAAACCCGGAATCCGTGGGTCTTGTTCTCTGCTGTCGCGACACAGTCAGGGTGATGCATTATGATACCCTTCTGCAGGTGCCAAAAGTCAAAACGCAGCATTAGTGTGAGTGGGGATAAGCGACATTGTTGCCAAGTTGCCTACTAAGGTTAAATATATACTACACGGTGCTGATACATATTAGGTTACTGTACGGATTACCGGCCAGCATCGAGAGTGGTAATCCCCCGCCGGCCGATCAGATCATGAGCGTCTAGATTCATAATCCCGGGAGCATCTTTTACACTGTATCTGCAGCTAGGTAACAGATGGGCAACGGCAGTGGATACAAATGCTTCCTTCTACGGCACAGTCGTTATGTTTGAGATATTGACTCCACAGATTCTGAGCCGGCAGATCCATTCTGTGGCCTCATGGCCAGGCAGGGTATTCAATATGGAACCTCAGGAAGGGGCTCTGGGGGGCCGGAGAGGAGCGTTTAGTCCTCGCGCGATGACGATGCCGATACCGCCATAGTGACGAAGAACTGCCGGCTGCGATTTGGACTGGATCAGTCCTCGGTGGCCTGTTGGTCGCGCAATCCGTCTCGGCGGCGATTGCCACGGTGGCCGACACCTTTCGGATGTACTCGCTGCAGTCGTCGTTCCTGGCGCCGGCGGGACCCGGCAAGGAGCTCAAGTACGAAGTCGACCGGACGGCAGACGGGCGCGCCTACCAGGAGTCCCCGCAGAACTGCGTGTACATTGCCGTGATATCCTTCCAGAACGGCGCCAGGCCCAGCGGCGACGTGCTCCAGTACGGGACGCCCCCGCCCGACCTGGACGGCGACAGCCCGGACGACGTCGACCCGAGCGCGATGAATATGCTCCAGTCGTTCATCCTGGACAAGTCAGTCAAGATCAACAAGCTCGACGCGGCCGACTTCCCCTTCGACTTCCGGCCGCTCCGGATGGTCATGGACGAGGACCCGTCGTCGTTCAAACAGTATGGCTTCGTGCGCGTGCCGCCCCTATCAAGCGACGAATCCGCGCTGCACCTAGCGGCGCTCGCGTACGCGTCGGACGAGTTCGCGTTCGGCGCGGCCCTGGCGGCCAATCCCGTGGCCATTGGCAAGGGCATGCGCAACATCGCGCTGGGCGTCAGCCTGACGCACAACGTCTCCTTCCACGACCCCGACGTCCGCGTGGACGAGTGGCTCGTGCTCGAGCGCGACACGACGTGGGGCGCCGACGGGCGGGTGCTGGTCTCGCAGCGCATGTGGGATCTCAAGAGTGGCCGTTTGGTACTTTCTGGCTCGCAGGAGGCGCTGGTTCGCCTGCGCGACAAGATTGCGAAGACGTCAAAGCTGTAATACAATGCACGATTGATGGACGAAAGAGTCTGCCCCGTGGCCCCGCCATCCGCGAGGTATGGGCAAGTACCTACATATCATCCAGTTCGGGTGCGAAGATGAAGATTTGTTCGTGAAAGCACCGTTGCGGATAAGCATGAGGTCCTGCTGCAGCGCCGCGCAAGGCCGGAGTGGCGTTCGATGGGTCGGTGTTTATATTGAATTGGTCTAGTCGTCACCTAGAAATGCATTGCCTCTTGGAAGCCTACGTCGACGAGGCGTCTGTATAGAATAGTAGTACCAGATACGGATCTTAATTTCAAGGTGGGACAGGAACATCTCCTGCGATTGTAGGAGTTGAGAAATACCATGGAAAATAACGATACTACTGGAAACATTCAGCATGGGCTGAATCCTCTATGCAGAACAATTGCTTGGCTCATATGATGCTATACTCGGAGGTCTTTTTAAAGAGTAGCTGTGACTGCTTACAAAGGTTTTTTAAGGTTTGTGACCGGCGTCACTACATTGGTCAGTGGCGTGAACTTGAAGTATGAATAAAAAGTGCATGTGAGAAAATAAGGTAAAACAATATTCAACAGTCACACAGTCTTAATCTCATGTTAAACTGGCTAATGCGCTACAACAAGAAATAGACGGGCCCACGCGCGGTTTGCCTGAATCTAGGAGAGAGCGATTCTACCGAACCCGCGAGATGGATCTATTGTCGAACAGCCGCCATCGCAATCATGACAGGGCTGGCGAGTTGATCTACCCGACCACTGTGATCTTCCACATCTGTTCTTTCCTGTTCTCTTCGATCGGTCTGAGAAAGTCTCCTTCGATACGAGTACTATCAAGGAATGGTTAGATTTGACTTTTTAAAACACAGCTCGAATATTCATGTCTCGGTGGAGTGACTTACCCATTCTCTACGCTCGCGCCGACAAGTTCAACAACCAGCTTGGTGCGAGTCTTCTTAATCCTGGCAACATAGTCAGCATTTGATCAGATTGGCCTCATCAAGATGATCGGCCGGGCGGTGGCTGGTTATCTCTCACCAGACGATATTCCGATCGTACGGGTCGGCGGACTCGAAGTGCCAAAGCTGGTGATCGTTGGCGGCGCCTGCGGCTGTATCTCCGTTCCAGCCCCAGATCTCGGTGCCCCAATCGTTTTTGCCCCAGGCCAAGTCCATGAATGCTGTCGATTGTGTTAGGGGGTTGGCGCTTTCTGCGGCGGTGTGTACAGGAACATACTTTGAGATGCCATGTTTTGCATCATGTACTTGTGCCAAGGTCCGTGCATGCCGACTTCGTGAATTCGCCATATCTGGGACTGGCCTCCATGGCACTTCCACCCGCTCATCTCTCCCTTGTTCTCCTTCGTTTCTGGGCGTCTCGATCAGTAAGAGGATTCAAGCGTGGCATGGGCTTTGTAGGAATGGCTCACCAGGAGGGAAATCGAGACAAGTTCCGGAGCCGACATTAGTCAAGTAGATGTGGGATCCGCTTTGGATGCGCGTTGAGAGTTCTTTGAGCTTCGGAAAGAATTCTGGAGGTGCGCCAAGGGGTGTAGCCCAGGCTGCGGGTAGAATGGCAATGATCATGCTGATCAATGCGATCAGTGAGAAAGTCATGTTGACCATATTGCTGACAGAGGCTGATTTGGTAAAGACAAAATTGAGACCTATGGTAGAACTTGCGGATGAAGAGCGGCGGTAGGACGAGATTGAAGAGCCATGGGAAGAGGTTTGCGAAGAGGTATGAGGTTCAGGCGATATAAATCCTGTTCCAGAATGGGTCTCCGTAGACCCTTGGGTTTTACACTTTTTCTTCGTACCTAAGTAATGTTGACATATTTGGTTCTTACTTGACCATCTCTCGGCGCCACATTATGTGGTCGGTCCGCTATGGCCCTGGAAAACTCGGCAATCGTGGTGTCCAATGTCTATACTATGTGCTGCATTCATAAATCAAACTATGCCGCACATGGCCACGGCGCCACGCTGTATTTAAGCTTGTGGCATAGGAACTTGGATTGTGATACCTAACACCGCCACCTCATTTGCTGCTGGGGCTCGGAATTCGTTTATTTTGAAAAGTCCAAAATGCACTCGGTTCCTGTTTCGGGGCTCACAGCATATCTAATTAACAAGCCCCGGGATATATGGTACCGGAGCGGGAAGGCGAATCAACCCAAACTCTTGTTGAAAACATTTTTGCACTTCCCGAAATTTCGTGTTATAACATCGAACTAAGGTTTCCTTTTAATGCCATCAATGATGAAACGCCATCCTCTGGCATGGCTAATGAAAACAGGTTTTCCTCCTACTATGAAACGATGATCGTTTGCTCAGCTATCCTGTCGGATGGTCACTTGCAGCAACATTGCACTGGTGCATGACTCTAGGCCCGTACGACTTTGGGAACTCGGTCTGTTGTTTTTTCAAGTCAGTATGCTGCGCCCAAGTTCGGCCTCGTCTAGGACTTACAATACTATGCCACAACGCTCTGTTATACCACAGGATGACGTCTTGTTCCTCGTGTCGATGAGCATAGATATTCTCGGGGCTCAGTGTCGGGCGCATAATCCTGTACGAGTATTAGCAGGTCTCAGCGTAGGGAAAAGCAAAAATTGGAGGCTCACTTGTGCATGAACGCGCGGACTTCTCGCAAGTCATCAATGATCTTTTCTTCCCCGTCGGGCGCATCTTTGAGATACAGCTTGAAAGCGCCCTGGCCGTGGACCTGTAGAGACTTCTCGCCTGTGACGGGGTTGGTCCACACCATCGGGTAGATGGCGACCTTCTCCTTGTCCCACTTGGGTAGCTGATCCAGCGGCTTCTCCAGGCCCTCGGTCTCGATGAGATGGCCGAGGCGTGTGCTGTGCGCCGTCGACATCCACGCAAAAGCATGGGGGGCGTACTCTATTCGGCTATTCATGACGATGTTGCGAGTCTCTTCATCGAGGAGAGACAGAGCATGAGATCCTGCGACCATGGCGGTCGCGCCCGGGGCGACCTTCATCTCAGTCCCGGTCCCGTCGTCCCAGCGCACTGTCACGTCTGGGCCCTTGGGGGTTCGGACGGCAAGTAGACAACCGACACGGGGCGGCGGGATGTTGTACAGAGATCCATCAAAGTGCCACTGATAGAACCGACTTGCGCCCTTCTCTCGTTCTTCGGCGGTGATGTGAGGCGGGAGATGGAACTCCTCATGGTCGATTCCCTGTACCTCAAAGTCCGGTGGGAACGAGTAGTGGTTCTCGGGGAGAGCACCGCGGCCGAGTATGTGGACTTGGGGCTGCACTGGAATAGCCGGACGCTTCGGTATACCGTATACGTTGACTCCCTGATGCGACGTGAGAAAAGGGTCAACACCGTGGGCGAATCCGCCCGTCTTCTCATCTGGGTCGAAGCTGTTAAACTCAGCACATGCTCAAGACTAATCATGCCGACACTCCGTCTTACCTCGACGTCAGCAGATACTGTTGCTGCGGGCTCAACATCTCAGGCTGCTGCTTGAAGACTAGCAGCTTGTGACGGTGAAGCGCATCGTGAATGAATTCGAAGTCGGCGTCGGTGAATTCGTTCAAGTCTATCCCGTACACCTCGGCGCCGAAATCAACGTTACTGTCCGGGCCGTGATTGATCGGCACCGCCTTTCCGTTGGACGAGTCAGCATGCGGAAGGCTCAGAGGAGGCTTCTCCAGGATCAGTCGGAGATCCTGTGGTTCCTCCGTCTCCGTGACGACAGAAGCGATGACCATGGTAAAGATGATTATGAAGGCTACAAGTCTAGAGGTCGGTTGTTAGAAGCGTCGCCTATGAGGACGTTGACTGAGCGATGATATATGAGTAGTTGGATCAATTTCACCAACATGAACACTTTTGTCGGGATGGATGATGTCTCAATGGCTTGTGCACAGCGTATGCCACCTTGTTGACAGAGGCAGTGCGCCGACCTGAAATTGGTACTGTCCTCGGCCGAAGTGGACCTTGGCGACTATAACACAAACATTCCCTCGGCCGACGCTTGTTTTCTTAGGGATGCACGCTAATTGGCAACACTTCACGTAATTTGGAAGACAGAATCTTAGAAGCGTGCAAAGATTCGAGTCAAAATAATTGCCCGGGTATCCATCATTCACGATGAAATCGAATTTTGTGACGACCCCGGAAGGGACGAAGTATCATTATCTTGAGACAGGAAGCGAATCAGGACCGCTTCTGATCTGCCTTCACGGACTGGGGGGATCAACAGAAACGTTTAAGCCTCTCCTTCCTCGACTACCCAATTCGTACAAAATCATACTCGTCGACTTTCCCGGCTTTGGGCAAAGTCCACCGCCGGCCAAACGGCCCAGCGTCGCGAGCTATGTTACTGACTTGCATCATGTCATCCGTCAACTCCGCAGCGCAGACGGCGATCAGGTACGAGTCAGAATCACAGGGAATCATGAAACAGACAAAAGCTAATCAAGCACAGGTCGTCCTTATAGGACACTCCCTCGGCACCGCCATCGCGCTGCACTTCGCTGCCCAAAACTCATCAACAGTAGCGGGTCTCGTCCTCATCGGCGCCGCCCGATCAGCATCACACATCCCCGCGGTCCGAGAGAGAATGTTGAACATGGCAAACAGCACCCGAGAGAACGGCATCAAGTGGGCGGCGGACCTGGCCTCCAAGTCCAACTTCGCCCCGGCAGACAGGCGGGAGGTGGACGAGTCGCTCCGTGCGGAAGTGGCCAAGGCCGTCGAGGGGTCCGACCCGGAGGCGTACGCCCTGACCTGCGAGATGATGGTCGACGAGGCGCACAAGGACCCCGACTATGCCAAGATCTCGTGCCCGACGGAGTTGATAGCCGGCGACGTCGACGTCATTAGCCCAATCGAGCGGTCTACAGGATTAGCGAGACTGATCGGTTCCAAAACTTGCTGGGTCGAAGCTCTCATGAGTGGGCATCAGCCCATCCTGGAAGACCTCGATGGCGTCGCAGGTGCAGTGGGAAGATTACTTCGGGAGTTGCAATGATGGAATTTAGAATGAACAAAAGTCTTGGTTAGCTAAATACAGGAGATTTTCAAAGCTTGTTCCATCCAAAATTGTGTTCTCGAATGAATAATCCGACGTCATAGGCTGAGATGATGGATTAGAGAACGTCAATTGAGCCTGTGTGTGTGGTCGCGCGGCGTTGTCCGAACAAAACGTCTTGACGAACTCGGAGACATTAAATGTGCGCCTCCTCGTTTGAGACCTCGCCGGTGTATCCACAAGGTCTCCGTTGGCATGTCGCTTTCTGCTCATCTCTTGTCGAGAAGACATCGAATTGACCTCGACGAGCAGGGCCGATATAAGCTTGACCCCTCTTGCAGCGATCATGCTGTTGTGGCATTTCCTGAGAATAAGCAGGACATCCTCGACCAGCTGTAGATGCTGCTCGGTCTCAGAGGCGCCATCGGCGCGATGCAAGACGTCGAGGATCAAGATGATCGAGGCCGCAACAGAAAATGCCTGGTGAATCCAAAGGATAGGACCGTCCTCCTCAACCACGCTTTTGTACTCTTTGATAATGGTCTTGGAGGCAGCAAGACAGGTTCTTCGAGTAAAGGCAAAGGCGTGGTTGGTAAAGCTTTCCGATAAAAAGGACCGGTGTATCATGATGATTTTGTGTGACGACGATATGGCGAGCGACCTCCGCGCCCATGGTATATAGGCCGGCCAGCTCGGGTCCAAGGGGCAAGCTGACAGGTACGCGGGCCTCGCGTTTGTAGCGAGAGACCGCAATTGTTTGTCCCACTTCATGACTTGTTCATACTTGGTGAAAGGCGTGTTGCAAGACATCAGCCCATCCTGGAGCCGCGGCATGATGCTTGCAATGGTATGCAGAAATCGCGAGTACCCAGTGACGGTGGGTACTGAATCTGGCAGCACGGATTGGTCATCATCATGACAGTTTCTGGGCAACTCTGACCGTGAGTATAGGGGGTTGATCAGATACGTTTCGGAGAATGGTAGGCTGAACCAGTCCTGACTACAGAGCTGCGCCCAGACGCGACGGCCAGCCTCTTTTTCAATCTCGTTCCCAGGCGCCTCGGATGTCAATCGATGAAGCCCCAAGCTCTGCGCTATGCGGACAGCAGCAGCCAGGTGGATGGATTGCAGGTTGGAGAAGCCCAGCATATGGGCCGAGACTGTCAGGGTCGTAATGGCTTGGACGGAAAGGATCGAGTGATTTGCAGCGTAATCTGCCTTGTTCAGACATGTGATGACCGCCTGGAACCAGCGCTTCGACAAAGTCTCTCGCTCCTCGTTGGCGAAACCCCACTGCTCGGCCGTACAAGCGGGCATACAGGTGATACTCCCCGTAAGTACGGCAAAGAGGAAAGCCACCCACTGCAAGTTGACCTCTGTATGCTCGATCGAACCATGACATCTGTCGTAAAAGTTCTCGAGCTGTCTCTTGAGGGACGGGGCATAGTACGAGCAGTGGTACCAGAGAAGATACCGCTCATGCCACAGAACCAGATCCCATACTCTGCGCTCGTCGGGCAGTAAGAGCTGCAGGACCGCAGTGTGATTCAGGTCGTCGAACCCGGAGCTGTCATCGTTTGGCGATTCCTCTTGGACTTGCGTGTCGCGGACATGACCGGAATGCGGCGCGTTGACCACTGCTTCCGGCGACGTGACGGTGGCGTTCAAATCTGGATTCTTTCGGCGGCCCCAGGCCAGAAACTCTAGGATTGAAGCCGCATCTTCCACTACCATGTCATGAGAAATCTCTGATATTTGATTGATCCGAGGCGAAAGCGCACCAGAAGCCGCGTACGCATCAGTCTCGGCCGGAGTCGTTGCTGGTGGTTCGTCGGGTTGAGTGTTGAGTTCGGCTTCGAGCTCGGCCACCCGATGCCGCAGCATTATAATCGACTCATGCTGCTCCCTTACTGAGACGGGCGAAAGAATGTCTAGATTGACGACCGGATCATGTGCGTATTCTGTGGTAATACCCGTGTCTCCAGCGATTCTGCATGCATTCTGCTCTCCTCTGTTCGTTTTGCGAATTCCATAATTAGCTCGGTGCTTCGTCCGAGGTACGGACATGATCCGCACTCGGGTTCGGTCCTGGTCATATATCCACTTACCGCCGAACGCAATTAGTGCATGGAACTGTTTTGGAACACTTGACCTTGCGTCTTGTGCACGCCGCACAGGCCAGGCGATTGCGTGTCGTATTCATGTCGTATAATTTAAATGTTTGAACCGCCTGTCGTCGGTCAGCATGGAAAGTAGATGGCGATACTCGGTCAATGTTCGCACGGTACTCTGTAGAAGGTACAAGGCATGCCGGGGGCTTATCATAGACCTACACTCCCCGGGCTTATTTGGCACTATAGTCTCTTATCTCTGGCTTTCCATCACCCCCACCAACAGGCCAACCATCATGCAGCGATTTGTATTGTGTTACCCCTGCTATCTCTTACCCCGAATCGGGTCCAGATATTGATGATTCGAGATATCCAGCAGTGGTCATGGTCCCGTCTTACGGAAGACTGAAGGCATTCGGGTGATTCGACCTATATCTCGTAGTGCAAAGTGGAAGTGGTCCTACACATTCAATATACTTGCGAATGATTTCACACCGAAACTGTTCATGTGTTCGATCAAGAACGATTGAATGTACCACAAATCTTCTTACGGGCGGAATCATAGTTGCTCCAGTCTTTGAGCAATTCCGTTCACAGAAATGGCCGTGAACGGCGTGATACGAGGCGGAAAGGCTCATCTACATGCCTATCGTGAAAAGGTGCATTTGCGCTTCACAGAACCGAGCAGCTGGAGACTGCCTAAGCAGCACAGCAGCATTGCTCCTCCGGACGTCTGGACAAATGCCGACCAGGACCCTGTGCCTCCCGAGAAGCTCACGTGGACGCAGTGGACGTTTGTCACATACTGGCTGTCGGACCTCGTCACCATCTCGGGCTGGGAGGCCGCGAGCTCCATCGTGACGACGGGGCTCTCGGCCACCGACGCCGTGCTCATCACTTTGGTCGCCGGTATTTGCAACGCCATACCCACGGTGCTGAACGGCTGCATTGGTGCGGACCTGCACATACCCTTTCCGATCGCGGTGCGTGCTAGCTACGGGTACTGGCTCAGTTATTTCTGTGTCATCAGCCGGGGCATACTCGCGCTGTTTTGGTTTGGCGTGCAGAGTGCGGGGGGCGGAGACTGTGTTACTGCTGTACGTACAAGCCTTCTTGCGAGCAATATCTGACTCGGAAGCTGACCGAAATGCTAGATGATCACGGCAATATGGCCGAGCTACCAAAACATACCGAACCATCTGCCCGAGTTTGTCGGCGTGAGCACACAGGGAATGACCTCGTATTTCATATACTGGGTTCTCCAGTTCCCACTTCTTCTCATCCCGACCCACAAACTCCAGTATCTCTTCAACGTGAAGGCATGTCTGGCCCTTCCCATGGCACTTGCTATGGTCATCTGGTTGTCGGTCAAGGCGGGTGGTAGCTCCAACGAGTTCTTCACTGCACCAGCTACGGTCTCCGGCTCGACCCGCGCGTGGTTGTGGCTATCAAGTCTTGTAAGTCATTCAAGAACACCTCAAACTGAGATGAAAAAGAAAAAGAGAAGGAAACAAAAATCTGACTATGATATTAGACCTCAGTCACAGGTGGCTACAGCACTCTCGCAGTCAATATTCCCGATTTTGCCAGATTCAGTAAAAGCAACAGAGATCCTTGGTGGCAGCTGCCTATCATCCCCTTCTTCAAGACCATAGTAGGCGTGCTGGGGATCGTGGCAGCCAGCGCATCGCAGCAAATCTACGGCACCGCGCTATGGAACCCGCTGGACATTGTGAACCAGTGGCAAGGCACGCCCGGCGGTCGGGCGGCGGCCTTCTTCTGCGGGCTGATCTGGCTGCTGGCGCAGGTCAGCGTCAACATCAGCGCCAACGCCGTGTCGTTTGCCAACGACATCACGACGCTGATGCCCAAGCGGTTCAACGGTCGCCGGGGCACCATCTTCGCCGCCTTCATCGGCGGCTGGGCCCTCTGCCCGTGGATCATCATGGCCTCGGCGTCGTCCTTCCTGAGCTTCATGTCGGCGTACGCCATCTTCATGGCGCCCATCGCGGGCATCCTCGTGACCGACTACTGGCTGGTCAAGCGCCGCCGGTACGACGTCCCGGCCCTGTACGATCCGCACGGCATCTACCGCTTCGGCTGGGGCGGCAACTGGCGGGCCCTCGTCGTCACGCTGCTCGTCATCGTCCCGCTCCTGCCGGCGCTGGCGTACAAGGTGACGCCGCAGAACGTGCATATCAGCACGGGGCTGCAGCACCTGTTCACGTTCAACTGGCTCTACGGGTTCGTCGTCTCGATCGTCCTCTACTACGTCCTCAACGTCGTCTTCCCCCACCGGCCGACGCTGATTGACACGGTGGTCCCCGGCTATCAGTACGCGATTGATGGCGTTGTCGCGGACACGGAGAGCCAGACTTCAGCGAAGGAAGGCAGAGAGGAAATTTCGAAGAACAAGAGGGCCAAGCATTCTCCCGCAGAAGAAGTTATCGGCGCTGCTCTGGCTTGATGTTTATCTATGATTTGTGGAATATACAAATTCGGTGGATTGATGGCGTCAAGTGACAGTGAAGGTCAGATTCAATTGGAAGACTTCAGTACTGAGTAGGACAGACCAGACTACTTGAGGACATTGGGGTTCTTAGTATTCTCTGAATAAAATTGCTTGGTCCTTCACGTGTATAAAGTCGTGTAGGGCTTATGTTGTAAGGAAGCAGACAATCTCTGTCTATGGTATTTACCGCGGAGAACTTGAAAACTCTATGAACTCGCATTGAATGCAATCACCCGAAGACACTGGATTTGACTCCTTTGCAGACACAATCTTGAAGCAGTCTGCGGCAAGGAGCTCCTCGGCCGAGCCGGCGAACACCGTTGTATGTGGAGAAGCCGGCAGAGAGAGATGTGCTTTGATGGCGCGATGTATCTATCCAACATTGTGTCCTCGCAACTACTCCATAATATAGCGTGTATCTGTAAGGTCTCAACTCCAAACATCCGCCAATGTCTAGATGACCTTTCAGCGTACAAAAATAAAACAAAATGGCGACCAAATATGAAAATCGTCCGGTCCCAAAAGTACAAGAGCATCGTTCTAGAATTAATCCACTATCAAACTGACAAACTTTCTCAGATCTCCTTGTCGAACTTCGATGACAGAATCGACGAAATCACAAAACAACTGTGCGCTGCCGCCGAGGATGTCGGCTTCTTCGCCATCGTGGACCATGGGATCCCCTCAGCCGATGTCGACTCCATGTTCGCGATGTCAGAAGCTTTCTTTCGGCTGCCGGCGGCAGAAAAGTCCAGCGTGCCCTGGAGCCCGCAGAACGTGGGCTACGAGCTCAAGTCTCAGGTGCGACCGTCGACGGGCGCGGCCGACCAGAAAGAATCATACCAGCTGCAGTTTGGCGAGAACATGACGGACAAGTGGATCGGCGCCGAGGTCCTGCCTGGGTTCGAGGACAGGTCGCTGGGGTTCATGCACCAGGTCCAGGCCGTCTCGAACCGGCTGATGGTCTGTCTGGCCCGCGGTCTGGAGTTCCCCGACGACTACTTTGTCCGGGCGCACGACGTCGGCCGTCCCAACTCGCAGTCGACGCTCCGCCTGCTGCACTACTTCCAGACGCCCAAGGACGGCGCGACGCACCACCGGGCGGGCGCGCACGTGGACTGGGGCTTCCTCACGCTGCTCTTCCAGCGCGAGGGCCAGTCGGGGCTGGAGATCTGCCCGGGGCGCGAGGTCGTGACGCAGTGGGCATCGGGCGAGGCCTGGACGAGGGTCGAGTTCGAGCCTGGCAGCATCGTGTGCAACATCGGCGACCTGCTCATGAGCTGGTCGGACGACCGGTTCAAGAGCACGTTCCACCGCGTCAAGGCGCCCGAGGGGCCCGGCGACCACTGGGGCGAGAGGTACAGCATCGCCTTCTTCAATCAGCCGTGCAAGGATGCCCTGATCCAGGGGCCGAAGAAGAAATACCCCATGGTCACTGGGGAGCAGTTCACGGCTAATGCTATGGGAACGTATTACAAAGCGCTGCAGGACAAGTTGAACCAGCAGGAAAAGCAGGAAAGCTCTGTCTCAAAGGCTCAGCCAGTATCAGCGGCTGCGTAGATGTTTGTTTATTAGGATTATTTTATCACTATGATCCGTGCCGCCATTACCTGTATTGATGTAATCGGCAGAAATCTAAAGAAAAAAAAGCATCCACTTATCACTTGGTGCTTTTACAAGTACTTCCAGAACGACTGCATCCCTCCGGACACATGTAGCTCGGGTCGTACTGCCACAAGAAGTACGGATCGGTCTCATTTGTTAGGACCTCGCCAATGAGCCTCGTCGTGGTGCCCATGTCAAAGGACTGACGAAAGACTTCCATGGATCCGATTCTGATCTGACCCCAACCTTTCTCAATCAGGGTGTCGATGCTCGTTCCGTAAATGTATTCTGCAAAGCCTGACCACCGAATAGCAGATGCGCACATTGGACAGCTCTCGGCATTGGTGTATAGCGACAACTCCGAGAAGGCATCCAACGCTTCCGCGGCGGTCATGTTGTACGGGCCAGACGGATCGGTGAATATTTCACTGCAGTTCTGGATGGCTGCCATTTCACCTACAATTTTATGAGGACAAGAGCTGCAGATAGACAGTGCAACAGACTTACCGTGCAGCGTCGGGTTGCCGGTGACCTTGTTGGTATTGGCCCCGATGCACACCAAATCCCCAAGCCCATCGACCGTGTGGTTCACGATAACGGTGCCAAACGCAGCGAATGGGCAAGGGTCGCCGAGCACGTCAAACAGGGCCTGATTGGCCACGCGCATCCAGTACGCCCGGGTGGTGTAGGGTATGCCGTTTATCGACAGTCCCGGCTGGCTCATCGGCGCCTGTTCCGATCGGCGGCCAATCCCAGCATGATGCTGATGCGACCATGCCGACGGGAGGGTGGTCGCGAGGACGAATAGGGACCGCAGATTCAACATTGCAGCTGACTTGTCAGGTGAGTGGCCCGAGTTGAGAAGAGCTGCAGAAGTCACATTCCTAAGCTGCCTGTAAGCAGTATTTCATGTCGATAAGCATTGTCTCAACGATGATGGGATGGCTCTTATCTGCCCTCGGCCGAGCTGCTGTCAATCGCATCCCCCACCAACCACTAACTCGGAGGGCTCCGGCGCGGCTTGCCTGGCAATGGAGCTACGTGTGGGTGATTGAGTATGAGCTGCGACAGATGGTCCAACGCCTGGACGTATAATACTGCTTATCGATCATACAGATGATGATCATGTTTGGTCTGGATCAGATCTGACAGATTTGTGCAAGATAATCAACGTAACCTAGACGCATCATGGGCTCCCTTCCTATTAGTGCTTTCGCTTTCCAAGTGTCGCCTCTGCCAACGGAGGATGCGAAGAAGACAAATTTCGGAGCAGTGGTAGATGGACTGGATTTGAATGATATAAGCGGTACGTGTGCTAAATTGTATCAGAGGTTGCGATGTGGCTGATTGTTTCTGTAAGACATCGATGTTCAAGCTCTAAAAGAGACAATCTGGAAGCATAAAGTAATTATTGTCAGGGGCCAGAAAGCCCTACAGCCTCTGAAGCAGTGGGAGTTGGTTACACGATTCGACCCGGACGCACCACAAGTTCATTCTCATGGTGATGTCAAGAGCTTCAACAAATTTGGTGGTCTGCTTTCGGTATGTGAAACTTAGGAACTTTTGACGGTTCACGACCACTCGCTCACTGCTCTCCAGAAAAGCCGCGATGTCCTGGGTATTCCAGGGGCCGAGAATGTCCGGCTCATCGGGAAGGGATACCAGGGAGCTGACCACTACGGAATCAAGGACAAGACGGTCAACAAGCCGCTGAGTCACGACTGGCATGCCACCCAGCTGTCGAAGGAAGACTTTGCCAGCGGCCATACCCGCTTTCAGAGATGGCATATTGATGCACCCTTGTACGAGCGTGATCCAGCATGGTTCACGACCCTGAGGTGCATCAAGCGGCCGACTGAGCCCAAGGTCACCGTTCACTGGGATGATGGGTCAGGCCAGACGATGGACGTCGAGCCGGGGCTGACGGCCTTTTTCAGCAACGTGCAGACGTACGAACTCATGACCCCAGAGGAGCAGAAAGTTGCCGACCACAGCTGGGTCGAGTACGCACCGAGGCCTTACTCATGGATGGGCGAATGTCGAGGCAACCCCAACGGCCTGGGCGTCGCCTCGGAAGGACGCGAGAAGAGCCTCGACGAGCTTGGTGACTGGGACCCTGCCCACGTCAAGCGCTATCCGATGGTCTGGGTAAACCCCGTGACAGACGAGAAGGCGTTCATGGTCCACGGCATCTGTGCAAGGCGCGTATTCTGGCGTGCGTCGCCTGACGAGGAGCCTCGAATCGTCGACGACGTGGCAGAGATCCGACGTTGGCTGAAGCCTATTCAGGAGCGAGTGCTGAAGCCCGAGTACATCATGCTGCCGAGGGTCGGAGAGGGCGACATCGTCATGTGGGCCAATTGGCAGTGTTTCCACACGGCTATAGACTACCCCGACTCTTATGGGCCGAGGACGATGCACCAGGCGAATATCGGTGCTTCGACTGCGCCTGTGGGACCAGTTCCCATTCCAGCAGTGGCGTGAGAGATTCTGGTAGTCGCTTGCTCTTATATTTATCAGTATGATTAAGTATGCTTACTTTGGAGTATGTTTTGTGCCGTATTCGAAAGATTGTAGGTAGATGGAAATGGAAAATGTCAGCAGTTAGGTGAAGAAAGTGAATGTAGGACCTAAAAGCCAGGGGAGTTGGCATTTGCCCCGCTAATGGTGTGCCCTGTGTGCCCCAGGCGCAGCCCCTCACATTCCGCTGGAATGGAACGGGCAATTGTTTCTAGCTTCATGATTGCGGCATGGGATCGTCAACCTATCTGACCAGCAACGCAAGCCTGATCCGTGATTTCACCATCCGCTGCCAGACCGAGCTCGCAGGATCTTGAATTTGTAACATCAGGACGTACGGACCAATTCGAACAGTACAGCCGCGACCTCTGAATGGCACCAAACAAGGAAGAGGCGTCAGGTGGCGCATATTATAACCTTGGCTCCTATCAGCGATCAGTAACAACGACTGACGAGGAAGCCAAGTCGTGGTTCGACCGAGGGCTTCTGTGGAGCTATGGGTTCAATCACGAGGAAGCCGTCAAATGCTTCGAAAAGGCGATCGCCCGTGACGGCAGTTTTGCCATGGCCTACTGGGGTGCCGCGTACGCATTGGGTCCCAACTACAACAAGCCCTGGGAGTTTTTCGACTCGACAGAGCTCGAGAGTACAGTGCAGCGGACGCACAGAATGGTGGAAGAGGCGACCAGATTGGCAAGCGACGCCTCGCCGGCAGAGAAGGCCCTGATTCAGGCTCTGCAGTTCAGGCATCCCCGAGAGCATGCCGATGAGGACTTGTCGATATGGAACAAGTCATATGCAGAGGCCATGGAAAAGGTCTACCATGAATTCTCCGATGACCTTGACGTGGCCGCCCTGTGCGCGGATGCGCTCATGAATCTGACTCCTTGGCAGTTGTGGGATCTGCAGACGGGCAAGCCAGCTGAAGGAGCACGTACATTGGATATCAAGGCAATCCTCGACCACGCAATGGCCCTCGATGGCGGTAGCCAACACCCAGGCTTGTTGCATCTGTACATTCACCTGATGGAGATGTCACCCACGCCCGAAGCTGCCAAACCGGCTGCTGATGGCCTTCGCGCGCTGGTACCAGATAGTGGCCACCTGAATCATATGCCAACGCATATTGACCTCCTATTGGGCGATTATGATCTCGGGATCAGATCCAATCAAGACGCATTTGAGGCAGACGAGAAGTTCTTGGTCCGCGAGGGTCCTCTCAACTTCTACACGCTCTACCGAATGCACGACTACCACTTCTGCATCTATTCCGCCATGTTTGCCGGCCAGTCCAAGGTTGCCCTGGAGACTGTCGCGCGAATGGAGCGCTCATTGTCCGACGAACTGCTACGGGTCGAATCTCCTCCCATGGCAGACTGGCTTGAGGGCTTCTTGGCCATGAGAGTACACGCTCTCGTCCGATTCGGTCGCTGGCAGGATATCCTGGGATTGGTTTTACCCAAAGATCCAAAGCTCTATTGCACGACAACTGCGATGACACACTACGCAAAAGCCATCGCATTTGCTGCCTTGGGGGATATCGAAAGTGCAGAGAAGGAACGAGAAACGTTTTTTGCTTCGCAAAAGGCCGTCCCCGAGTCACGCATGCTGTTCAACAACAAATGCGTCGACATTCTGAAAGTAGCAGAATCGATGATGGAGGGCGAGATCGAGTACCGACGAGAAAATTACGAGGCGGCATTTGCGCATCTCAGGGAAGCAATAGTGCGTGACGATGGACTTCCTTACGATGAGCCCTGGGGCTGGATGCAACCGACTCGCCACGCCTACGGTGCTCTTTTGATGGAACAGGGGCACTACGAGAAAGCTGCCGCCGCCTATGCCGAGGATCTAGGACTCAACCATAACATTCCCCGCGCACTCCGTCATCCCAATAATGTGTGGGCGCTGCATGGATATCACGAGTGTATGGTGAAGCTGGGCAAGAAGGAAGAGGCCAAGAGTATCGCGCCCCAGCTGGACAAGGCTTTGAAGAATGCAGATGTCCCCATCAAGGCATCTTGTTATTGTCGCCTCAGTGCACAACACGGTGTCTTATAGTGATAACGATGTAGAATGAACTATACCCCGACATCGTATGAAAAGCGTGTGCTCCCGTGCGGTCTGCCCCAGGCCGTAGCGAATGACGCAAAACGTTGAAACCTGAGGCGTCAAGATTCCCGAGTACCCAGACATGCATGTATAGCATCATCGAGATGGACTTCCGGGCCACACCTCGCTTGCCCGATTCGGAAAACAGCTCACAGAGGAAGCTCTGGAAGTGGTTCGGAGGACAGCTCAGAAGCGGTCAAAGCACCGATATACTCGAGTATAAATCAAGTCGGCGCTGCCAGAGTCTCCACATTTGACTTTCGGAAGGGTTTCGCCCATTGCGACTATACGAGAACTTCACTTGCTTCCGATGCAGCATCAATAGCCACATTGATAAATAAATCATCTCATTCATATGCCCTCATGAAGAATATGTTCTACATAGTAGATACCATGTCGCTGTTTTAAATTCCATTTCATTTCATTTCAATAATTAACTATGACAGTTGCACGCCCATCTCGCCGGCGACGGCCTCGAATTTAGACTGGTCGAAAGGCGCCGCCTCGTCGGGCAGCACAACGCCGGAGGCCGAGGCTCCGGCGGTGTGGATGAGGTGCTCGATGCCGGCGCCGTTGGTGAACGAGTACGCCCGCACGAACCGGCTGCCAAAGTCGAGCTTGAAGGACTGGCCGGCGGCGATGACGACGGTCTGGCCCTCGCGGACCTCGCTCCACTCGCTGCCGCCCTCGCCCTTGATCTGGACGCGCAGCAGGCCCTCCTGCACGCAGAAGCAGTGGTCGACGGTCGGGAACGAGACCCACTGCCGCGAGAAGGCCGAGTCGCCGTAGACCTTGGACGACTCGAGGCTGGCGATGGCGAACTTGCCCGAGCACTGGGACGCGTTGATCAGGGGCCGCGACAGCACGCCGCCCAGCAGCCAGCGCGGGCCCGTGTTGGCGCGCAGGAAGTAGGGCTCCAGGGGCGCGGCCAGCACGCTCTCCGACGCCTGCCACTCGCCGACCTCGGGCGGCTGGTAGCTGCGCTCGAACTGCACGTCGAACCGGTCCTTGGCCTGCATCAGCTTGGGGATCAGCAGGCTCTTGAGGTCCCGGTTGTCCGTCTCCGGGATGACCAGCCCCTTGTACTCCTCGCCCACGTAGCGGAAGAAGTCAACCCAGTCGCCCGGCGCCACCAGGCCCAGCGTCTCCGTGTGCGGGCCCAGGAGCTCTGGGTTGTGAATGACGGTCTGCGGGGAATTGTCAGCCAATGCATTCTGTGTGCGATTCGTCCGCTGCCGTCGCCGCAACGCGATCGAGCAGAGAAAGACGAAGTTAACTCACCGGTGGTACGTAGGCAAAGTCGCCGGGTCCCATTATCCTGCACTTGTCGCCATTCCAGAGCTTGAGGTATCCCTTTGTGACGAGGAAGACGTCGTGCGCCTCCTTGTGCCAGTGGAAGCCGGGGGCGTCGGACAGGACGGCGCCGCTGGTGAAGACGGCGATGCCGCCGTTGGTCTGCTTGGATGAGGCGAGGATGCGGAAGGCACCCTTGCTGCCCGGCAAGGTGATGCGCTCGCCCTCGAGCTGGTCAATGATGTAGTTTGTCCGCTCCTGCGGCGGCAGCGACTGCAGAGGAATGCTCATGCTGGGCGATATATGATATGTTCTGGCTGTTTCAACTTTTGGATGGTATAACGGACTTTTTGACCTCGAAAATGCAGGAAATCGAAAGTTCCGAGCAAGCAGAAAAGTGAAGAGGAAAAAAATAAGCAAAATCGAATATTCCAGGTTATACCGAAAAATCACACCTGATTCCAAGATGCGCGCCCCTTTTATTCCAAAAGGCTCTGTCTACTCCTTCTGTCATCTACACCGACGAAGGTCACCGGTCACATCTGACAATTGTTTCCGAGTAGGTACCCCACAGCTTACCCGAGCAGGCCAAAGCCGCTCATCCCTCCTCATGACTCGTGAGGGGTTAGTGGGAACGCGTGGTGCGTTCCAAGGGAAATGCCGTGCGCGATGTGGAGTTGGGGATTCGGAATTGCCGGGGGCTGCCTTTGGAATGATTCCTACAGGGAATCTGTTCAGACCGGGGGACCATCTCGAGGGAGTCGGATGCGGTAATGGGGAATGCAAATCCAGTCCTACTCGGACCATGGAATTGTCACAGGCTGAAGGGTCCAATGTCTGATCATCGGCCTCATGTGAAATATTTTGGAGGTGAAAGCTTGGCTCTGTGTGATGAGACCACCAACCTTAGGTACGGAGAGTAACTGGCAGGGCATTTCTCGACAGCGATTTATGGCTCTGCAGAGACGTTTTTGCGTGCACTAGCAGTGATAAAAGTATAGTAGTGGATCAATAGTAGAGAATAACCAATCATCTGTGTCATATATTCCATATTGGCCTAGAATCTAGATCTTATTACAGGTACCATCGCTGGCGCTGGGGCGGGGGCCGTTGGTTTGGTGCCACATTTTCCATTATGGACTTTGTCGCGGCACCGAGACTACCGAGCGGCGTTGCCGGCGGGTCTACTTGTCCATGATCTGTCTCTTTCTACTTGGTCACCGGTGTTTGTTCTACCACAAGAAGACCGACGGCCGCTTAGGTAAACCCGAGCTCAACAACATCTCATTTTAATCTACCATTTCGTTATTGTACACCAATGCACCACTAGGAGTGCGCCCGCGGATTTGACAAGGTCTGAAGAGGCAGGACCAATAGAGGAGGCTAGGAGCTTTGTTCTTATCTCCGAGCGAAACACCACACAGCGTTGATCGCAATAATGGCGTATACAGCTTCGAATCGCCTCGTCTACAAGGTGCTGGATGGGCAGGAGATTGACGTCGAGACGTACCTGCCAGCGGCTGAGAAGAAGAACAGCAAGGGACAGCCAGTCAGTAAGTGAGAATATAGTCAACCACCATACGATGTTTGCCAGGACTCACGGTTTGCTGCAGTCATCGACATTCATGGCGGTGCATTTATGCTCGGAGCCTCGGGCATGGTGAACAAGGACCAGGTCGAGGACTGCCTCGCTCGCGGATGGATTGTGCTGGTACCAAATCACCGGCTGTGTCCGCAGGTCGATCTTCTCGAAGGTCCCATGCAGGATTGCCGCGATCTGTTGGCCTGGATTTATGATGGCGGCCTACAGAAAGGATTATCAAGTTTGAATGTTGGCGAGTACAAGGTTGACCACGATCACGTTTTCGCCATGGGCACCTCGTCGGGAGGCACGCTGGCGCTTAGTCTGGTGCGTATTGTAGGTCACTGTCGCAGCCGAAATTCACACTAACCATCGTGTCCAGGGCTTTGGCGTTCCGCGCCCGGTAGCCGGAATCTTTGACATGTACGGGCCCTGCAACTTCGCAGACCCGTTCTGGACGAGCCCCCTGCCGCACGTGCAGGCCAAGCTGCCGCCGCTGGCCTCCGACTTCATCGCCAAGATCTACGAGGAGAAGCCGGTCCCGACGCGGGGCGGCGTCTCGCTCGAGGGCCAGGCGGCGCCGGGCCCGCCCAACTTTGGCGACCCGCGCGTCGCCTTTGCCATGACGCAGATCGCCGGCGGCAGCGTCATGGACGCCATCTACCCGTCCAAGGACTGGGCCAAGGTCGACCCCCTCCTCAACGTCGCGGGCGCCGGGTTTCCGCCCACGTACATCGTGCATGGCCTGGCCGACACCATGGTGCCCATCAGCCTCAGCAGGGACTTGTACGCCGTGTTGCAGCAAAAGGGGGTCAAGTGTGGCATGACTGAGGTGCCCGACGAGGAGCACACGTTTGCCGGCAAGATGAAGGTCGGAAGCCAGACTTGGGAGCTCCAAAGAAAAGGCTTTGATTTCTTGGAGAGTTTGATTGTGTAAGAACTGAAGGTCTGGGTAAACTTTTTAAGGGACTGCACTTCAACGACTTAGAGATCATGTAATGGCCACAATAACCGTGATGTGAGCAACCTGAGGATACACATTCAGTTGAGCAATGCTAGATATGACTTTAGAACTACCCTATCAGCAGATTCAAAGTGCAGGACTAAAAATGTCACGCCAGAGATGTAGATCATTTCTTCTAGAATGTTGCGAAAATCGAATAACCTTGATGCTTTGGTGTGGTATGAACGAGAAACCCAAGATTTATGGTACAACAAGAACTCCCCGTATGCGCTGAAGAATACAGAAATGCCATGACGCTATACTATATCGATAATCGAGACATTCTCGTCTTGATCCATGACGTGACCCTGCCCAGCACTGGCGGCGTCCATTTCGTACTCAACTCGGTCTCGACCTGCTTGTCTTCGCTGAAGGGACTGCTCTTGACGGCATCAGCCACCTCCTGGAAAGCGTCGTAGCCGTACAGCCACGGCTGCACCTCGGGGCACGTCCATCTGCTTGGGAAGGGGCCGCTGAGCTTCTCTCCGTCCATGTACTGGCGGAAAACCTTGTCACGCGCCACTTGCTTGGGTCCATCGCGCATATGGAAAGATTCGCGCTAGGGAAAGAGTCAGTGGGCAAACAGACACAAGAGAAGGCGGGCCGGCGTACCTGTTTGAACGTCTCACGAACAATGGCCTCTCCTCTGGCTTTCCTCAGCTTCTCGTACATCTTGAGAGCCTTGGGCAGCTGGGCCTTGGAGTTGATGTGGCCCAAGAGACCTCCAAGCACAGCTCCGTCCTCAATTGCTGAGTTGGCACCCTGCGCCAAGTATGGCAACATGGGGTGGCAGGCATCGCCGCTGTATAAATGCACTTGTCAGCGGATGGCCTCATTCAAAAGGCCAGAAGATTCTGGACACTTACACAAAAACAAAGTTGGACTTGTCGTTGACCCATGAGTCAAGCTCCTCTCCTACAGCACGTGTCAGTTCGGATCGCGAGGGCGCTGCCAAGTATTATGTACTCACTGTGCATCAGCTTCCACTTATCAACGTCGTCGACAAGATCGAGGAATCTTCCGAGGACAGGATCCCAACCTTTGAACAAGGCCTTCATCTCATCGACGGAGCCAGACTGCTTGCTCACGCCTTCTGGAAGGTCATCTGGCACCAAGAGCACAATGTTGTACATCTTTCCAGCCCGCAGCGAGTATCCCACAGCGTGGGCACCGGGACCGATCCAGAAGTGGCACGATGGATACTTGACCCAAAGTCTCAGTTCAGGATCTGTAATCTTGTCGAGATCGAGCACGACTCTGTAGGCGAGATCGCCGGTCGGAATCGGCGGGTCACTCTTGCCCAAGAGGCATGCCCTACTCTTCGACCACAAGCCATCAGCAGCGACGATGAGGTCTGCTCTGCCCTTCAGTCCCGAGACGCATGTGATCTCCGGTATGTCAAAGTCGATGGACTCGATCTTCTCTCCCAAATGGAACTTGACACCGAGATCCTTGGCCCTCTCGTAGAGAGACAGCTGCATGTCTACTCTGTGGAGGTCGATGAAGGGAGCACCATACTTCTGGCGAATGTTCTTATCAAAGTCCTTCTCCATGGCGAGAACCTCACCCGAGTACCGGTGCACCAGCAGAGAAGTGGGCTCTGCTGCAGATTCCCACAGCCGGTCTGGCAGCCCCCATTTCTGCAGGATCCTTGTGCAGTTTGGGGTTACCTGAAGTCCGGCACCAACCTGGAAAGATGCAGTTCAGCATATGGCACGGGGCAAAAAAAGAAATCGATTCCTGTATGCGGACAACTCACCTCAAGGAGCTCCTTGGCAGACTCATATACGGTCACGTGGTGTCCGGATAGAGCAGCTCCAATGGCCGAGGCCAGTCCACTGAGGCCAGCGCCGACCACGATAACGTCCAATTGGACGGGACTCTTTCGCTGTTCGTGAGCCTTTGATTGGGTGGTCAGTCAGACAGACGCATCGTATCGCCCGATGCGGGACCTCGCACTCACCATTGCTGCTGATAGTGGAAACTTGCGATGAAAAAGGAGAGGCAGCAGGAGTGATGTTTTGAGATGAACTGATTGATGATAGTTAACAGAGGAAAGGATTTCCCGTGAACGCCTTGGCTCTGCTAGGATACTGCGCCGACGCCCCCACGTCACCCCAGATTTCCCCAGGACAATGGGGGGGAATAAATGAAACCAACAGCTGCTCCTTTAGGAAGTTGGGGGAGATGTCGCGGAATTCCCGGCGTATGGGAATTGTGGTTTGCCCGGGTTGCGGGAATTCCGGACCGAGCTTTGGCGGATGCAGAGTTCGAGATCTGGATCAAAGAGGCGTTTTCAGCTGATGAACCTGCAGCATGGGGTAGCGCGAACGAATGGTCGGGTTGAACAATGCCCGACATGTGAGACTGGCTTGCATGATATACACTCGAGATGTGGCCTTGCCGTCCCGTGAGAGTTTGCCAGAGGCGTACAGAAGGTTCGTGTCCCCGAGATTGATCCCAAATTTATAACAATTTATTACGACATGCCACACAGTCGACTATTTGACGCGGCACTACCTCTTTCTCCGTGGCATTCTCTCTCGCCCTCGCCTTTCCAAGTCTTGCCGGCAAGGGTATGGGTGCAGGTGTGGTATGCCATACACCTCGAGGGAAGGAACGGCAGTCGTCAACGGGATTCGAGCTCATTTTGACAGCTAATAAGCGACAGATCTCCAATGAGGTGATGCGATGTGCCTTGGAGTAAAGAGACGATGGGCCATCTTCTCACAAGCCGGCTAGGTTAGCATCATTGCCACTAGCCGTGTATAACGCGTCCAGCGTCCAACGACTCTAACAGTCCGGAGCGCGCCTAACAGTCGAGGATGCGGAGAAGACATGCCTACTGTTCTCATGCCGGCCGGGGAAGAACTACTAGTGCCATTGTCATTGGCTCCAGGAGGGCCACAAAGATCCAATTCTGCCAGTGCCGTATGGGGAACATCGTGAGATGTGAAATGGCAGATAGAAGACCCTGGCAGCGCCAGACGTGTGGTGTTTTGACCTTTCATCAAGGCAAAGGCACTGCATCTCCTTCCCCTGCTCTGCCCTGACGGACGACGTCGATCATTCGGACCGACAATGCTTCACTGCAACTTTGAGGTGTCTCGGGGTGCAACGTGACTCGACTGAGGCTGATTTTCGGCTTGCTTTTCTCTCCGCACTGACAAGCGACTGTGTTTCTCTACCCCACATATTTCCCCACTTGGCTGCCCACCCCTCCCCCCCCTTGGGCCACGTGATGGAGCCGTGTTCGTTCGTTTCGTTCAGTGTCCAAAGTGGATGAACTGGAACGGGATGCTTGATGTATCCGAATGCAGGGCTGCGGTGTAAAGGCAGCACCCAGCATTAGCAAGCAGCAAACCAGAGATCCAATTCAAGCCACCCGCCCCACGATTACCACACACCGCATGCACGGTTTTCGCCCGACAAACCATAGACAAGAAGAGAAGCAAACATACGATCATCATGAGACGCGTCTGCTGCTGCTGATGAATCAATCTGCCTGCCTACCCATGCTTCCGTCTTTAGATTGCCACTCTTCCGGACGCGATGGACCGTCCCAGTCCGCACCCGCCCGTCCAGAACTCCAGTAGTAAAGTCCGGAGACCCCGGGCTGCTCGGGCCTGTGATGCTTGCAGGATCAAGAAGAACAAGTGCGACGACCTGTATCCATGCACCTATTGCCGGAGTACGTTTGCTCATCCGTTTTGATCTTGCTCTTGCTCTCCATCCATCCATCTCATCATCAGTATTCTAATTCTTCCCTGCAGATCACAACATAGAATGTGTCTATCGCGGCCAAGACTCCGGGAGGAGGCTGTTCACACCCGAGTGAGTGATGACTACATCAATGCCATGAAATGCCCAGACATGTTGCAGGCACTGAACTTTTCCCTAGTTATGTACGGCATCTCGAAGAGCAAGTAAGACGGCTTTCTGCCTTTGAGGCACAGGCAAAAGCGGGACAGTCAAGCTCTCAGACTGCACCACCTGCCCCTAAAGATGTTGCACAACCAGCTACCAGCCCTGCCTATAAAGAAAATGAGCGCCACCCATCCAGCAACTATGACGCAGACTCGCCGGCCTCCCTCCGCTTGGGTCAGGCATCGGGGCAGGAGATCTCGGGCATAAACAGGCATACCCGGAATGTCGAGTTTTATGGAAGCTCGTCCTCTGTGGCGCTGTTGTCTCAAGTCCAAAGAGCAGGGGACGAGCCCGAGGAGTCTCCAGAGGACCCCGACGGCGAGGCACTCGTGTCCAATCTGCACAATCACGCATTCTCGCCTGCCGTCGATGCCGCCCTCGGAGGGCACCGCCCAGGCCGAGTGACACATTATCCGCAGTGTCGGAATTTCATCTTGAATTATTTCACCAGTATCCATTTCGTCCATCCCTTCTTGGACAAGGCCGAGTTTCTGTTTCGCTGCGAGCAATTATGGTCACAAGAGGGCGACCCTTTACATACTTCGAGCTTTGCAGCACTCTATTACAGCATTCTCTCGTTGGGGGCACTCGTCGGGCCTCGGGAAGAAGAGCCCATTGGTGGAATCACCAACATGCAATGGAGCAGGACCTTCTTTGACGAGGCCATTGCGCGATGTCACCGTCTTGGCATGGTGACGGACTTGGATATGGTGCAGTGCTATTTTATGCTGGTGAGATACATCATCCCTTTGCGTTTGCAACGACGTTCATGTGTCTAACCATTATCAACAGTCCAAGATTTGTCAGAATGAGCTTAATGCTCACTGTAAGTATTTGTTTCGGGCATCTGCCCCATTCATCATGGCTAACTGTATGGATAGGGTCATACATGTACGTCGGTCTTGCAGTGCGAACAGCATTGGCCATGGGCATCAACCGGGAGCCAAGCCCTCAGTCAAAGAAGCCAATCTCACAACTCAAGGCCGAGGCCAGAACATGGTGGTACGTTCTCAATCTATGCTTCATCTGATGGTACAGTGGCTGATCGCTTTGTAGGGGATTATATTCATTGGAAACGTAAGTTTTGCAGCTTGTCACTCGTGATTCCGCCTCGTGCCTAACATTTCTTCTCTTAGTGAAATGTCATTTGCCATGGGGAGACCTGACACTCTCGGCGCGGACCTATACCATAACCGGAGTTTCCCACTCATTGGCAACGACAACTCGGGATCCATGCCCGACGACAGGTTCGATCCACCGCAGTGCGCCATCATCAAGTCGATGGTGGATCTGAGCAGAATCACCAGGAGTATTTGCCTAGACATTTATTTACCCGAGACGATAACGCCTAGAACAGTGGCTCTTGCATACCGGTTGGAGCAAGACCTTGACAAGTGGGTCGAGGGCCTGCCGGAAGGCATCAGACCCAAGCATGCAACGGGCGAACCTATTTCATTAAAGAGTGTTCGCGATCCGCAGTGGGCCAAGCGGCAGAGGCTAGTCCTGGGGATAAGTGAGTGCCTTGCAGAACCATCCTGCTCCACTATTCTAACTGAAAACCCTAGGATATCATAACTTGCGTATACTTACGTTTGGCTCATTGCTACTTGCATCAACTTCCAACGATCAGGGGGCCCTGCCCGGGCTCCGCGAAGGCGTTCAGAAGTGTCTAGACTCGGCAAAGCAGACCATTGATACCATTTACATCACATACCAACATCATGACTTCTTTCGCACATGGTTAGTACATGTCTTCTACCATATTGGTGTCATGAACAAGACTAAGCGCCATTACCCAGGTATTATAACACGACATACACCGTCTTCGCAGCGTCCGTTATACTAGTCTACGTCATGAAGGAAGCGACAGAAGCAGAGATGGAGCCATTGCTACGAGTAGTGGCCATGGCGATCGAAATCCTGGAGACCATGGACGAATGTGTTGTCGCGCTCAAAGCGGCAAAGTTAATGCAAAGAGCTATCGACAAGGCACGGAGAAAGTTTTCCACCGAGACACCGCCTACCGTCGCTGCCACGGTCGAGGCGAACGAGGCCATGCTGCATCTCAACCACTACTGGGGGCCTCTAAATCTTATCGATGGAGAAATGGATTTCGACTTTGCTTTTCAGCTTGATGATATGGACGGCTCGAATCCGCTATTCCTGCCGCAATAGGGTATTATGGCAGGTCGGCGATTGCCCGCCAAAGGATACCCATCGTGGGCCTCTTGTACTCTAGCTCATGCTTCGTTCTCAAAAACATTGACAAGGGTTCCAATATGAGGGCTGATCTTGACATCAAACCTGTCTCCGTCCTTGAGCGTGACCTTGGGAGTCTTTCCGGCGCCGACGCCGGCAGGCGTTCCCGTGATGATAACCGTGCCGGCGGGCAGCGTAGTGCCCTGCGACAGGAAGCTCACCAGCTTCGGAACACTAAAGATTAAATCACTTGGAGGTGGGTTAGTATGGCATTGGGCCTTTTCGAGCGAGGAGACAATGCTTACTCAATCCCGCTCTCCTGCACAACCTCATCGTTCTTCGACCCCTTGATCTGCAATTTTGCCGGGTCGGGGATGAGCTCCTTGGAGGCGATGGCCGGGCCTGAAATTTCTCAGCCGTGTTTCAATCTTGACAGAATAAACATCGACTCTGTCCACTCACCGATGGGACACGAGCCGTCAAAGCCCTTGGAGTAGCACCACTGCGTCTGGGCAAACTGCGCCGCCCGGCTCGAGACGTCGTTGGCCGCCGTGTAGCCCAGGACGTAGTCGAGGGCCTCGGCCTCGGACACGTTCTTGGCCGTCCTGCCGATGACGACGGCGAGCTCCGACTCGTAGTCGCCCGTGTCCGTCTCCTGCGTCGTCTTGGGCAGCACCGTCTTGGCGGGCCACGGGTCGCCGAGGGCGGCGCTCGGTTTCCTTTTACCGGTTCAGCAAAACGACGTGGGCGCCACGAGGTCCGAAAGGGTCAAGAAAGGAAAAGAGCCAAACACTCACAAGAACACGGTCGGCACGTCGGGCATGTCGCACTTGGCCTCCTGGGCATGCTTGACGTAGTTCAGCCCGATGCAGCGGATGGTGCCGACCTCCTCGGGGGCCAGGGGCGCGAGCACGCGGCCGACGACCTCTCTCCGGCCCGTCTTGGAGCCGGGGCTCAGCACCGACGAGCCGGAGAAGACGGCGGCGGCGACCTCCTCCCCGCCCTTCCACAGGGCCGCGCCGACGTCGACCGTCTCGGGCTCGGGCTCGCCGATCAGGACCTTTGACGGGTCCGACTTGGGGACGAAGCGGATGAGGCCTGCTCTGGTGGTCAACTTCAAATTTCTGCATCATCTTTGCGTGCGGGGTTCGAATGGATGTGCCGGAGAACTTACGCTTGAAAGAAGGGATAGACATGTTGAATGTGAAATAGGTAGAAAATGGCTTTCTTTTATTGTAAAGTGAGTCGTTCAAAACCAAGTAGGTATATGTCAATTCTGTTCTTTCTTTTTCCACCTCTACGATGTTTTTAGAGAAACGACCAAAGAGAAACAGTCGAGGCCAGGTATATTGCCGTAGTTGTATTCAGCTGGAATCCAAAACAACCCCCCACTCGCCTCCGCCCGGGCGGAGCTCCCCCCTCGTGCACGTATTGCGGGTATATGAAGTGGCGGGGGTGTCACGACGGAGCTCTATTGCCCGGATGTCCGGGATCGATATCAGTGATTGGAGTCATAAGTTTCTATTGCAAAATCAATCAGACGGGAGAAAGCCGGCACTGTTATGTATCTTACTACACGAATAGACTCTTTTGGGGTTCCTGTATAGTATACTCAAGCCTCTGGACTATATCAGATGCCCGGGAGTCCTCAGCCGCAGTCATCCGGAATTGCCGAGGAGGATGATTATACTGAGAGAAGAGGCCCAGAAATTACTAAGCTGTAACACTTGAATGATCGCTCTGCTCCAAATACATCATTATGATCGTGAGTATGGGTCGTATAGTAGCTGATAACCAGCCGAGTCAATACTAGAAAGAGTGCACAACTACAGACAGATATTGTATGTACGAAGTATTATGCGTGCCTTACTGGAAGTAGGGTTATGCATATACATCGTACCTCGGCATGTAGCGTCGGTTCGAGCTTGTTTAGTCCAATATGAGCTGGGCCTTCCATTGTCATACCCGTCATTGTTGATGTATACTCTTCGGTATTTGAGGCTGTCATGGAAAACTGATATATTATTTTGGCATACGTATCTTGTGAATCAACCAACTCCGAATGCCATGGCTGCGAATCGAGATAGTAAAAGGCAGAGTTGTCGGCATCCCAAGATGGCATTAGCGTCATATGATGGCTGTTTTAGGGAGGTGGATTACTGCTCGGTCCCTGCATTGCGCGCCCTGCGGACTGTGTTACAGTGGAGGCAGCACCCAGCAGCACCGATGGCAGCTACAGCAATGGCGCCATAACTCCGAGTACCGATGATCTGAGGCTGTCTACCTGCTTCAACAACATAACTCTTCGCGAGTTCGGCTCCCTGACAAGCTTTCTACAGCCCCAGACAGCTTCCGCTAGCTTCACCAACATGCTGAGACCATCCATCATCAATCTATTGCTCCTGGCGAGCACCGCTGACCGAGTTGTGAGCTTTCAAGGATCCGGCGCACAGGTCGTCCTTGGTCAGTCTCCAGGTCATTCGCCAGAGACCGTACATCACGACTTCACCACCGAAGATGCACAGCAGCACATTCTGGAGACCGTCGAATCGTACCCGGACCCCGTCGATGCTTTCATAGCCCTACAGCCCGATGCCGCGGCTCAGCTCGCTGAGCCCCGTCTACTACACGTCATTGGCGAGGACGAACCGCAATGGATGACCATTGGCGACAAGATGCGCCTCAGGAGGAAGGGTAAGAAGTTCATGGATGTGACGGACTATAACGACATGTATAAGGAGCAGGTGAACGCTCTTTCAGGAAAAGCCAGTGAGTAGCCACTTATGCGACAATCATTGCAACCGCGACACTTACACAGAACCATAGAGCTCCCAGACCTCACCAACCAAAGGCTGGTCAAGCCCCTCTTCCCCCAAGTATCGACCTCGAAGATGCACGACGTGCTCAAGCACATGACGAGCTACTACAACCGATACTACGGAGGCGTCATCGGCGAGACCAGTGCCCAGTGGCTGCACGATCAAATTGCCGAAATTATTGCCCAGAGCCCGTTCCATACGCATATTTCTCTCGAGTACTTCACGCATATTTTCCCGCAGCCGTCCATCATCGCCCGTTTCGAACCAAAAGTCCGCAACTGGACGCAACCTCTGACAATCTTGGGTGCCCACCAGGACTCGGCCAACTACTTGTTTCCGCTGCTGCCTGCCCCTGGAGCCGACGATGACTGCTCGGGAACGGTCAGTATCCTTGAGGCTTTCCGTGTTCTGGCTCTCAGTGGATTCATCCCCAAGGACGGCCCTGTTGAGTTTCACTGGTACGCCGCAGAAGAGGGCGGCCTGCTCGGCAGCCAAGCTATTGCTAGATACAAGAAGGATTCCAACGCAGTGATTGGTGCGATGATGGAGTTTGTGAGTTTGCTCTTTATGTCATTTCTTTTGAACAAAAGCAGCTGACCAATTCCAGGACATGACTGCCTACGTCGCCCGTAACGCAACCGAGTCCATTGGCTTTATCAAGACGCAGGCCGATGCGCCGCTCACCGAGTGGGCCCATAAGCTTGCCAAGGAGTACATCTCCATTGCTTCTGATGTCTATGAGCTTGGCCCGTACGTGTGATACTGAAGACACCTGAATGTTCTGAAGCTAACGATTTGCATAGCAATGCTGGCTCTGATTACATGTCATACACCAAGCTCAACTACCCTGCAGCGTTCGCGAGCGAGGGAAACCCGCTGGCCGGTGGAGGGTTCCCTGGCGACTTTGATCCTTATGTCCACACTGCCAAGGACACGATGGACGTTGACGACAAGGCCGGCTACTTCTCCCTCGATGTAAGTCCTGTCCATAGTATCCTCTGGCTCGTATCGTCTAACTTGTTATAGCACATGGCGCGATTCTCGGAGCTTGCCATTGCGTTCGTCATTGAGCAGGCTGGTTGGGACAACAGATGGCGGTAGATGTAGCCTGTATTTGTCTGCACACTTACACACTAATCGAATTACGTTCATGTTTTTGCACGAGCATTGAAATGCGGAGTAAACACCTCCCTGTATAGACGAGGCCCTGTTTTCTTGGTATTCACGGGGCACCTCGGCGAATGGATGTGGGGTGCCGGGAGGGGCCCCGACGACTCGGAAATACACAAGCAAGAAGATAACTTGGGTTATTAGGCTAAATATCCTGCTTCAGGGATTCTTCTTGGGACGTTTTATTATCGTAGTCGGCACCGCCAAGTCCCAGAGTTGCTTGTAAGCAAAGATGAAGCTGCCGGTATCGTCATTGCTCGGGCTCGCATGCCTTGTCTCTGACATCCAGGCAGCTTGTACAAAGGAGCCGATGGACTTCTTGGACTGGAAGACCTTCAAAGGCAACGGAGTCAACCTTGGGGGGTGGCTAGTTCAGGAGCCCTTCATAGACACGGACTTCTGGGCGACCAGCTGCGGAACTGATGTCTTGGACGAATGGACCTGTTGTGCCAACTTGGGGATCAATGTGGGCAAGTCTTGGAGCATCGGTATGCGACCTGGATCACGACGGCCGATATAGATCTTCTCGCATCTTCTGGGGAAGTCAAGGTCCTGCGCATACCCACTGCATACTCGGCGTGGATCGAGGTGCCGGGGTCGCAGCTCTATCACGGCAACCAGGCTGCATATTTGTCAGATATATCTACCTACGCCATTGAGCAGTACGGCATGCATATCATCATTGACATACACGGACTACCAGGCGGAATCAACAACGGCACCATCGGCGAGCGCGTCGGCGGACTGGACTGGTTCTACAGCCAGACGGCGCTCGATCGGTCCCTCAAGGCCGTGGACGCTGTGATCGACTTCATCACCAGTTCGGCCCACCCCGAGTCGTTCACACTCGAGCCCATCAACGAGCCCATGGACGCGCCCGACCTGGTCGGACAGCCCGCTTCTCTGAGCGAGGAGGCCGCGTCGTGGCTGCTCAAGTACTTCGACGCCGTGATTAAGCGCGTCGAGGCGGCCGACGGCCGGATCCCCGTCATGCTGCAGGGCTCCTTCAAGACGCCCGACTACTGGTCCGCCAACTTCACCGAGGGCAAGAATATCGTCTTTGACGTGCACTCGTACTACTTTGCCGGCCGGCCCATAGGACTGAACAATGTCGCGGAGTTTATCCTCAGCGATGCCGAGGCTTCGCGAGATTCCAGCGGCAAGTTTCCGTCGTACACGGGGGAGTGGTCGATCCAGACGCTGTATAACAACAGCTTCGCTGAAAGGAGGCGGACATGCAATTTTGGTCTGTCTGCCTTTGAGAACTTTACCCAGGGCTGCAGTTACTGGACCGCCAAGTGCACCGGGAATGATACTGTGGATGGAGAGGGCACAAGAGCGGACTACTGGAGCTATGAGACGTTTATCGACCTGGGATTCTTTGGTTCTAATTCCGGTGCTGCCTTGCCATGAATGGACGAAAGACAAATAGTTTCAACATGCAACGGTTGATACCTTAGACTGAGTCGCTTTGTTGTATGTGTGATCAGGAGCGAGACATCTCGCAATAGGGCCATGGGCAAGTATATCAGGCATTCTTTCAGATTGAGACCAAGACCAACATTTGATCCTTTTGAGCAGTCATATTTGATCAGCTGCACACCTTCGACACCATGGCATCTACAAAAAAGATCGTCATATCCAAATCCATGGCACCGTCAAAAGCTCCACCGCCCACACCCCTCGAGCAAATCCAAAAGACCTTCAAGCTCCCCAGCCTCTCCGAGACAAGAGACCTCGTCCGGGCCGGCCCGATCCAAGACGCCTTCCGGCAGTACCTCAACCGGTACCTCTGCTCGCACCGTTCACACCTCGACCCCCCGGAGGACTGGCAGGCCGTGGACGCGCACATCTTCGCGGCGCGCATCACGTTCCGCGACCCCGAGGCGCACATCGCGGACCAGTGCGGCCGCCGGCCGTACGAGCGGCTGCCGCACGCCGCCCTGTTCGTCCTGCGCGTCATGCGGTTCCTCGCGTCGGACGGGGGCGCGCGGTTCGACGGCCCCAGTGTCAGGTGGGAACAGAAGGGCGATCGCGACTTTGCCAGGTGCAAGAGGGGCTTGGAGTTGCTCGGGTTCTTGGTGCGGCAGCATGCTCTTCGCGCTGGACAGGGACCAGGAAAGAAACTCGTGGTGGGAAGAGAAGGTGGAAATGTTGGAATATGATGGGGAGGGGGGAAGGCAAAAGCAGGGAATTCATGATCCGGGCATGGACAGTGGCAACTGTCTGCATTTCGGGCTTCTAGCGTGCATTCGCCAGGTCGTCATCACCGCCATATTATTCTCGAGTTTCCTTGCATAAACACACATCATTGGCTGCAATTGCATACCCTTCACTCCTCCTCACTGCTATGCGGTTCAACTTTGACCGTCTTGCCGTCACAAGTGACCGATGCATGAACTCGGTAATGACCGAGGACTCGAATCTCGTCTGCTTCTTCTTGTCGTGGCGGCGGTCTAGGTGGGTTGATAGGTTTTGCGCGTGCCTCGTTTTCTTGGTCAGGCACCGTCTGAACCTGACCTGGCATAGACGGTTTCGGTGCGGTCGATGGGGCCTTGGTCGGCTGTGGCTGCTGCGGCGCCTGCTTGGCAGGTTTTCGGTCAGGCAGTTCAATACCGGCGAATCTTCCTGCCATTGTTGGCGTCATATTGGAAACTGAAGCCTTCGTATTAGTTCGGGCGGGAAGGTATATATGTACTTGTGACGGAAGACTTACGCCCGCCCTGTGCGTTGTGCGTCACGGCCCAATCAAAGTCGGCTCCCATCACTACAGTCTGTGTCAGTGATCCGGCAGCGGGAAAGTTTTTGCTTGGAGATGTACCTTCGAAGATGCAGTTCTTCACGAGGTATGCGCTGTTGTTCTTGAACCGCTTCACGAATCGACGATGTCGTTTCTCCGCGTCCTCGCCTCCTTTGTCCGTGAACTTGCAATGTTTCGTCAGATTGTAAGGATACGCAAGACAATTCGTCTTAAACTGGAAGTCTGGGCACACGGGGCAGCGCAACACCCAGATCCTGTTGCTCCTATATGGAAGCTCAAACGTATACTCCTTCTCGCCGACTTGATCCTTCTCCAGCACCGATAATGGCTGGTTCGCTTCTGGAGTGAGCCGCCGGCGTTTCTTTGGTTTCTGCCCATGAGAGCGTCCGCTCGAAGCGGCGGGTCGCTTGGCTTGCTGCCCGTTCTCTCGTCCCCGAGGGATCAGTGGTTCATCTCCACTGTCTGGGTCCTCGGACTCAGACTCAGACGACGGGCTGAGCGACATTTCGCTCTGTCGCTCTTCTTCATCTCCTTGTTCCTCGGGCCGACGCGATCGCTCACTATCTCGCTGTCCGGTGTTCGCCGCCGGCGACGGCGTCCCAAGCGCGACCCTGGCGGGTTGTGCTGGGACGAACGATACAGTTATCACGCCTTCCTCACACTCGATACGAGTGTTCAAGCTTTGCAACGCCTTGTTTGATGCCAGATGAACCCTGGCCTTCATACTGTCTCTGAATTGCTGCATCTTTGGAGAAGGAGCACATAGTGACGCCGTCTCCAACAGCGACAGGACCTGCTTCTTGATCTCGATGGGCTCATTGACAACAGAGTACATGGTTTCCTGAGCAGCACCGCTGGCGCACTCCTCCAGCAGTTTAATCTTGTGCTCGATCTGCCTTTTGAGACTCGAGACAAACTCATCGTCGTTTGACAGGGGATTGGCCATTGCGTCTGGTAGCGATTGTTGGTGCAGGTACTGGCGACTGAGTGCATTGGTGCCTTGCGACAACAAACGAAAAAGAGAGTGAAGATTGCGAGATATCGAATTCATTGGGACAATAAAGTCGTCTATGACACGGATGATATGCACCTGAAAGGTCCGTCTTGTTGTATTATACAAACGCCTGCCCATATTGCAAACGCTCACTGGGTCTGTGTGCTGTTTCTCGGTAGCCTGCATCGTTGTGAAAGCCTGGATCCGGCGGTCAAGATATTCCATGTCGGTCTCAACTACGATTTCAAAAGTCTTCTGGTTCTGGTTATAAACCGGTCTCTACATCTCTTTTTGGCTCACCTAGTGCATGTGCTACTGCCTATACCCTTCTCTTGGCATACACTAAGGTTACGCGGATGGATTTCGTGTAACACGAAGGATGCAACGACGTACAAATCACTATGATAAGTCCATGAGTCTTCTCCCTCTCCAAATATGACACTCAAATAGCGTTCTAGATGATTCGTTGATACGTGATACTCTAATGTCTGGCCTTCAAAATTCGAGCCTTGCCAGCAATGTTTCTCATTTCAATATCCAAAGACAGAAGCAGTGGCGATTCTCATCCTCTTTCCGTACAGCCAGAGTGGGATGGTCAGCAGACCAAAAATCCCCATGAGCATACCAAAAATGCCAAAAGCCTCGGCGGCGCCGTCCTCGGCGATCCACTCCGACACGAAAAAGGTCCACGCAAACGCGATGATGGCGCGCAGGATGGTCACCATGACGAAACAGTCGGCGGCGAGGTACGAGTACGCATCGATCAGCTGTTGGTTCGTTTGTCAGACACGAGTCTCTCATGATTCTAGTTTGGGTGTTAAAACTCACGTAGTTGAAGCCAATGGACGGGACCTGCATGAGACCAAACGAGATCATGCCGTAGCCCACCTGCAGCCCGACCCAGCCGTTGGGCGAGGGGTTCTGCGCGCAAAAGCCAAAGACCCAGAACCCGGCCGTGGCGATGGCCAGCGCCGGGAACATGGTGGGAAGACGACTCTCGGGCTCGGCGAAGCCGTGGCTCTCGTGCCGCGCCTGGCTCCGGAGCCGCGCGTCCGCGAGCAGGTACGTATACACGGCTCCGAGGATGGACCCAATCAGGGGGCCGACGTTGATCAGCCCCGCGTTCCCGGCCCACAGGTACGGCGGTGCCGCGACGAGCTGCGGCCCGATGGTCGAGATCGTCACGATGCCGCCGACCAGGCCGCCGTAGTGCAGCATGACGACCCAGGTGCCCGGCAGCGCGAGCGTGCGCCACGGCTGGACGAAGTGGTGCAGCCAACCCCCGGGGGGCTTGGCGAAGCCCAGCGACCGCGCGAAGGTATACGGTCTATAGTCTGTGCGCGTCGTCGTCTGCTCGAGGTGGAGGGCGACCTCTTTTGTCGTGCCGCTGACCTCTTCCTGCCTCGACCTGCTCACGGATTCATCCCTGAAGTACAAGGTCTCGGGGACCAGAAACAATGTGCTGACGAATGTGACAGCCGAGAGCGCAGTGCCGACCCAGAACACATAGGCCAGGCTGACGTTGTAAGCAATGTAGCCGCCGGCAATTCCTCCGATGAGAGGTCCTGCGACAAGACCAACAGTATACAAAGCCTTAACCGGTGTCAGTGTTTGGTTCCATTCACACAACGCTGAACATGTCTCGACATACCATTGCACGACCACGCTCGTCCATGAAGTAGATGTCTCCAACAATAGCCGGCGCCACCGTGTCGGCGGCAGCATTGCCGAAGCCCTGGAAGATGCGAGCGGCCAGCAGAGAGTCGTAGCCGCCCGCGAGGCCGCACCACATGGTGCAGAGCGTCAGGAGCAGCGTGGCGGCAATGAGGACGGGCCGGCGGCCGAGGATGTTGGACAGCGGCACCCACCAGATGTTGCCGGCGCCCTGGAACAGGACGTTGACGGCCATCAGCCGCGCCAGGACGGTGAACGGCCGCGGGTCGTCGGGGTAGTACAGCGGCCACAGCGAGAGGCCGGGCGCCAGGCTGGCCGAGGTGAAGTTGGAGAAGAGGGCGAACAGCGACACCGTGAGCAGCACCGTGTGTTTCCGCCACGGCGCCCAGTTCAGAGGGTCCGCCGGGTCCGCCGAGGGTCTGGGAAATCGTATCGTGACATCGTCGTTGCCGCCGACTTCTTGGTCGATCTTTCCTCTGTGTTCTGGCGAAAGTTAATTTCCAACATGACGAACGGAGCGACACAATTTTGAAACAGAGCAAGATTGCTGTTCTATGGTCATGTGAAATATGTTCAATTTACAACTCACCAATCAGAAGAACTGTTCCTGGTGGCGTGGCCTCCTTTACTTCGGCCTTTGACAGCGCAAAGGCATATTTCCAGCCCGACATGTTGGCAATTGTAACTATTGATAGACCGAATGCTGACACTACAACATACGACAATCATAAGAGAGAGAGAGAGAGAGGTGCGATGCCCTCCTCTGTCCATTTATTCAACCCGCCCCATCGACCGGCCACCGCATAGATAACCTAGACGATTCTACCCCAGACTCTTTCCTCTCTCGCCCCATTCTTTCCCCCGGATTTCCCTTTCACCCACACTTTTAGACCCTGTCCTCCACACTTCCGGCGGATCCACTCCTGGTGGATCGAGGTTCCGGTGGGTGGAGGTTGTCATGACCTGGAGAGTAGCAGATAAGGGCGCCATTGGGAACACAATGCTTGAGCCTGGATTCTCTATTGGCTGGACGATGTGCTTTCTACTGTATCTGGGTGGCTCGGCATGATCCGGACCCCGGAATTCAGTGCTTGGCGGCTTTTCCGGTGAGGAGAAGATGGCGTTGGGGAACGAACAGTCGGCCGCTTTTTCCTATGACCTACCTAGATTTGGCCAAGTTGCTCCGAATTGGGCTTGTGGCGCAAAACTCTATGTGTTTCGATTTACTATAACACCGAGGTGCTCGCTCCAGCTCGCACACAGCAGACTTAGCGTTCGGGTTCTGCTTTGGAGCTACGATGTACTCTGTACTACTTAGAAGCTGTACCCGGCATTTAGTATTATTACCTAGCGGCCTAGGTTAGACGCTTTTACTCTCCCCGCCAGCCGGCCAACCCCGGGGGGGAGTAAAAGCGTTCAAGCCTTACTATAGCAGTCAACACAGCAGTCAACACAGCAGTCAATACAGCAGTCAATACAGCAGTCAAAAAGCCGATCGAAGATTTATAACAAACGCTGTTTTCCTTCCACCCGCCCACCCCCGGGAAAACAGCGTTCAGATCTTCTTTTGTATCTTTCTTCTATTTGAGAACGCAGCGTTGAGAGCGAAGCTCTCAACACTGCTTCTAGCGAGTCATACCTTCAGACCTACGGTCTGGATACGGTCTGCCTACCTACCTACCCATCTACCACCTCCCAACAACTATAGATACAGCCATTCATACAGCCATTCATAAAGCTATTCCTTCCCACCAACCTACCAACCTACCTACCAACTTACTACCTACCTATCTGTGGATACAGCAGTAGATACAGCAAAGTAGGCCTTATAGCACCACATAGCGATTCTACGGTCGAAGACCCACAACTCTCTCTTACCAAAGAAACCTGAACGCTAAGCATCTTTGTTGAAACGTCACGCGGCTGTCAAGATCAATGGGGTTTGTGGGGTTGGAACACGACTAGCCAAGATCACGCTCTCATGTGGTCATATAATAGATAGACCAAATAGTCGTAGTGGCACAGCTCAGCCAGCCTCAGGTTCCAGGTTTGAGTGATTGAGCTCAGCAATCGTCCCTTTGCAGATGTATGGTTGGACTTGATCACATTTGGTATCACTTCAATGTAAGAGCACAGAATCACGGGAGTACTGGATAGAAATTATTGATCGATTAATCATGTTTGTATTCATGCTATCATTATCATTACTAAATCAAATGGCCTTTTTATTCTTCTTCATCTTCATCATCGTCACCGTCCTCATCTATGCGGCGATGGGAGTGATGGTGGTGACCTGCTCAAAGTTGCGGCTCGAGTGTCCCACGCTGATGGTGAAGTCGCCCGAGGGGATGACCCACTCCTGGGAGACAATGTCCCAGTAGCTGATGTCGCGCCTCATAAGCTCGAAGGAGACGGTCTGGGTCTCGCTGGCGTTGAGGGTAACCTTCTCGAAGCCCCTGAGCTGGTAAGGAGGAGTGCCGGCCGGGGCGGAGCTGGGGAAAGTGACGTAGAGCTGGGGCACGGTGGCGCCGCAGACGGAGCCGGTGTTGTTCAGGGAGACGGTCACGTTGTAGATGGACTCCCAGAGGGCTGGGTTGCCGCCGGGAGCGGTGGCCTGGGCCTCGGGGGCGGCGGTGATGTCGTCGACGAGGGCTTCGGCCTGGATGTCGGAGATGGCAAAGGTGGTGTACGAGAGACCGTAGCCGAACTCGTACTGGACGCTGATGTTGTTGGCGTCAAAGTAGCGGTAGTCGATCTCGAGCTTCTCGTCGAACCAGGTCTGCCAGTCATCGACACCGGTGGTGTTGATGCCGGTGGTGGGAGGGGCATTGTAGTCGGTGCCGTTGAAGGCAATGGTGTAGGGCAGTCTGCCGGAGGGGTTCACATCACCGTAGAGGACCTCAACGATGGAGTTACCCGACTCCTGACCGGGGTAGTGGGCGGCAACAATGGCAGTGACGTTCTCGTGGTCAGCCCAGGGCAGGGTGTTGATACCGGAAGAGTGAGTGATGACAATGGTGTTGTTGCAGTAGCTAGCAACGGACTCGACAACAGCGTCACCATCCCAGTCGGTCGAGAGGTGCTCACGGTCGGTACCCTCTTCGGCCCAGGTCTTCAAGAAGACAAGGCACACCTCGGGACCCTTGGGGTTCCACAGGTCGGGCATCTCGGACGTCTCAATGAGGGTGTTGTTGAGCCAGTACTGAACGAGGGCACCGTCCTGGGCAGCACGGGTGTTGATGGCGTTGAGGGGAGTAGAGAGGTAAGTCAGACGACCAGTTCCGGAACCACCACCAGCTGAAAGAGTACCGTACTCGAAGTCAACCTGGTTCAGGAAACCCTGAGTGTCATCGCCCGCATCGTTGCCGAAAACACCAATGGTCTTGGGGGCCTTCAGGGGGAGGGCACCGTTGACGTTCTTCAGGAGGATGGTGGCCTCAGCAGCGTGTCTGCGGATGATGGAACCGTGGTCGCCACGAACATCACGGCTGTACTCGCCAGTGAAGTTCCACTCCTTCAACCAAGTGGACCTAGGAGAGAAGGTGTTGAGGTCGGCGCCGGACTCGTCAACGCTGGGGAAGTCGACATCCTGGCCCAGAGCGTAGTAGGGGGTCATGATTCTGAGGATCATGTCATCCAGGCGGCTGACATCGATGGTACCGTTGTTGACGGCAGTAGTCACATTGCCACCAAAGAACGAGCCGGCCTCAGGGTGGAGACCGTACATACCAATACCACCAGGCATGTCCATGTCGAGACCAGCCTCAATGGCAGCAACACCAGAGTGAGTGCCACCCCAGTCCGACATGACGTAACCCTGGAATCCGAGCTCCTCCTTGAGAAGTCCGTTCAAGGACTTGCTGTTCTGGCAGGAGTAAGAACCGTTGATGCGCTGGTAGGAGCACATGATGCTAGCAACGTTGGCGTGGACGGCGTTGGCGAAAGGCCAAAGGTAGAGCTCGTGCATGGTTCTGTCGTCAAGGTTGGCAGAGACGGCCTCGAAGCTGACATCGGTCAGGGTACCGTTGTCGTTGAACTCGGGGTTTCTCATGGTCTCCTGCTCGTTGGCAATGAAGTGCTTGGCAGTAGCCTGGACACCGGCGTCCTGGAAACCCTTGATGGACTCCTCCATGGCGACACCAGTGAGGTAAGGGTCGGCAGCGAAGCCTTCCCAGTTTCTTCCACCATAGGCGGAACGTCCCAGGGGACCTGCTACGGGTCTGCGTCGAGTTAGTACTGTAGCTTCACATGGGACAGCTGATTCTGCAACTTACGCAAGAGCGATCTGGGCTCCCTTGGCCTTGAACTCCTCACCCATGGCGTAGGCTCTCTCATAGAGAAGCTTCCTGTCCCATGAACTGGCAGCAGTCACGCCAGCCTCGAAGGTGCTGGCGTAGTCGGCGACACGAATGGACAGAGGACCATCCTGCAGACAGAGACCGGAGAAGTTGAGGCGGGGAATAGGGTAGATGTTACCAACACAGGGACCGGGGGCACCAGTCACCATGTCAGACTTCTCCTCGAGGGTGAGGAGAGCGAGGAAGTCCTTGGCCTTGAGGAGAGCATCAGCCCATGCTCCATCGCTGGTAATGTTGGCTATGGGGAGTCAGTCAGTATTTTTCACGAAGAGAATCGTTATGTCAAAGGCAAGCATACGTGAAGGGTACACAGCAGGAGAAGAGCCATATTGTGTCAGGATGGTAGTGTTCTCTGGTTGGATATAGCTGAAGGCCTCGGAATCGCGACCAGAACTGCCAAAGTCCTGGGCGGTGGCCGAAGTGGCCAACAGTAGAGAAGACAGCAAGATTGACCTTGGAGAAGCCATGGTGAATTGATGTTATGGCGTTTGGGGCTAATCGGCATACCAGAAACAGTTTTCACATCATGGCTGGCCTGCTTGACTTATATAGACAGTCGATCACGACCTCGACGATCCGGCTGGGCAGACGAAGCTACCGGACGGGCAATGATGTCGTAGCATCGAAGTTCAGGGATCCCCGCTTGCGCCGGGGTGAAAATGCCGCCGGGTCGTCACTTGATGGTCTACAAGAAAAGATGGAGAGGGCCAGTGCTTTCTGCGGGATTTCAGCCATGTACGGGGAACTACTAGACATCATGGCTGCCATATCGACTGTAAGAATGCGTCGTAAGCGACGACATTCAGAGAATGATGGGATAACCCCATAAAAGTGTTTTCTGGGGAAAGAAGAATAGGACCGAAATCACACCGTTGCCAAGTACACCCCATCGTGAGCTGACTGGCGTGAAGAAGAAGTCCTGTGGAGTGAATGTGGAGTGTTTATTGGGATGACCGAAGTCCGGTGGTAGAGTCTAAAGCTGGGAATTCCGGGGATCCATACGGTAATAGTAGCGACAAGCGCGGCATTCGCCGAATTAGATTGGTTTCCACTGGCAGTATGCTTGAGGAGAAAAGGAACAGGGTAACCTGATTTGTCTGGCTGCTGGTAGTTGGTCGCGATGTGTTGCGATTTGAATTGAATGACGGAGCAGGGCTGAGGGAACTAGCCCAGATATGAGAGAAGGAGCTGGGCGAGGCTGTCGGTAGTTGTTCCTCGAGAACAGCGTCTGATCACTGGGCAATAATCATGGAATAAACAAGAGACCATGGCTTGTTTGACAGTTTCTAGATCATCTACAAGCAGCGACCAAAAGTTCGTTGACAGTGATCGGTTGACCTACACGGGTTAGCAGCTTGGGTAGCTTGATGCGCTACGATCGTCCCCGGAAAGCCCAGGAAAGCCCAACTCATGTCAACCCCATGACAAAGACACTGTCAACCAGAACGATTTCTAGTGTATCCAAGATAGAAACAAGAAGAAAAAAAACATGGATGTCGGGTAGGTTCCCAAGATCCACTCCCGACCGAGCATCGCGCGTTCTCCGAAGCCGATGTTTAGCCATTGACCGATCAACTGATTTCATGCATGCAATTGATAGATCCAGGGCCCACCTAACAAGCAGCAGCAGCTGGCAGTTCCCAGCAAAAAAATGATGACGTCCCAGCGCCATGGGGCTCGCTGCATGGGGAATCGCTGCCACATTTGCACCCAGCAGCCAGCCTCCAGGTCTTGCTCCAGGTGCCATGCTCCCTAGAGTCTAGCCTGCAGGCCTCCCCGCACAAACCTATTCGGCCCTTTTCCCCATTCCCCAACCCCGACAGCTAGAGAAAACTGGAAAACTCGACGAGGTCACGAGCCTCGTGGCCTGCCAGGCCTTGCTGCTTGATAGGAGGGAGTCGCGGTGAGGAGGAGATGCGTCCGCATTCAGCAACTTGGCCCAGACGAGCGGGATTCTTATTGTCCTCCCAAGCGAACTATCATGGCGCCTCACCTTTCCCAAATGGTCAAAGAATGCACCACCCCAGACTTCGGCTAAACAGTGGCCCCCCTGGCTTCTGGTTCTTCTGGTTCTTCTGCTGCTCAATGCTACCCCTGCGTGCAATAATATCCCCGCCGCTGCGCTGGGTCACTGGATCGGTTCAACTTATCGGGACAATGGCATCGCGTCTCGCGGCCACACTTGCACATTTTTCAATGGCAGCGGGATTCAAGTCTTCTTCTAGACCTCCGAAAGTACGATCGTCGGCAGGCAACCACGTGTTTTTCGTTACTAGCCTAGTCGCTCTTGTCTATTCCATCTCACGGCAGGCAAAGTCTCTTCGCGCCCAGAGTCCTAGACTATTAGAAATCTTGAATTCCCCAATTCAGGTCTATCCCGATGAGCGGAGGAGTTTCTCGGGCGAGACTCACCCGCGAGACTATTCCGCACACCGCACCCGATATCCACTGCAAACATTCGTTCCATTGTGGGAAAAATCCACAGCTTCGAGAGCTTTACGTCACAACCGAATGTTCGAGTTGAACAAGACGGCACAGTTGTGTCCAAGGTAGATTGCATCGATCGCTTGCCAAGTTTGTTGGCATGAAGCGACGGGGTGACCGGATCACTCGGTTGACGATGACCCGTCGATGAGATTCCAAGAACACAAACCCAGCCGTATCGTTCCGCAGGTTTGGTTACTTCCGAGGCAATGAGGTGCTCTGCCCCGCTGTTGTTTGGTTGCCGTTCTTGTCAAGGATAGTAGCTCTCTTTCACTGCCATCGTCCACACTGAGCAACTTGCGAGAACAATTCCTCGGTGTCGCGCTTGCGGTCGCAGATGAATCTCGTTCAAGGGTTATTTCATGTTCCCATGTTGATTTTTCAATGACTACTTGCTCGTTTGACGTATAGCGCCCACAAGGTCTTGAAATCGTATTTTCCTTTCTCTATCTTAACGCGATTCTCTCGTTCTAGGAAGGCACGAAATCATTGATCTCAGATGTGCTGACGAGGTCTACTTCATACATTTGGTCACAGCCCAGGCAGAGTATGATACTCAAGACTAGTATCACAGCTCAGACGTTGACACTTCAGCCCTATTCATGTATGAGATGCATGCGGCTCTGCGAGTCAGTCTTGCAAATGCGGAAGGTGACATGTTCCTAACATACTAGGTTAGCACGGCCAGAATAGCTCAAACCAGCGTCCTAGTCCGGCAAAGAGTTTTGAGCCGCACGAATCGATCTTGCATGACAAGTGAGATCCGTCAGACTGCCCGTCGTGGGATCGCAAAAACTGGGCGAGGCCATCATGCTGCGAAGGGTGTGCGGAGAGTCGGTATCATAGCCTATTGGGCTGTACCATAGACAAATCCTGAAAGATGTGACACGTGGACGGTCAGCGATCTTGGCAGATCCTGAACCGAGAGAGTGCTAGACTCTATCTGCTAAGGCAGGAACAGCTTGCGAGTATGCTTCGCTCATGGCCAATCAATAGACTTGATCTACGTGAGGAAGTGGCTGGAAACAGACAGATGGGGTCACGAGACATATGCTCCAAGGCAGAAATATCGTGCCTACGACGAACTTCCCCGCTGACGAGGTTATTGGGGTCAGATTGATAGTGGCCCGTATCTCCTGGGTCGATTTGTTTTGCAAACATAAAGGCGTTGGATCGCTTCCCAGTGCATATCCATAACCGCTCTATTAGTGTCTTGGAGACGTACGAAATTAGCAAGAGTATAGGCACTTTGACGAGAATCCGAAGCGCTCTTCTCGCCTACAACACTTTAGAATGTTGCAACTGGATACATACACAAGAACGTCGGGGTCAATCGTGCCATGGTGCATGCAGCATGATTGACATGGCTGGGGTCTCCGCAGCGCCAGTGGTACACCGCAAAGGCTTCTACGCAATCAACATCTGACCGAACACATTCAGAAAGGTAAACCAGATATAAACTTTACTTTTATGGCCAGTTATTGCGTCGTTCTCGCATTCTCCCACTTGCTGAGAGTCTCTAACTCGAGTAGTCTAGGATTGGCCAGATCGAAAGCGGGTTAATTTGCAGCCGCGGGTAGAATTGCAAGATACTCTGTATAATTGGTCTTGTTGTTGAAAACCTCGTAGGATTCATCATAACCCCAGCCCTTATATGATGCCGTGTGGTGACGCGGAGATGTTGTCACTTACTTCCATCATCAAGTGAACTTGCACTGATACCACGGTTGAAGCGCCCGCCATTTGATTTTGGGATTTAATTATGCAACATGGTCTCGAAATCAGATAGATGCCCTGAGGATCGTTTGCAACTACCGTGAACTCGGTTTAGTAGTGAAATTTGGTTCTCTTGTCACTAAGCGGCTCGAGATCATCGAATAATGGCCGACCATGAATCACACCATGCTCGCAGGAAGATCGCGAAGCATAATTGCAGATACTTGTAACTGACAGCGCCGTAGGGTTAGCTCTGGACTGCCGGACATCCCTATCATGACTCACGAGTACTCTGGTCAATGAACGAATATTCCAAGATTTTCCTCTGGAAATTGGGCGTTCTTAGAGCACCCACCTATTGATCGATTCACATAAGATTTTCCTGCAGACTGAGTGCCAAACATTGCACGAATATGATGGTGCTGTCAAAGCAAACGCACTGGGACTTGGCTTCCATGGCTTTCGAGCTGTACTGTTCGAAGCACTACAGCTCAGAGGAAGTGACAAGCCAGCATATGTAGACTAAGACGTTCAAGGTTAAAATTATGAACAAGTCGTCATTTCTGATCAAAATGTTCCTATCGGTTTGAGCATGGGAACATATTTCGTAAGCAATTCGATACATAAATTGACCCAAGGTCGTTTATTGAAGGCATCTTACAGCCGTTGGGGTCCTCAGCACAAGATTATGCGAAGGTCACCGTACCATTTGTCAGGCATATCTCACAATTCGGGAATGAAATATATGAATTCGATGCGCATGCCGCAGGAGATCGAGTGAACATTTCTTCGAACATAATCCTTGGTCCCTTGTCAAGTTATATCGGCTACAAGATCACATGGTCGGAATGTCAACAACAATATAGTCAAACTTGGTGGACGCATTGTAGAGTGCTATCAAGAGAAGAACATTAGGAGCCTGGGATAAACTAAAGAAATTCCAAAATTATGATTGTGCGTAGAAAGATATTTGAGATCACTGGTTATGAATGGTCGACTTTTGGGTGAGCATAGGGTATAACATGAAGCTATTCCCAGCGCCATTAAATGCGAAATTTGGGGCATTGGGAAGGAGTTCCTGAGGTGGGTCTTCGGTTGTGGCGTTCGTCAATCAAATCGAGCTGATTCTCTTTACGCGGGTTTTGGCGGGCAACGTTGGCAAGAGCAAGGTGGCACGGTCAAAAAAGTGTGGCGGTGCGAGCAATGGAGAAGCTGCAGCCAATGGCAGCCCGCCCTTTATCAATCGGAGCTCCACTGCCCGAGGTGCCGAATTTCGAAATCATCATGACCTCAAGCTAGTTATCCACGATTCGCCTTCCATCGAAGACCTCGACATTCGAGTCCGCCTCTCCGCTCTACCCCCCGCGATCTGCCCAATTGCACCCGATATACACCATGCAAGGGCTTGCACGATCAACGACGACCGCCATGCTGACCACACGGTCGCTGGTGCGCCAGCCCGTCGCGGCCAGCGCCATCGCCAGAATAGTCGCGCAGCGCATGTACGCAACGCCCTCCGGCCCTCCGCCCGCCGGATTCAGACAGAAGAGACCCCGTGCTTGGGACGACGAGAAGGAGACGACATTGGACCGCGCTGGACGTTACTTCCTCTTGACCGAAATGTTCAGGGGCATGTACGTTGCGCTGGAGCAGTTCTTCCGAGCACCGTATGTTATACCTCCGGGATTGAGGCACTGAGATGCCGTTTCAGCTCATGGACGAAATGCTGATGGATTTCAACAGATACACCATCTTTTACCCTTTCGAGAAGGGGCCCATCTCTCCCAGATTCCGTGGCGAACACGCTCTGAGACGGTACCCCTCGGGCGAGGAGCGATGCATTGCTTGCAAGCTTTGCGAGGCTGTATGTTACCGGCTACTCTGCTCTTGCCACTTTTACAAGCACTAACGCCCGTCATAGATCTGCCCTGCCCAGGCCATCACCATTGAGGCCGAGGAGCGCCAGGATGGTTCCCGAAGAACCACCCGCTACGACATTGACATGACTAAGTGCATCTACTGCGGTTTCTGCCAGGAGTCGTGTCCCGTCGACGCGATTGTCGAGTCGCCCAATGCAGAGTACTCGACTGAGACGAGGGAGGAGCTGCTATACAACAAGGAGAAGCTGTTGGCCAATGGCGACAAGTGGGAGCCCGAGCTGGCTGCCATCATCAAGGCAGACTCGCCATACAGATAAAGGAGCTTGGTTTTTTTTTGGTGGCCGGCGCAGGATCAGGGGTAGATTGTACATATCACGTAGAGCAAAGCAAAAACCGTCTCATTTGTTGTCCCCATCACAGCTACTGTCAATTTGTCTTTTCGATGGCCGTTATGGGATTGGGTGTTTGGTTTATGGGGATTTCTCTCACTAAGATTTGTGGGCCGGAGTTGTTGCCCACTTTGAGGTTCATGGGGATACTGATGTGTACTATCTACGAACAGGAGAATAAGTAAACTGGAATCTGTAAAATCAAAAAGTCGTGTATATCAAGCTTTACTAATTCGCTGAGCTGATGCGCGTTGTGAAATTTACGCACTTCTCTTTATGCATGACAAGCTCGAATTCTGACGCCTCTCATTCGCCAAGAGCACAGATCCCAGCTCCAGCTCCAAGTCACGTGGGGGCTTCTGAAGCGAGCCCAGAGCCGCGCTAGCTCTCCCGGAGCTCTTTGGGACGAGAAATTTATGATGACTTCCATTTGCTAACCTGAGCTGCCCGGAATATCGATTCTCAACGCCCCATCCCAAACTCCCAATCCAAGCTCCGCGTCGCCCGTCACCACCCCCACGCCCTCTCAACTTTTTCAATTGAGCTCGCCAGATCTCCTCACAGTCACCATGTTCCGCACAGCATTGGTCCGCTCCGCCGTTTCGGCGTCCCGCATCGCCGCTCGCCCCGTCGCCAGCGCCCCCGTCTTCAGAATGGCCGCTCCCGCCACGTCGAGGATCGCCGCCTTCAAGGCCGTGCGCATGTACTCTGCCGCCTCGGGCCTGAAGAAGGAGGAGATCGAGGGCCGCATCATTGGCATACTGCAGGGCTTCGACAAGGTCAACGACACGAGCAACGTACGTCTGCTGCTGCAGGTCCCCGATGTCTCCGGGCTGGCGTGGCTGGTCTCGCGCGGATGAGGAACCACGGACTAGGATCCGAGAGACGAGATGGATCACATCAGAGAGCAATTCAGCTGACGGATATCATGAAACAGATCAAGCCCACTGCTCACTTCGCAAACGACCTTGGCCTCGACAGCTTGGACACCGTCGAGGTCGTCATGGCGATAGAGGAGGAGTTCAGCATTGAGATCCCCGATAAGGATGCCGATGCCATCCACAGCGGTAAGGTTTTCCCCAGAGACCGGTTCACTTCGACATGGACATTATACTAATACTATTCACGTTTTACAGTGGACAAGGCCGTCGAGTACATCCAGAGCCAACCCGACGCCAACTAAATATTTCCCCAAAATGTATAATAAATCTTCGCCACTCTGCCCCTTCACCGATAGAGCGCTGGGAAAACATGGGCGGTCAAGACGGTCAGCCTTGTATCCGAGAGAGAAAGGACGATGCGATAATCCATCATATTCCGAATGTGGCTTGGGATTCGACGATGCCTCACCATGGTTCTAAGTGATCAAGCAACGAGGTCATGGTGGGTGTGTGTGCAGTATTGGGGGTTGCGTATAGCACCCATTGTACTCGTGTATAGAACATTTCTCCGATTATATTCTCCATCTTGGCTCGCCAATGTGTTGTAGTCATGTTTTCCTTCTTTCGTCTTCGCCATTCCGCTGGTCTGACACAAATGCTTCGGTCGCTGTGAATCCGTTCTGTTCCTCGATGCACGTTGCCTGGGTGTAGTTGATGTCGCAGGTACAGTCTCAATGTCTGAAAAGTCTAGCGTTAGTGGTCCTCATCCAGGGCGCATATCTTGCCCTCTGCGAGATCGATTCGAGGTCTGGGAATCTTGGATGCTCCCGAGCGATGGATCACTGCATTTATCTTGTCGATCTCCATCCTCCTCCTCGGCTGCAGAGTCCAGCAGCGTCCGCCAAATATGGCTTATCTGCCAAGTCAAGCTGTTCTTGAGCATGAACCTTGGACTTGCCCTCCGTGGTACACGCGGGCCGGCGCGTTTAAATGATATTCCACTGCCATGTAGGTCGCTCTAACAGTTTCTTAACCTGGCAGCTCGGGGCAACGTGAACAACCGCCTACATTCGACAGACTGGTCTCATGATTGATAGTGTTGGAAGTAGGGAAGTAGTTCGTGGACAAGTGAAATAGGTAAAAGAATCCCGCCGAGCTTGAGCTTTGGGAAGTTCTGAGAGACCGCTAAGTTGCACTGGGTATCTACGCTCAGGTGAAAGAGAGAAATGGAGTCGTCAAATTGTGATGCGGAGAATAGGCTTGCGCTCGCCCTTTGAATCTTTGACACAGCAAGGTCGACATCGTGACACATGCCTTATCCGTGTCACTCCATGCTTACCTACTTTAATGGCAATGCAATGCGACTTTCATTTTGGTGATCAAGAACCATAAGAGCGAGGGCGTGTCTGACTTCAACAACTTCGCCGACGAAGACGTAGATTCGGTTCTTCGAATCTTCTAGTCTTGTCTTCATCTGATGACGGTCTTGTCCAAATGAGTTTTCTGTCCTCGTCGATAATAAGACGTCGGGCTGGGTAGTATAAGGTGCAGCTGTACGGGGGTAACGAAATTGAAATGATGAGTCGGAGCATGGACGGGTTTCCTCCGCTTCTTGCGGCTTCTCGTGAATTGGGCCGTGGTGTCCACGGCATAGCCCAGTCTTCTTTGATATGGTGTACGTGGTGTTTCGAGTAGTCGATTAGACATGGTACGGTCTTTTCTTAAATTCGGCATCGAATACGTCCTCGATTGAACGGTTATCACTTTCCCCAATACAGCCCAGACAACCTTGTGGCCGATGCCATCCTGTGCGAGCAGCCCAACGTAGGCTTACGTTGCTGTGAATCTGTTCCGCTTGTAAAGGTGCGTTGCCTGAACGTAGTTGTTGATGTCACGTGTGACAAACGGATGGTCGGGGACGTCTTCCTCCAAGCTGGACTGAATCTCTCGAGGGCGAATGCCATGCTTGGCCATGGATGTAATGTGACGTTTGTGGGCTTACTGCAGCTTTCGCAGCATGGGATGGGCTGATTTGTCCTTCGAGGGAGGATGGTTGTCCTCAACTCCTATGATCCGGAAAGTCCAAGTATCATCGCTTGCGCATGAAGTCTCAACCAACGAGGCGCGGGCCGGATTCCCTCACACCGCGACTCTCAGGGGGGCGGGTCTTGCCACGATCGCAGAAGACGGCGTAGCGTGCGGGCTTGCCGTCACGGTAGTTCGCAGCATTGCGCAGGACCAAGGCGTAGCCCCCATGCGCCTGCAAACTTGTGATCGGTGCCACAGCGCAGTCGGGGGCATATCTTCTCAGCGCGATCCGCGCTTTTCCGTATTATTTTGCACGGGTTATTACCTCCTGACAAAATGTGCCGGCCGTAAGGGCGAGACTTTTCCCTCGGGCTAGAGCCTTCTGGATGATCGAGCGGAATACTACCCGCAGCATGATGCTGCTGCAGAGTCCATCCCGTACGCGAAGCACATGTCATGTGCAATAAGAAAGGATCATTAGCCATCGCCTCCGTTGCGTTAGGCTTTATCCCAGTTTGCCATGATGTGGCGTGCCACACGAGTAATCTACTCTTCTGACCGACCGCGTCAACCCATTCGATGTATATGCCGATGGGTGCAATCAGCTAGATGGGTACCGCAGTGAAAGCTCTGCGTCCAAAAGCTGTGTAACGGGGTATCCACGCCACGGGCTCGTCGTGGTTGTTGCGACAGAGTTGTTGCGACAGATTGCGCGGTGTGGACGACACAAACCAAAGGCAGTTGGACAATGATGGTGGTCCGACCCTAGGCGGGATGGAAACAGCTGGGAGCAGCAGAGGAAAAATACCTGGGGAGCCAGAAAAGTACCTCGGGAGCCAGGTGAACAAAGAATGGGTGACTCTCCCGCCGAAACGCTAGGGGGTAACATGAAGAACTATATGGGGAAAATTTAATAGATTTGCTCTGTACTGCTCGATAGATGCATGTCGTGTCGGATTGACGGATGACACTACCGTTTCCTGACCGAACGTCTGGATTAATTGACTCTTCGTCCTATGTTACCGTTAGTCGATTCTAATATTAATCAAATAAAGAAAGCCAATAACGACTTGGTCGCATAAAAAAGGAATGCTTACTCTGAATAGTCTGGTGTCAAATCGTTCGTGGTTGACATGAGACTCGAGATTTGCCTCTGCAATTGTCTGTGCGAATGCTTCTGCCAGGGTCTGTTTGGTAGCGACAGATTCATTAGTATTTGCAATCTGGTAGTTGTTTAGTGCTAGGGCAACGAGAACGTACTGGTTTGGTCTGGGGGCGATCAAGGGTACAGCGTACTTCTCCATGGATGCTGCTGGACGAGTGGTAGAATCCACTTCTGGTACGTAGTGACACGTAAATGAGTAGATGGAAGTATGGCTTCCTCTGGCTGTGCGGACAGAGTCGATAGCGTGATGTAGACAACTAAGTATATGGGAAGAATCTGATGGATTTACTCTTTACTGTTTGACAGGTGCAGTCGAATCGGATTGTAACGTCTCCCGAACGAACGTCTGGGTTTGTAGACTCTTCGTCCTAATCCACCGTTATTCTAACATCCAACATGGGATAATAAGTGCTGGTCATGATACATCGTATTTATTTGTATTTCATAAAGATTTCGATCTCGATGTGGCATCATCTTAGACCAGTCACAAACGGTGACAGTCTTCTTTCCTAGCTACACGTGATGCAGCAATCGGACGAAGCGCTCGGGTCGAAAGCGCAAACTGGAAGCTCATCAAGGACTGTCAGACCTCGCTCCAACTTTGCGTTGTTATCCTTAATCTTGCTGAACTGCGTGGTCATGCAGGGGATGCAATTCGCGCGGGTGGCCATGATGACTTGGGTCCGACGCCGCTTTGCCAGGACCCGTAGAGGTAGGAAAACATTACCATGGACCATATACTGCGCCTCTGTACAGGCTCAAATTAAAGTGGTTTATTCATTCCGTATAACATCAAAGCAGTGCAACGTCCTTTCTCTACTATCGACATTGCTCACAGGCAAGGCGTGACAGACTCCCTCCTTGTTTTGCAGCCTCATCTGTTCCACAGAGTGCTTGGGGAGCTTCAGACTGACCAAACCTGCGGCAAAACTCGACTTGTCGACATGACTACGTCGGATCATGCTGCATCGCAGCTTCAAATCTGGTGACAAGGTTGCCTGTGTCGGGTCGTTGGACCGCCATTCCGGCTATCACTGTTTGGGTTCGATCAGCTACGCGCTGCAGCGGCCAGATTGTTCTGTAGGACACTAATGATCGATCTTCGATTGTACTGTGGTCGATTCAGCCTTGCTCAAATTTGTATGGAATAGGACCCGAGAGTAATACCTACGGTGGACTTCTTGTCGCCTGCATACTTCTTCGTGACAAAATAATGCAACTTGGTCGTCTCGAATTACAAATCGATTCTCCGCCCGAAACTGAAAAGGCCAGCCAAGGGTCGCGCTCGGGTTGAGAATAATATGGTTTAGAACATTCGATTAGTGAATGTCGAGCTCAGCGTGGTTCCTAGATCCTGCCGTGGATCAAGGGAGAATCGTTGAGCCGGGCGGGATCTTCTTAGAAAGGCGGCTGTGTAATTGGAAAGAAGTCGGGTTGTCTGGCTGCTGGCTCTTTCAATGTCTTCTGTGGTGTTTATCGCTTGGCATGGCCCATCTCAAAGACTCCTCATTTTTATCTACGCCGTTCTTCGCGCAGCTTTTCGTCACGGAGAACTTTCTTACCGTCCATCAATCGCTCGTATCGTTCCGGAGAGTTGAGTCTCATTTCCCTATTTCTTCTGCGCCGGGCTGCTTTGCGTTGGTTCTCGACATTTGGCAGATGACCGTACTTGTTGAGCTGCTAAACAATAATGGTCGTTAGTAGAACTCTGCAATAATTGAAGTTAGGCTCGTAACTTACACCAGATTCGTTCTCACGTGTCTGTCCTCCTGCAGTTGGAGTGATACTCGGGCTGGTAGCTATACCCGACTGCTGATCGTTAGTTAAACCCAGACAATACATGGATATTAACCCACCCTGCTCGCATCATTTGTATTGAGGCTTGTACGGGATTGTATCTGCGAAACGCTGCCGGCGAAGCATATCTCACAGTCCATCACACAGGTGGAGCAAGTGCACCTCGTGTCGCGCTGTCGGCCAGTGGCCCTTCCCTCGCGGACGTCGGGATTAATTGAATTCTCATCCTGTCTTGCTGTTAGAGAACACCAACATAAAATAAAGAAGCCAACAACGCCTTGGTAATGCGAAAAGGATTGCTTACTCTTAGCATCATAGCAGTCTCTTGGTTCTTGTCATCAATCTTGCGGTTTGCCTCTGCGATAACCTGTGCAAAGGCTTCTGCCAGAGTCTATTTGATGGTGACAAAAGTCTCAATTAGTATTTGCGATTTGGTACCGGTATTTAGTGCTAGAGGTGTAATGACAACGTACCGGCTTTGGTGCGCGAGCTAACAGAGGCGCTCTGTACTTCTCCATGATTCTGTCCGGATGAATGACTCCAACTTTGGTCCCAGTGAGGTGTAAATGGATGGGCGGAAAGTTTGCTCTGGTTGTGGTAATAGATTGCGTGAATCCGACGGTAGTTGGATCATGGTGGTAGTCCGACCTTTTGGGGTTCAAAAGCTGGGATCTCCAATTTCCGCAAAGGAACAATCGAGAGCCAGAAAAATATTTTCGAAGCCAGGCGGGCAACGAGCGGGTGAAACCCCCGCAGAAACGCTAAGGGGCAAACATAAAGACAACTGTTTGGGAGGAATTTGATGGATTTGCTCTCTACTGAGTGATAATTCAACTGTTCTTATTGTCACAGTAGAGCTCGGCTTGTATCAGAATAGGGAGACCATTATATAAGATGTATTTCGCAATAAATATTGTCTTCAACTCGTCGAGAAATATGGCTGGCGGAGGCTTCTGGCCGATTTTCTGACTTGAAGAGGGATATAATTTCCTGTTTTAATGAGTACAAGAACAAGTGATGATGAGCTTACATCATGTTCTGTTGGAAGGTTGTGGCCGCTTCTTATTCACGCCACTCAAACACGTAGTCACCTCAGCTGTACGATCTACTCCTAGGCTTACAAACGAGTTCATAGTCCAGCGTCTGGCCGAAGAAACGGTGTCGAAGAAGGTGACGAAAACCCGGTTCCGAGCCGGTCTGAAATTCGCAATGTAGTAACACCTTACTAGTTTAGCTCGCTTCTGGCTTTAAACTCCTGTTGTTAAAATGGCTTCACCATCCGAATAAATTTCGTTCTTACACCAGGGTAGCGGCAACAGATCTTTGTATTTATGTTGACGTAACGAGGAAAGGGAGAAAACGGAGTGCTTTCACCTGTCCCTTCCGTACGTAGACTAGGTATAAATAACGGTTGCTGGCGGCCGACGACCATAACGTCGGTGACCGGTACGATGCCGCAATGCCTATATTCCAACACCTGCGTTTATTGTCCTTCTGCTCGTAGTTTCCTATCTCGGACAGCTTTCTTGGCGGTCATGACCTCACGGTATACTGCCGGATTCTCCAATCGCAGCTCCCGGTTGCCGCGTCGTCGTGCCGCCTTCCGCTGGTTGGCGGGATTGGGGACGTCGCCGAACTTTTTTCTCTGCAATCGATTATATCAGCAAATCTTTTATAGCGAAATCCAGTGGCAACTTTCAGCTTACCTGAGGCTGGTGGGGATCGTCGGATCGTCCCTGAACGTGCAGTAATGTCTCCTTGGTGGTGGTGTTCGAGGATGCAGGTTGTGTTGTGCCAATCACGCGGCCTTGTTCGTCGCCGTTTGAGTGTGATGCGGCCTGGCAGTCTAGGATGGAATCGACGCAGGTGCAAATGGCATCTGGTGAGCCATAAGGGTGTCCAATATCGACACCAAAAATGGTGCAGTTCTGTGACTATTCTATGGTTAGCTGATCCACAGAACGGAATTCCCAATGGTCGCGATTCAGAACTGGACAAAAATCAAGGGCTGGAATAGGATCTCTCACCATTGTTGCATGGTCCTTACGCGGGCCGTTCACGACGGCGTTGTTTTTGGCCTCCTTAATGGCGTCCGCGAAGATCTCGGCGAATGTCTAGATTGTCGAAGAGATTAGTTTCCAAATTTTGATTCCAGAAAATTCAACACAAGAGATGGAAGAGGCAGCGTACCGATACCGGGGCTTTGGCGACAGCCACCGTCGCGTACATTTCGAAGCCCATGTTGGAATGGAAACTCGGAATGTCAACGGGGTCCGGATGATTGGTTCAGGTCTGAACTCCCATTAGATGAAAGCTGTGGGAAGGGAGAGAAAAGAGAACAATGCCCAAAGTGAGCTTCGGGGCGTCCAGTCACGACGAGGCAGAGGGTGGGGGACTAGTCCCGAGTAACACGGCTGGAGGGTCACGGCATCAACCCGCTCGAGCGCTCGACATGAACGCCTGCATGGTGAAGAGGTTGCCCACTAGACATGGAGTCGTGTAATAACAGGGTTAAATTCATGTTTACTCCATGTGTCAAGTAAGAAAGAAAGAAAAGAAAAAGTCTTTGGGTCATCGGACCGTCCATGTAAAGCAGAGCATCAACACGAACTCATGGTTGGATTTGCAAAGATATTTCAGGTGGGGAGAATTTAAAAAAGAATTGACAATATAGTAAAATGTCCAGGTCAAGAAGTATGATTACTGCCACGTAGCCTTGATGATATCCGCAGCCTTCTCGGAAATGGCATACGTCGTCCCCATCGTGTGTGCTGAGACCAGGATGGGCATGATGGAGGCATCCACAACGCGCAGGTTTTCAACGCCGTACACTTTCAATTCTGGATCCACGACACCGCCCATCTCCTGCGGTAGCATGGCCGACGTGCCCACCGGATGCCACGCCGTGGTCAGTACGCCCCGGACATACAACTCGAGCGCGGCCCTGCCCTGCACCAGCGGACCGGGGGTGACGTCTGTCAGACCAGTTTGCCGCATTTGCGGCGTGTCGATGAGGTGACGGTAGAAGAGCTGCGCATCCACCAGCCGGTCCATGTCGGCCGGGTGCGTGGCGTAGCGCGGGTCGACGGCCGGATTGAGAAAGGGGTCTTTGGTGATAGGCCGCACGGTACCCCGGGACAGGGGCGACATGAGGACATTGACAACCTCGAACCCGCCCCCAAACCAGATCATTTCCTCGCCAGCCGTGCTGCCGTTGATGGTCATGCCGCGGATGGCCTCTACCTGCGCGGCATAGCCAGCGGCCGCGTCCGGGTGCGTGTCCGAGGGCAGGTATTTGAGTGATGTGTCGGTGTCCATGCTGGCGAGGACTCGCTTTGCCACTTCCTCACTGGAAGAGACATTGTTGTCTGCCAGAGGAATCATGTCGTTTAGCCGCGGCCCTTGGAGTTGTTCGTGATGAAGACTCACATGGTAGAAACGCCAAGCAGTCACCCGCCTCGGTCCAGCGACCTGTTCTATTGCTGTAGTAGAGGTCGCCTTGTTCGCTGTCAAGGATCGGGTCCAGCCTGCAACTGAGTACAATCATAAATTGCGATCAGGACAGCATACCGTGTGGCCCTCAGTACGATCAGGGCATCGGCCTGGTCGGCCATGTTAACTGCCTTCGCGTACACATGGCCTTTTGTACTTAAGGCAAAATCTTATGCACGCATGCGGCATATTTTGCGCAACCGACTTATCCAATGCGTTCCGGCTTCAGGCCTGCGTTTGTTGCGCAGAAAATCGTCTCTTGCGACCTTCTATTCCTCAATGGCTTTCTTATACTTATCAGGGTCTGCTTGCCTGAGTTTTCGATTTTTGCGTCTTCTTGCTCTCTTTCGCTGGTTCATGGGATTGGGAACATCCCCAAGCTTTTCAGCGGCCGTTATTGGCTGTATCTTGAATGAGAGACCTCATGGTACTGAAAACAGCCTTGGCATTCGATTATTGGGGTCGAGCATGTGCTTCTGGTCTTTCCGAGAGGGGGGGTCTGTTCCTCTGTCAGCGGACAGCCTTTGGAAGCGCCAACTAGGGAAAGGTAGGTAGGGAAGCTTACCTGGGACGTGATTCGAGCAAGCCTCGGTGAGGGCTGGGCGTCGATCAGCGGTCTTGCGCCCCAGAAATGGGGTCGTGAGTCCTGATTTGCCAACACCACCCAATAACGCAGAGGGTGGCGTCCTCGTTGGCCAGGCTTTGGTTTAATGTCGCGCACTTGCAAACAAGGCAGAATTCTATGCACGTGTATGCTGCACATTTTCATTTTCATCTGGCATTATCTGTAACGTCTCCCGGCTTCCGTCTTTTGTTAATTGCGCAAAAATGCGTTTCTTACGGCTTTCTTCTCCTCCATAGCTTTCTTGTATCCTTCAGGGTTGTTGATACGAAACTCGCCATTCTTCCGTCGTCTGGCTTTCTTCTGCTGATTGGTCGGGTTGGGTACATCTCCAAATTTGTTTAACGCTGGTAGAATCGGAATATCTGCCTGAAGATGGAAGCATGCCTCGCAGTCGATTATTGACGTGGCGCAGGTACACAAGATATTCTGAGAGGCGTATACTGTTAGTGGACAGTCTTCAGAAGCATCAGTAAAAAGAGGTGATGCTTGAGGACTTGCCTCTTATGGTCGAACCGGAGTGCTTCATCATAGTCGGAGCATCGTTATACGCAATTGTTGATGGTCGCGGGGCGTCGATTAGGGGCTTTGCGCCCCAGAGATGGGGTGGTGTTCGAATCCGATACGGACTCGGCACCTTGCTGATCACGACGGCCGCTGGCGGCGATGGCGTAAAAGCCGATAAGTGGAACTTCCGCTGTGAAAGAGGAGTGATTGGGTCGGGTGACATTGTTTCCCCGCTGCGCGACGGTTGGTGGTTGTAGGTTTCTGGTTCTGATTGTCACGACAGTCAGCGCGCGTTGTAGTAGGAGGTAGAAAAAGACAAGAGAGCACATGCGAAAGAATACCGACAGAGCTTTTTGGTAGTCGAGTCTGGACGAAGATATTCGGATAAAAACGCTGGTTGTGGTAAATACAGGAAAGGAATCGTGTTTCGCGTTTGACCCTCGTGATTGTTGGATCTCAAACCCGCGGAGCCAAATGCAGCTAGGTGAACAGCTTGTACCTAGGTCGCTTCAAGATCCAGCTGTTTATACTCGGAGCCAATCAAAAAAGATCCCGAATAGTGGATACCACCAAACTGGACCACCAGGCAGCGCCAAAGGCCCTAAATGACCGTACCAAGCTGGCTGAGCGTGCCACACCTACGACGCTGCGCTTTTTTTTTTTTTTTTTTCAGACACACGCAAGATTGCATGACATAGGTATCATAAAACCAAATTAAAGCAGAAGGTGTTCAAGGGGAAAACATAACATGGATGGAACTGATTACGGATTATAAAAAGTCAGATTCTTGCTGCTCTTCGCGAAGTCTCTCGTCTCGAAGGACCTTCTTTTGAGCCATGGCTCGAGCATATCGCTCTGGCGACTTTTCCCTGAACTAGCGGCTACAACTTAGCTCTATGACAGGCTAGCTCGGGCGACCCTGCGTGCTAAGTATCATCGATGCTCTTTGGGCTTGCCAATCTTCTCCTCGCGGAGCTTGTTGTCGCGCATCGCTTTTTTGGCGGCGCTCTCCCGAGCGTAACGCTCCGGGGATTTTATCCATCTCTCCTGATTTTTGCGACGTCTGGCTCGCTTTGCCTGTGTTCTTTAGTTGGGTATTTTCCTAAACTTGTTTTAAAAATCTTCCCTAGTCATCTCTGGTAGGCGGTGAAAAGGGCCGAGTCTTATATATAGAGAGGCAGAATCCTCGAACGAGAAGCACGTTGGACAATCCATGGTGCACCTGTCGTGATTGCATATTGGAGATGTCTCCGGTATTTTAAGTCGAGCTCCAGCGCTGACCCGAAAGCATACGGCGCAATCCATGATTGACGTATGACGAGTGCATCAGACGGGTTTCGAGCCATTCCAGCATATCATGAATCTCTTCCTTAATACTGTATGTCCACAATAAAGGTGGGATCTCCAAACGAGCTCTATTGATTTGTTCGTAAATCGTCGGCGGGATGACGCTGGTCTCTGATGCTTCGCTAGACTGCCCAGCGTGAAAAGCAAAATTCAACAGGGCAGGTCATCTCTTGCCATTAGGAGCTGCCCTAAATGCGGTGATCACTAGTTGTTGACTTTGTGAGCTCTGTCCTCTCTCAGCTTCTCATCTCGCCTAGCCTTCTTAGCCACGCTCTCTAGGGCATATCGCTCAGGAGATTTGATCCGCGTTTCCTGGTTTCTGCGCCTTCTTTCTCGTTTCCTTTGGTTTTGAAGATTGGGAACATGGCCATGTTTATTCAATGGCCGTCCCTCGCTGTCCACAGTTGGCGCGAGACGAGCTCCAGGTGTGTCGGAAAAGCATACTGTGCAATCTAGAAGGGACGTGGAACAAGTGCATCGGTGTGGGGATTCGTAGTGGTGGCTAGCTTGTCCGGCGCTCACGGCAGAATGCGGCTGACGCTGTTATACGATCAGTGATGCTTATAAAACAAAACGTGATTATAGAAAAAAACGAGGATACTTGCATCGGATAGGTCTATCAAATCTTCTTCTCCGGTCTTGATTCCCCAAAGATGTGGCGGAGTTTTGCGTCCCGACTTGGAAACGGCCCGGGCAGAGCCAGGCTCTGGCGGCGAGGGCGTGAAAAACGGCAAACGGACGGGCGCTTTGCGCGGCGTCCTCGAACCAGTTTTTGACGCCATTAACAACAACGAGTGTTGCATGTGGTTACGGTTCGATCTGAAGAACCACCATAGTCAGTATTCGTCAAAGTTGTAGGTGAGGAGCCAGAAAAGGGGGACACTTACGGTTACCGGGTGTAGGTCAAAGAACTGTTGAAGTTGTGTGCGCAAAATTTGATGCGAGACCGGGTAGGTTGTGGGAGGATGATTGTTTGGCCAGTGTTGTCAAGCGGAAGGAATTTGCGGTCTTGGTCATGTTGTGGTCTGAAACCCGTGGAGCTGAATTTATCTGTTTATACTGTTAGCCAATGACATGGTGGGGGACGTCCGAATAGTGGGACGACCGCACTGGGTTTGATGCAGCCAGCGCCTTTGCGACTGAACAGCCCCGGGGGAGGTATCATGGTACCTAGACTCGGCTGGGCGTGCCAGCTGACGAAATTATATAAGAGCTAGCTTTCATCCAAAGTACAAGGAGACAACGTGTAGGACGTTACATGATTTATAGTCTAATACAAAATCAAGATAATATATTCCTACCAGGCACAACAAGCATCGGTTCTCGGCAAAGAAAGGAGACTCATGAAGCGAGAGTGGGAGACATGTTTATAGACCTGACGAAAGATGGGGACTATTTGGGATGTAGCGGGTATTTATACCAAAGCTGGGCATCCACAACCATGTGTCTAACTCTTGTGAATCAGCTCAGGTGAAGATTGCGACAATCACAATGATGGTATGATGCCGTTTGCGAACACGTCATTTCACAGTTTTCCTATGACGTTACATCCATTAATGAATCTTACAAGCCTAGCATTGTCTACATCGTCATTCGTGTTCGATTTTACAACGACCTAAGCATCAGTGACAGTTGTTGACCTACACGTCACCTGTCAAGCGCGGCGCAGATCTCTCCCGGAATCACTGCCAGGTGCGTTTGGGCGATTGTCAGAGAATATTACAATTACATGATGCATCCGGGCTGCTCATCAGCCATGGCTAATGCTATTCCACATTCGCTGAGTCCAAATCAGTTTGTAGATAACATAGATGTATAAGCCGACGGTCTATGATTCACTTCCGATTCCTTCCAAGCTAGGTAGGCAGTACGGACACATGGAAAACATCGAACGACGAACAATCTACGACCTGAGTCGTACAATCGTCCCGTCGAGACTGATCATATCAACAATATTACAAACTAAACTTGTTCAGACGCACAACATACCGAAGGAAGTGAGTCAGAACAATGTATGTAGCATGTCGCGGCCATCGATAACTGCTACATGCACTTAGCAGCAAAGCGACTTGAGACACAGAAATCGGAGAGGCTTTTCAATGTACCAAAATCAGATATCGCAGTGTATCAAAAGTCGAAAGCAAAATGAGCACACCCGAGATACTCTTTCTTGAGGTTCCCAAGTACCTCTATGAATAGATACATCTACCAGATATCTTGGCCGCGTTATTGGTCCATGATAGCAGGGGCAGATAGGCCCTCCAGATCCAATCACTGGAGCGGAGAGAAGCTGGATTAAGCTCTTCTACAGGGGCGACCAGGCACCAGCCAGCTGACCAGGGTGTGCACACTTCGCTTATGCAAGCTCATGCAAGTGCCATGATTCTAGGTGAACATGATCTGATAGGGCGTGGTATAAGAGCCTTCTCACGTGTGAGGATTTCTCGGCTCTGCTTGACTTTTTATTTGGCTCAATCAGGCTCAGCTGTGCGCTTGATCGAGATTATTTGCAACTTGAGACCCAAAGTGCTCGCCAAAGATGGAGCAAACTCCAGAGAACAGAGAAAGGTTCATCAAAGATCTTCTGCGCGAGAAGTTTGACCGCAAAGTATAATCGCCGTACTAGAATCTAGGACTCCTCCATCTCCATTTACTAATTTGTGCTGCAGGTGACTGCTTTGAAGACTCTGGGCAGAGACTCAAATAATTTTGTCTATAAGGTCGAACTCGCACCAAAAGATGCGCATGCCACCGCAAATCCCCAGCTGAACAAGATCGCCAAACCAGGTACCGCTTCTCTACCCGAAGGCGTCTCGGCAGTTGTGATCCGCATATCCAATCCCCAGGCACTGATCAACCACGAGGTCAGAGTCGAGAATGAAGTGGCGGCCATGACCCTGATGAGAGATGCACTATCTTCGTATAGCTCCAGCCTCGTACCAGAGATTTACGACTGGAACTCGTGCACGCCCTCCATCAAAGACAGTCCCTTCGGATACGTCCTGCAAGAACACAAGCCTGGTACCGGCCTCGACAGTACCTTTGGTCTGGGCGCCAACAGCGAGGAAAAGACATCCTTTGAAGACCTCCCCGATGACAATAAGAGAGATCTGCTGGCACAAATCGCCGCAGTGTTCAAGCTCATCCAGACATATGAGCTCCCTGCGACCGTCAAGGGGTACGGCGGTCTGCGCTTTGATGAGGCGGGCGATATCGTCACAGGCCCCACGGCTATTCCCTGCGGAGGGCCGTTCGAGACGTACCCCGAGATGCACGCGCAGATGCTGAGATTCCAGCTCGAGGAAGCTGATCGCAACGAGAACATCGTTCGCGGCTGGCGTGGGGGTGATCTTGAGCGCAACAGCGTCGGCTTGCGGGATCGTCTAGATAAGCTTGCGTCCACGGATGGGATCGCAAAGATCGTAGCGCAGAACTCAGTCAGTCGGCCGACGCTGGTGCATGGAGATTTTGGTAAGTTCTATCCCAAACCAAGGACCAATTCAGTGCTGATGGTGGGGGATTTTAGACATTTTCAACATGCTCTTCGACGTCAAAAGCAACCGCTTGACAGCCTTGCTAGACTTTGACTTTGCCCACGTAGCGACTCCGGCAGATGAGTGTTTCTACTCGATGGGAATGCTCGGGCATATTCTTCTCGGCCCGCTTCAAGAGGGCCCCGAGCAGCAATGGGTCAAGTGCCTTGTTCAAGGGTGCGAAGGAAACATTCCCACAACAGAGGAAGAGAGAGGTCATGTACCTTGGAGGACGATGGAGATCCTGAGCGGGGAGTTCGGTCGTGCCGGTGTCCTCCGCCCGCAGGACATTAAGGGTATCGGAGAGCTGGCTGGCGTGAAATGGTTTCTCGAGGCGGTGTTCCCGCCATTTTTTGCTTCGCCCCGGTGGCTCAGTAAGCGGACTCCGGAGCAGATTGCGAGGATCAAGTCCAGCCAAGAAGCGCAGATTCAAGGCTACCTCGAGAGGTGGGGATACTAAAGGTCTTCTTGCTATATAAAGCGTTAAATTCTATTTGTACACGCTTGGGATGGAATACGAACAAGTCCAGTTTACCAATCAACCAGTTCATGTAGCTGCTTCATAAACATGTCTTCCGCCACGACGATGTATAGTGCTCGGACCTGTCCAAAAGCTCTGCCATCTCAGCGCAGACCCTCAGACTATACGGATCTCCGTTGGTACCACGTAGGCGTGGCCTTCGCTCCAAAGCCTGTCTGGCGGTGGCGCCGTACTCGAGCGTGAGCTGGGCAGCTTGGATGTAGTTTCTTTTTGCCGCGAGAGCCAGGGCTTCCGATGCATCGACTCCGGTTTTCAAGAGAATTTGAAGGCATTCTATATGATTCTTGGTCGCAGCGTCGTACACTGCAGGAGCTGGACTCGCCCCCAGGTTGATGAGTGCCTGGAGCGAGGCCGGCTTGTCATGGTAAGCGGCCCATCTCACAGGTTCCGCGGGTTGATCAGATGAGTTGACAGGGTATGTACGCTCGACCGGAATCCCGCCAGTGTGATCGCGTGCATCTATGTCAAGACCGTGTTTTTCAATCAGATGCCGCATGATGGAAGTAATAGTAGCGAGGTCCTGGTTTTCGTGTCGCGCAGCGAAGTGCAGCGCATTGGATCGAGCCGGGTCCGCACCTCGGGAGACCAAATGATCAAACATTTCCAGGTCGCCTTTCAGTGCTGCGTGGTTGAGGAATACGGTACATCCTTTGGGCACATGCGCGTAGGGTCTCACGTATCTGAGTACGCCGTTGTCCCAGGTCACAAATTCCCCGGTGGCATTGATGTCGACGCCATGATCGAGGAAGAAGTCCACCAACTCTTGCGAGTCAAAGTTGTCGCTTTGGGAGATTAGCCACCAGTGATGTCAAGATGCCTGGAAATCGTACATGATCATTTCAGGCCCTTCTGTGTGAAAGGGGAAGTCAAACTCCGCCAGGAGCTTCAATGTCTCCAGGGATCGACACTTGGATATTTCAGTATAATGTATACAATTGAGACGGACTCCCTGCTGCAAGAGCTGTTTCGCTTGATCCAAGGATTCGCTCGCGATGGCAGCCGCCAGAAGCTTCTGTTCTTCCGTATCGGAATACCTAAATCTGGTGAGCTTCTTGTTGCCCCTCTGCTGCCATTCTCCACCCCAGATCTTGTTCCTGGGCATCATGGATAATTGAGATCGAGTAATGAAGCGAGTGAAGTAGTTTGTTACTACGTCGGAAACTCGAGCGGTAGGAAGGAAGAAAAGTTTCGCCACAAGCTTCAAAAGATGAAAGTGAACATTGTAGTCGAGAGTCGTGAGTGAACTGTGGGGCTTGCCGAGATGGTCAAGATTCAGCTCACATTGATGCACGTCCCACAGTATGGCGGAGAGTGCAAAAGACAGTGTGTCCCAAGTTTCAACGCTGCTGTCCTACTGTTTATCTACTGTGCCATCGCTTTGGACCATTTTCGTCGTCTTCACTTCCGGTCCGACAAATAAAGAAGCAACGAGTCATTCAATCACACCGCCACAATTCCTACTGACGAACTCGACAGAGCCTGGTATTCTGCGAGTGCGGGTACCCATCGACTGTCCTCACTTCCCAGTCCTCGCTCCCGGCTGTGGTCGGTGCCCAGAAGACACCCACGGATCTCTGTCCCTCTTGATCTGTAAGAGCCTGGGGAAGTGCTCTCCAAAGAAGCTCTGCTGCCAATTCGGCTCCGCCGGGTCTGCTTCGTTGATATACGCACCGGATCCGGGCGTCAGTTCGCGCCATGTGTCCATGTACCGATTGATATCCGCCTCGCTCTCGCGGGCCTCCTGCGCCGTCTGGACGCCGGCGTAGTCCTTGTAGAAGAGCATTGCGTGGAGGACGGCGACGCGCCAGGCCGGGTTCACCGCGCTGTCCCGGCCCTGCCACCCGGCATTCTCTGTGCTCGGCCCGTTCAGAGTGCCGTGGGACGTGTATCCGGCCTCTACCGCCACACGGATCGCCGCCGTGGACTGTTGGAACAGCTCTGGGTCGTCCCAGTGCGTGCGCGGAAAGAGGCGCGACGTGTATCGCTTGTTGTTTGGGACTGCGCCCACGCCCGAACCTCCGAAGCCATATGGAGATGAAAACGCCGGCTTCACGTTCTGCACATTGAGTCCCGCACCGCGCAAATCATCGTACAGAGGCTGCATGAAGCGAAAGACCTCGTCGGTCGTTTTGTCGACAAACGTAGATGATCCAGTAAAGCTGAAGCTGTTGTTGCCGAGAGGGTATATGTAGCTGAAGCCAATACCGCCGGCTTCCACGGTCTTCTTGGTAAACAGGTAATAGAGGCTTGTTGCTTTCGAGAAGGTCTCGAGATCTTTGGCATAATATCGAGGTAGAGTGAAATTGCCGAAGCTACGGTTCGTAGGGGGCAGGTTCGCTTCAAAAGCGAAGTTCAGAGACGTGGACGTCGTGTTCATTCGCGGGTGCACCTTGACAGTCGCAGAGGTCACGACGCCAAAAGTGCTCCCGGCTCCACCACGGAGAGCAAAGAACAAGTCCTTGTTCGTGTACGGGTCGGCAGTCACAAATCGGCCGTCGGCGGTGACGACGTTGATGGACAAGACTTGATCAGAACCAAGCCCGATGGTGGAAGTGATGGTAGTGTGGCCTCCTCCGCTGAGCCATCCACCGCCAGCACCGACAGTCGAGCCAGCTGGGGCAACAATAGTGATATTGAGATCGGTCATTCTGTTACCAAGCTCCCAGGACTCGGTGCCGGCAGCGTATTGAGCAGCAGGTCATATATACTGCTCCATCGAGTATTCTCGAGTCCATCGGAACTCCTTGAGGTAGTGAGTCCAGACACTCAGAGCCCCGGCTCCGGTCGACCTCCCTCCAAAGTCATGACCCGTGTTCCTAGCACAAAAGATTAGAATAGCCAAGTCGGAGTTGCAATCCCGGCTTACTTGATCACTAGTCTGAGGTTCCTGTTCCTAGCAAAATTGACGGCCGCCTGAACATGCTTGACGGTGGTTGCATTGACGACGTAGGCGGCCAGTCCTCCCTGGGTACAATTGCCGGTTGGATCAAGCGTCGGCAAGCATGTGCTGCCAGTCGGCCATTCCGCCAACACAGTCACCGGATCATCGCCGTAGAAGCGCGTGAATGCTGCGTTTCGTAAGAGGTATCTACATTGGATTTCGTCATGCGCAGGACCATCAGCATACGGCACCCGGTGGTAGGGCACCGCCGAGGGACTCGTTGAAATGATTCCAATCCTGTAGAGAAGGCCAGTCAACGCTGCCAGGATATTCCCTACGGTGCGGTACATCTTGATCGTCGAAATCATCTGGCGAGCCAAAGTCGATGTCTGGGAAGCTGGCAACGTCGGCGTCGCTCAATTGATCGAGCTCAAATGGCAGCAGACCGGCCGCAGCATTGGTTGCAGCAAAGGTGACAGCCAGGATATTGTAGACATGAAGCTTCATTTTCAAGCCAGCTGATTGGAATTGAATGTGAAAATACCTACCGCAATAATTTGTGAGTTTTGTGCCCGAGCTGCTCAATTTATTGCCATGCGAGCAATTCCATGCCATGAGAACAAATATCAGGCGTCCAAGATGCAATCAAAGTTGAACGTATGATTCCCTCATAGACCATTTGAACCAATTTTGCAAAATATCCATCTAGATTGTTTTTTCCAGTACAACATTTGCAAGATGTAATCGGCCAATCAGATCTGTCGGGAATATTTATCGGACATGATGCAGATGATTGGTGATATAGAAGATCAGGCTGATTTGAGATGGGTGGCCGAGTTTGCAAAAGACCGGCACTAGTATAACGCAGTCAGGGTTACAGTGCAGTGGGATATATGTATAATTGATTCAAAAGCAGATGTATATAGGCATATTTATTAAGCTTATCAGCAGTCGCCATCCACGTCTTGCCATGAGTCCTCCAAGCGTCGATTTGAACATGCGAACAATGAGTAGCGAAAGAATTCACAACCAATCTTCGGTGTCTTACCGCAAGGCTTCTGTACCTACGTACCCATGTCGGCATTGGATAGAAGCACCAGACCTCAGCCCCATGTTGTAAACCTAAATTGTATACCTACCTAGGTACCCAACCCATTATCATAACGACAGCCAAGCCCAAAACCTTGGGAGGACAGCGTTCAAAGAGTTGGGATATATTTTCGCCCGTGATCATCGCAATCAATTCATATTTGATGCGTAGACCAAAACCACGAGACAAGTCCACATTCCGATTTGTTGTCTCGACTCTCATCTCAGTCCTGCTGCCACGGTCCCAATACCCCTTGGCCATTATTATTTCCTTCTGTCTTGTTTATTCGATTTTTGCGTTTTATTCAGCCCCGTGTTGCGTGAGGCGCCGTAAACCGGCGTTTACAGGCCTCGGCGGCCGTAATGAAGAGAAATTCAACGGCGTAACGACATTCACAAGGTTGACATTATTTGACGCCCAGGAAAGCCCTCTCCAGGTTTCCAGGGCGCCCATGTAATGTTTCCCAAGAAACATCATTTCTATAAAACCAGACACTTTCTCCAATCTTATTAATCTCGACTGTTTGTTGAACATGCAAACAGCACATTGCCATCCAAGTACCAATCTCACAATGAACCCAGCATCACTGAATAGTAGATCAACTTCCACAATGTCGTATTACAATAGGCAACCCCAGACCGAGCCCGCTCCCTCACTCCATGCCGGGCACATACCTGCGTCCTGGTTCAGCAAAGAAGCGAAGAAGCCAGAGAGAGTGGGCCGCAGCAATACAACAAATTTGGGCCCGCAGCTGCTCAACTACTTACGAATTGGTACCCTAGCTCTCAGCAACCCGAACCCCAAGCCCAACGCTGGGCCACGCCGGGTGCCTTTGCCAGTGATTCCCGAGGCCGAATGGAATCCTCCCTCAAGCTTAAGTAAGTCTCCTTTCATCTGACAACACCCCGACACCGCTTTCTCGTACTCTCTATCCTGACCACGAAAACAAATCGACAGATCCCGAGGCCCCAGAGTTCATACCGCCCGGCTTCCATTCGCATGAGCCTCGAGGCCGTCTCTGTAATTGTCGCTGGCCGCGCAGAATCAAAATCTGCCCGCCATAGATATACCCATATGATTTCTCTTTTGGTGGGAGTGTCGGAGATTCTACATGGGCTCATGCCGTGCGGCCCGTGATGCTTGTTTCTTGGGGTGTTGTCGAGTACAAGATTGCTTAATATCCGGTAGACAGAAAAATGCGATTCGGCGTGCCAAACTTTCCTCATTTGTCACCTTGATGTTCTTGCAACCAAGTCCAAACAGCTGAAGGTCGAAAGATCAATTATCTGTGCTGAAAATGCTCAAACTTCAGGGTATCATGTCCCTTTTCCTATGCCTGTGCGCCGTGCCATGCAAAGCCCCCTAACTCCAATGAAAGACGAAAGCCTCCAGCCTCCTAGCAAGACGCAGCCCTCTGATATCGATGCCGTCGCAGTGTAGCACCCATCTACCCAGCCGGCTCACGAGGAGGGCGGGAAATCCGTAGCCTCGACGACGCGGCGCGCGTCCTCGCGGATCTCGGGCATGGCCTTGCCCATCTCCTCGGCGAGGACGTCGCGGAAGCCGCGGAAGGCGAGCTGCTTGCCCTTCATGAGCTGGTTGCCGCGGCGGACGAGCTCGACGAACTCGCGCGTGTAGATGTCGGGGTTGCGGCCGTTCTCGACGTACTGGATGAGCTCGGGCGGGACGTGCGGCAGGCTCTGCTCGGGCGAGGGCGTCGTCGCCGTCTTGTGGATCTGCTGCAGCGACTGCTGCAGCGACCGGATCTCGGCGGCCAGCACGTCGCGCGACGGCCGCGTCGACGACGAGGTTGCGGGTGCGGAGGCTGCTGCCGTGTCGTAGGCTGTCGTCTGGACTAGGATGTTGTACATGGACTGGAGGGACTCCTTGAGCTGAGCTGGAGGGCGCGCAGAGCGGTTAGCATCTGTCTCTTGTGTGCTGCGGTGACATGTAGACATGGCCAACCTTCAAGCTCATCGTGACTGGCGGGAGCCATGGGTGCCATCGTTGCGTGTGTTTCCGTTGATCGTTGGTCTTCGAGACGAGGTTGTTACCAGGTTCAAGATCGTTGGTGACGGTTGTATGCTGTAGCTTCTGGAATGCTGGATTCTGGAAGGAAGTGGGACAATGAGTGCGCTAAAATTACGGCTCAGTGGCTGGCAGGTACCCGAGTACTTACCCCGGATTCTTTGTGGGGCAGGTCAATCCAGGGTCCAGTCAATGAACTGATCATATTCCAGGCAATTTGCTTTTGAGTACCTGGTAGGNACGGCTCAGTGGCTGGCAGGTACCCGAGTACTTACCCCGGATTCTTTGTGGGGCAGGTCAATCCAGGGTCCAGTCAACGAACTGATCATATTCCAGGCATATTGCTATTGAGTACCTAGTAGGCACATTGTAATATCATAGCAGGAATATTGCAATATAATTCAACTTCTGGGATTTGTTTCGTTATTAGCTATAATCATTTCCTTTTCAAAACCAAGCAATTTGTCACAACTGATGCAGACAGTACCTGTCTTACATCACCGCTCCGAGTATGTCAGATGGATTCCAGCATATCTCTTCAANATAGCAGGAATATTGCAATATAATTCAACTTCTGGGATTTGTTTCGTTATTAGCTATAATCATTTCCTTTCCAAAACCAAGCAATTTGTCACAACTGATGCAGACAGTACCTGTCTTACATCACCGCTCCGAGTATGTCAGATGGATTCCAGCATATCTCTTCAAGAGCTACACAATAACAACTCAGGTTTATTTCTAAGCTCTTCAACTGATTTCTCTCTTTGACTTGGCCAAGTCACATCTTTCTTCTCATTCCAAACACTCACATCCCCCCAAACGAGATACTGCTCTTCTTTCGGCACCTGTTCTTATCTAGCTAACATGGAATATGGGTGTTCAGCGGCTGTCTTGCACTTGTTGTACATTGGCGCATTCGAATCCATCTGTGTGTCAACACCCAACGAAAAAGAAGGCAATAGGGGAGCCAAAAAGAAAAATAGAGAAGCCGGCTGTCCCGGGAATCGAACCTGAGTCGACCTGAAGCACGCTCTCCGAAAGACATGCGCTCAGACGAGTGCTCCAACCCAGCCCAGGGGATTCTCGTCTTGTTTTCAGATATAATAGTATGTGAGAATCTAGGTTTTGTAAACAATACGGGAAATTATTCGGTAGAAATTCGGGATCAAAGGTGTCCGTAAAAATGTGCTTGGCGCAGTGAGAAGGTTGTAGGCTTGAAAATAGGTTTTGTTCTGGCCGGAGTGATAGTACGGATTTGATTCAATAGTGAGGGGTGGTGAAGGGCAATAATCACCGCGATGGATCATGTGCACAGCGCAATAAAGTGAGCATACTTACTAATCAATACTCAAAAAGCTAGGTTAGTGTTGTTGCTATTTGCCGTGTTGGTCTTCCTTCATGAATGGCCTCCACAGATCTCCCTGTGCAATGTTTCTCTTGAGAGCTCCTCGAGCCTTGACAGCTTTCGTCCTAAGGTGTGTCTCTTCCG